>JBBCBC010000020.1:6986909-7130126 GCA_037126765.1 Stenogyne calaminthoides | reverse complement strand
AATAATTTTGAAGCATATTTCAAAAAATGAGCGTGGAAAAAGTGAAAAAAAGAAAAATATAGAAAATTGAGAAAGAAAGATAGAGAAGAAAACGCTGAAAACTAAGAGCAAAAAAAAAAGAAGAATGAAAAATATAGAAAAGTGAGTTGGGAGACAAAGAAGGAAGGAAACAGCTGTTGAGAGGGGAGAGTGAGAAAAGGAAGAGAGAGAAGAAGAAAATGATCGGGCAAATGGGTCTTTTTAGTATGAATTTTTGGATCTATTATTAATTTTTTTAAAGGATGAACCTAGTAGTATTTAGAAGGGGGATTTGAATCAAGAGTCATCCAGTCTAATATTAAATCAAATTGAATATCATCGAGCATTATGTCTTTACAATAGATTGTCTCTAGAACACTAACATGTAATTCAAATACATTTAGTTTGGATATGTCTCACAAGATTGTTTATTTAATGTGACATCTTCACAAATCACATAGGGCACATAATTGTGATTAATATACATGTATTTTTTGTTTAATTCATGACTCAAAACTTGTGACTTTATAGTCTATGTAGCGGTGCTCTACTCATCTAAGTTATATCCCACTCCGTCGTATATATTATTCTTTTGAAAATCAAAATTTTGTTTTAACAATTAAGAAAGTTGTCCTATGGTTAAAAAGTTAGTAATATATATATATATAATTGAAATTAATAAAAAAAATCACATTTTCAAACTATAATGCTCAATTGTTACTTATTCCTGTTTTATGGTATGTTTGTTTTGGGCTTATAGTGGGTGGGGAAATCCTGGATTTTGAAATTTAGAATTTTAAAATTTTAATGAATAGTAAAATTGTATGTTTGTTTTGAGATTTTATAGCGTAGAATTATATAGGATTGTAAAAAAGTTGATTAATTTGTATTATTGTATTATTAGAGTAATGATTGAATGATTGAGTATTGTATTGGAAATTGTGTAAAAGTGATAATATTATTATTAATGGTAATATGTGCAAATGTAGGGTTTAGGTTATGTTTTAAATTGGATTTTAAAATCTTGATTTTAATATAGTATTAAATGGGTATGTGGAATTGTAAAGTTCAAAGTTCGTCCGGAATAGTCTCAAAACAAACATGTCCTTAGGGTTTGTTTGGTTTGTCTCAAGGAGGGTTAAGGAGAAAGATAAAATAGAGAAAGTTATATATATGTACTCTACATATTGTTAAAAACGCCATTTATGGTGCAATGAATTATTTTTTGACCGTTCAGAAAAATTAAATGTTGCGGCTGGTCTAAGACCAACTAATCAATAATATATAAAATAAGTGAGCTGAAATTTAGATAAGTAATTAGAAATATCAAATGTATTCGGTTATATATTAATTGGAGAAGGAGCTAAACTTTAGCCGGTTATTACTACTAAAAAAAATAGAGAATTAGCCACGCAATATTCTAATATGCCTACATAATTTCCAACTAAATAAATTTAATTCGTTCTTAAATAGTAGTAAGAATTTTCAACGATTTGCTTACAAATTTCTAATCATATAGACTAGAGAAATATAATTTGTAGGTAGATTTGTTTATTGGTCATTTCTAACAAATATAGTTCTCTACGGAATTATAAGTTTCCTAGAGAATTATATATGTTTTGTAGTTAATTTATTTGCCGACAGAAATTATAAATGCACATGCAATTTCTTCATAAGTAATTTGTATATCTGCAAAATTCTGAAAATTCATAGACAAGTCATAGACAATTCTCATTATTTACGAACCAATTTTTTTTTTTTTTTTGTAATTATTTTTAAAAAATTATAGGCAATTCTTTATTTTTTATAGTGTATTGTTGGATTTTACAGAAAATATATGTTGTCTCTAAGTTTATAACTAATTCAACTTAAATATTAGTTAATGGATTTTCTCTTAGTGTGCGGTTGGAGTTAATTAGATGCAGTGCATTTTATAGTGTATTTTAGAATTATGCAATTTGTCAAATATATGCAATAAAAAGTTGTACGATTTAGTGTAAATAAATTGCATATTTTAGTGCAACAAGTTGCATGATTTTAAAATATATTATGAAGTGCATTACTCGCATGAGATCCATTCTTGATTAATAATATACTGTAATCAATTATAAGTTATTAATAGATAAAACAACAAGGAGTTAATTACCGAATGAACGCTCGTCATTTCGTGCAGCATGTATAGGGGTTCAAATAACACAGCTTGTATTCTTTTATTTATTATTGACTTTTGATGAACTTTTCCATCTCGTGTGATCCTGAGATCGAACATGGAATAATTACGTGTTTGAAGATTGATGAGTTGACACTATGATCTGATTGTATGAGTTGGATTATGAACCTAAATTTTATATGCATTCAGGTATATCGTGCACTCGTAGTGTATTTTAAAAATATGTAATTTATTATATTCAAAGATACAATTTATTTACACCATATAATTATTAATATGAAAAAAATAATTACACGATTCAATTTAAATAAATTATATATTTTAATAAAAAAAATTGCATATTTTTGAATGCACAGTATTTATTGGATAAAAAAAACCTCAATCTCCTGCATAGCCACCATCTTTTCATACTATTGAAGTTCTAGCTAGCCTTTATTAGATCAAGAAAAGAAGAAGAAAAAAAACATTCTCTTTCACACCACCAAAAATCCTAGATATACCACCAAAAAGCAGTGGCGATTCGCCGCGAATCTATATTATATTAATTCCATTATATTTTTTGAAACAATGTCTTGCAAGTTGCAAGTCAGCCACAATTTATTTTATTTTCTTGGGAAAAAAAAGGGGCTGTGGCCCTTGAATACTTTCTCAGGTCTCAAGCTGAAAATTTATATGCGCAGGTCAAATTTCCAGTGCGCGAGAGAAGTACTCCATCCGTCCTAAATCATAATTTCCTTTTTTTTTTTTTACATATATCAATAAAACATTATTGACAAAAACTTGTACATAATATTGCATACAAGTGATATGTGCAATTATAAGACAATTGAGTTTTTTCTTATTTTTTCGCGGGTCAGGTCTGCAGGGTCGAGTTAGGGCAGATTGATGGACTTTCTTCTTTTCGCGTTGCGCAGCGACTAATGCGGCCAGATTTCTTCTTTTTCCTCTTCTCTTCAGATTGCTGGCGGATTTTATAAGTTTTCTTCTTCCTCGTTCGTGCCTCAATTTCTTGTCCAATTTATTTTTCCTCGTTCGTGCCTAAATTATCTTCATTATTTTTACCAACGCATCATCCACTAATAACACTAATTAATTTCCCTTAACTAGTTAGGCCTAATGACATGTTAACCACCAAAAGTCGCACGTCAAGACTTAACGATTCTTACACGTCGACTTCCCACGTGTTGTATACCCATTGTCAACGATTTAAGGCGCCAACCGTAATGCTCCGTCCTTCAAGGGCAGTTAGGCATGAAATTATCCATTAAACAAATAAAAAGATTGCCCATTATAACAGTGTGATGCATATCATACGATTTTACATCTCCCATAATATTCCAAAATTTCTCTCTTTCTCTCTCTAACAAAATGGGCTACTCCAAATTCAATTTACTTTTTCTTGTCATAGTTCTCTACGTTGTACATTCCGAGAACGATGCTCAAATTTTAGACGAGCGCGTTTCGCTTATTTCGTTCATGTCCCGAGTCACTAGTGACCCGGAATATTCTTTAAAGAATTGGAATTCCGATACCCCAATTTGCAATTGGTCGGGTGTAGGTTGCAAAATGAAAAAAAATCGGGTCGTGGAGCTTAATCTAAGCCACAAGTCTCTTCGTGGAGTCATTTCTCCATCGATTTTCGACCTTTCTGAGCTCGAAATACTTGATTTAAGCGGCAACTTCTTCGAGGGTTCAATTCCAGCTGAAATAGGCTATCTGACCAACCTCGTGGAACTTAGCTTATCATCAAATCATTTAGAAGGAAACATTCCATCTCAGCTTGGATACCTTAACCAATTAGTTTACCTCAATCTAGGAAGCAACAAACTAGTTGGCAACATTCCTTCATCACTTTTCAATTCCTCGTCTTCATTGCAATACCTAGACCTATCAAACAACTCCCTAAGTGGCCAAATCCCATCAAATCAAGAATGTGGCCTAAAAGAGCTAAGGTACCTCCTCCTTTGGACGAATCGACTCGTTGGCGAAGTCCCACTCGCGCTCGCAAACTCATCCAAACTCGAGTGGCTCGACCTAGAGTCGAACCACCTAACCGGAGAGATACCCTCCAAGATCTTAACCAACATGCCACATTTGAAATTCCTCTACTTATCATACAACCACTTCACAAGCCATAATGACAACTCTAACCTCACACCCTTCTTCGAATCCTTACTCGTCTCATCTAACTCGTTGCAAGAAATCGACCTAGCTGGAAACCACCTCGCCGGAGAATTGCCTCCTATTATTGGCAAACTCTCTGCTCTAGTACAAATCAATCTTGATACCAATCTCATTTACGGCCCAATCCCCCCTCAAATCTCCAATCTTGCCAATCTTACCCTTCTAAACCTATCCAGCAATTCCCTCAACGGATCAATCCCTTCTGAGCTTTGCCAAATGGGAAAACTTGAAAGGCTATATTTGTCAAATAACTCCCTCTCAAGCCACATTCCATCTCAATTCGGCAACATGTCACATTTAGGCCTTCTAGACTTGTCCAAAAACAATCTTTCTGGATCCATCCCGGACACATTTTCGAAACTAATACAGCTCAGAAGGCTTCTTTTGTACGATAATTGTCTCTCGGGCCCCATCCCAACGAGCCTCGGAAAATGCATCAACTTAGAGATTCTTGATCTTTCCCATAACAGAATTTCTGGTGTAATTCCAAGTGAAGTTGCTGCTTTGAGCAGTTTGAAGCTTTACTTAAACTTCTCAAGCAATCTTTTGCACGGCCACATCCCTATCGAGCTAAGCAAGATGCACATGGTCCTAGCCGTAGATCTTTCGGCCAACAATCTATCCGGTCCGTTGCCTTCTCAGCTCGGAAGCTGCATCGCACTCGAGAGCCTCAATTTATCGCGCAACGCGCTCAAAGGCCAAATTCCAGCATCCATAGGGAGCCTGCCTTTCCTTAAAGAACTCGACGTTTCGTTCAATGAGTTTTCAGGGGAGTTACCCTTATCCCTAGAGTCCTCTGCCTCTCTAAAGATAATGAACTTCTCCTACAACAATTTCAACGGTAACATATCCGGTAAGGGCTCGTTCGCATCACTAACCGCCGATTCCTTCCTTGGAAACCGCCGCATCTGTGGCCCTCTCGAGGGCCTCAAAAGGTGCCACAGAAGGCGAAAAACGCGCCGTTTCTTGATAACCATTCTGCTCTCATTGCTCATCACTCCCATTTTCTGCATTGTCGGGTACTCCCTAGTCCTAAAATCCAAATTCAGCAAAGGGCTGCCTACCCTTAAAGGCAAGGCCATTGCCCAAGATGTTGAAGAAGGAAAAACAGAGGTGAAATACCCAAGAATATCGCGTCGACAGCTTGTCGACGCGACTGGAGGACTCTCGAACTCCAGCCTGATCGGGTCAGGAAGATTCGGGCACGTCCACAAGGGCATTCTCGGAAACAACACGAAAGTCGCGGTTAAAGTTCTTCACAGCTCGAAAGCTGACAAGGAGTTGTTAGGCAGTTTCAAGAGGGAGTGCCAAGTTTTGAAAAGAATCAGGCATAGGAATTTGATCAGGATTATTACTACTTGCAGCAGGCCTGATTTTAAGGCGATTGTTCTGCCATTGATGCCGAATGGGAGCTTGGAGAATCATCTGTATCCCGGATATGGATTGAAAGAAGAGGGGTTGGATTTGATTCAATTGGTGGGCATTTGCAGTGATGTGGCTCAGGGAATGGCGTACCTGCATCACTATGCTCCTGTTAAAGTGGTGCATTGTGATTTAAAACCGAGCAACATTCTTCTGGACGACGATTTAACAGCTTTGGTTACGGATTTCGGGATATCCAGAATGGTTAAAGGTGGGGATGAGCATGCTAATATGGTTACTGATTCGGTTTCCTTTGATTCTACTGATGGATTGTTGTGTGGCTCAGTTGGTTACATTGCTCCTGGTAAGTAGTTAATTTGATTTCCTAAGTCTTGCAATTTATTTAAAACTAGTCACTTTTTCACAAATTGAAAAAGGTTCGATAATTTTCTATCATTCGACATTTTAGTCTGAATAACTGTTGTAAGAGGTGGAATATTTGGTTGATACAGATGTGGCAGAGTCTGATAGGTTAACAAGATGTTTCACCTCCTACAACTGGTTAAAGACTAAAATGCGAAAAAAGATGAATATTATGTGAAACTCGACGGGACCTAAAGTAAAATAAGTGTAATTTATAGGACTGGAAAAAAATTCCTTTAAAATTGCAGTCCAAATTATTGTGCTGGTTAGTTTTTGTGCCTTCAAAATAAGTGTCGTACTTGTAAGTAATTCTATAAAATTAGGAAAATTAGTTTTAAATTATATTCTGATTTCAATCTCGTCGACTTTCACAAATTAGAAGAAAAAAAAAATCGATAATTTTCAATTGTTCGACGTTTTAGTCCAATAACTAACTAACTTACTAACCGTAAGAGATGGAATATTCAATTGACACTAGCGTGATAGAGTATTAGGTCAGCAAATGTTTTACCTCCTATAGTCGGTTACTTGACAAAAATATTAAATTTCCCGTCCAAATTATTGTGGTGATTAAATTTGTATTTTTGTGACAGAATATGGAATGGGGAGGCATGCTTCACCAGAAGGAGATGTTTACAGCTACGGTGTTCTTTTACTGGAGATAGTGACCGGAAAAAGGCCTACGGATGTTCTGTTTCAAGAGGGCTCTAGCATGCACGAGTGGGTCAAGAGTCGTTACCCCAACAAGTTGGGCCCCATTATTGACCGGGTCATAGCGCAGGGCGGGCCCCACGACTTGGATTTGTACAATAAAAAGGTGTGGTGCGACGTAATTTTGGAGCTGATAGAACTAGGTCTTATATGCACCCAGTATAGTCCGTCCACCAGGCCCACTATGCTGGATGTGGCTCATGAAGTCTCTCTTTTGAAGCACTATATTTCTAGTCCTTCCTCATCTTTACTCATTGAACAAACGGAAAAGAATTAGAAAGTTGTTTTGTCAACAATTTTGTCTCATGATGTCCAAGACTTAGTTTTTTTGGTGAGGGTTTCTTTAAATTTTTGTCCAATGATATTGTGTTCAAATATGTATGAATCGTGGCCTTAATTGCTCCTCCTCCCAATTTGCATTTCTATTTTTTTATTACTATTGCATGCATGCGTCTTTATATCCACCACCTATTTCACAATCTATTGATATAATTGTAGGGATCTAGAATGGTAATTGTTGTCATATCTTTCACTCTCGATTCATGAAGATGACAAAAATAAATTGTAGGTGGCGAATATAAAACGGTCTCAACAAATTCTAGGATTAATGATAGTGATGGCGATGCAATAGAAATTTAACAAATACGATTGATTTGTGACTGAAAATTTTGAAACAATGATGATTCTTTTGTTACTTTTTAAAGTTCTTGTTATAATACAAAATTTCACATTAACATTTTTTTTTTTGCTTTTAGGGTAGCCCTATTTAAACGCCTTCAAAATGCGGAGAGTTAATGACTTCAATGAACAATATATAACAACATACTTAGTTACTTTTTTTTTTCGACCAAAACAACATACTTAGTTACTTAATACAATAAGGTTGGTTTTTCAGTCTGACTTGTATTATCCTTGATGTATGAAAATATGGTTGCTAAAATAATATATTTGTTTTATTATTTATGATTATTTCATCTTTTATCTGTTGATTCCTCAATCATATATAAATTCTAAATTTAAATGTACGTTATGATTGTAGAATTTATGAATTAGGAAAGTTTAGCTGATGAGACTGCAACTTATTGGCTTGTTATCAGTAAGAAGAAATCACTATCAGACTTTTTCATATCATCAAAATGATGAACTAAGAAAGTTGGGCATAATCTCCGAGTATCTAATTATCTTAATTATGATTAGTGATATGTAAGAATCATGGTTTGCATAGTCGAACTGCACTTAATCGCTTAATCGATTATTTAAGCCTACCATTATGAATATGATATTATATTTTAGATTAAATAATTAACACGGGATTAGTAGTGGAACGTGGTATTACCCAACTCACTTGCTTCTAAATCATCTCATAAATCTTAATGATTGAATAACCTAGATATTTGGCTTTCAACAACAAGGCCTAAATGATCAACCAATATTACTTATATAAAAGCACATTAGTGCCATTTAAAAATGAAAATTCCCACTAAAAATGACTAAAGATTTGCGAGTACATACGTAAATGAACAAAGTACATTCAATTTAATATTTTATCATAACTATCTCACACTGCACATACACCAACATTTATTAATATGCACTAACTATGCATCACTGCGCACAATAGCTAGAATTTTGCATATATGTAACACATTCAATTTAATATACTGCGAAATATTGCATATATGAAGCACGTGTTATTCACAAATTTTATTTGATATGCAGCCTCCTATATGTTAAAATGTGATGCACTTTTTGCCTGCAAGTGGTGTTTCATGGATCGAGTTGAGAACCCAATCATCATTGCATTATACATATATATATATAAGTTAATAAATTAATAAATCACCAATTAATTATAATTAATTAAGTAGTGAAGTCATTTTCAATCTCTTCATAACTGCCTAACTTATAATCCTGCTCAAGTTCATCCCCCCCACCCCCAAAACCAGAAATCATTGTGGCCCAAACAAAGAAAAGAGAAAATAAAAGGTCACATAATTAATTGTTGCTGTAATATATTCCATATATATTTTATTTAATTCGCATGTCTCATAAACAATTATAGTATTAATTATTTTATATATTTCAATAGAGAAACACATTTCCCCTCTTTTTATACACGTAAACACTATCTGAGGATGCACACTGAATAAATTTCACTCTGATTTATAACTGGTCACAATTACACCACACAGATTATTCCTATATATTCATCTCCTAGTTTAATTTGACTTGGAAAAATATGGATTATCTAAAGTAAGTTGGTAAATGAGGGTTTATAGGAATATAAATATATATCTAGAATTGAGATTTGAATAACAATTAGCTGAGGTAGCCCAGTTGATTAGAGCGTGTGTTAATCACAAGGTCGAAGGTTCGAACCCTTCTTCTAGCGAGTCCAGTTTTTTATTTTTCCAATTCAAAAGCAACATAATTTATAGCGTCATAATTGATTTTGCACCAATTGTATGATTAGAATAATAAACAAAGTTAATCGAAGGTTCGAACCCTTCTTCTAGCGAGTCCAGTTTTTTATTTTTCCAATTCAAAAGCAACATAATTTACAGCGTCATATTTGATTTTGCACTGACTGTATGATTAGAATATAAACAAAGTTAATCAAAGGTTCGAACCCTTCTTCTAGCGAGTCCAGTTTTTTTTTCCAATTCAAAAGCAACATAATTTATAGCGTCATATTTGATTTTGCACTGACGGTATGATTAGAATAATAGTATTTTAAAAATTCAATGCATATAATCAAATTATAATAATGCATAGCCAATTTCAAATTACAGAAATTCAAGTATAAGTGCTTTTGCCCAATATGATTGAGTTTGCAAATAGACTTTAAACCTCCTTTGACGAGTGTTTAAAAATGAAACTCTTGCATCTTTGATCCTTTTTAAGTGAAATTAGTGCACCTGTTTAAGGTGTCAAAAGCTAGGAAGTTACCGATATAGCTAGGTAACTTTTAATTTGGTAAAATTCCAAGAACATGCTTGTCAAAAAATAAATGAAAAATTAAAAATCCCAAGAAACATTGACAAAATCTCAATCGCAAACTACTTTTTGTATCTTTTGCAACTACATCTCTATTACATATATAAGTCTTCCATGATTCATTATATAATTGCATAGTGACCTACGTTTCTCACTGCCACTTGCAAGACTTCTGAGAATATGGCCGAAGTTTTCAAATATAATGATCTTATAAGAAAATAAAAAATAAGAAAAACAATCCCCTCAAATTATCCAACCAACTTATAAACTCTTATCAAAACACTTTAGCAACGCATAAACCCAATATCAGAAGTTGGTTTTTATGTAAATAATTTTGCCGTATAGTTAGTTCACAGCTCTTATAGCAAAAATAACTATTACTTTGAATGGAACACCTAATGGCTAATACACACAAAATACAAAATGAAGCTGATTATACATAACATTTTGACTAAAATCAGATAGTTCCATATTAAACTCTCAAGAATCACGCAGAATAGGATGTCTATAAAGGGACATGTATACAACACAGAGTAAAATGCACACACGGAGCTTTCATTTCCAACAAATGAAAGATCAAACGAGACGATTTATGATTGTACGCTGCAGCAATGTTTATGTTTAATATATTCTTTCACTGATAAAGAATGCAACGAGTATAAATATATCCCAATTCCATTCGCAGTTTATAAGCTGATAATATATCATCAAGGTTTTAGCTACATGACATACAGACATTTTTTAGTCCAGAAACAAAGTAAAGCAACAAGTTAGGAGGTCAATTTCTAAACAGAGCTATAACAGAACAAAGTATATAATCATATTACCTAAAGAAACGATCACAAAACATAGTAATGCCAGAGCTAATAAAAAAGAAACAAAAAAAGGAACATATCGCCACCACCCATCTTAGCGCAAATATTCTGCAACTAATCTCTATAACCAGCCACGAAAACTAAAATAATCAGGCTACATCCGACATTTTGTCCCCGAAAGATCGGAAATATCACTTCACTTGAGACATTATTTCTCTACTAATAACTAATAGGGAAACCTGCTTTATACAATGAAAAAAGACCTGCTTTACATATGATGTTTTTCCATTACTATCTCTCTCTTCCATTGCATATTACTACACAAACATACATGACAATTTAGTTGCAATAATCCAAACATACATTAAAAAATTTAACTTCTCCAACTTGTCTAAAAGTTCAACTGACGGCAGCATGAATATGTAGCAGAGGGAGTAATTACTTTGGATATCTTTTCAGAAACATGCTAAGCCACATATACATGGCAATTTAGTTGTAAAACTCACAGAAACATCACTGTGAACCACATCCACATTATGAGAAAGAAGCATTTGATAAAAGAAACACCCACATTATGTATAGATTGCACAACCCATTAAAAATCATTAGACTGTCCAAATTCCAGATCAGTACAACGTATTACTAATTATTTCACACAAGACTTGAGATAGACATATCAGTGCATCTACATTTTGTGTCAATTGATTAAGGATCTGTGTATGTGTGTATATATATTGTATGACAAAAAGTGTATATACACCAATTGCGTGGTGCAACTGTTGTGTATTTTTAAAAAGTATTACTTGCCCTTGTCCCATAATAACTCGCACACTTTCTTTAATTGGACGTCTCAAAATAATTTGCACACCCCAAAATAGAAAGCCCTCAAAAACTCCACCCTTACAATATCCACAATTTTGCAGAAATGTCATTACTTTTGGGCATACAAATACACACAATCCAATTCAATTATTTACTTTATGTAGAGGTTTGCAAAATTACCCCTCAAATACCTACTCATTACTCTATTTTCTTATTTTGTGTGCCCAACTATGTGTGCAAATTATTATGGGACGAAGCGAGTAGTTGTTTCACTAAAACGTATTAGTTGTTTCACCAGTTTCACGGTCCAACTGGTTCTCAGAAGACCAATTCATTTAATTAAAGAATCTTTGCATTAGGGAATTCACTCCAAAAAAAAAAAATTAATATTAATTTGTTCACCCTCTAATTAGTAAATGAATTGGAAATTCAAAATCAAATGAAATAAAGATGAGCGTGCTTGTACTATATTCCCTCCGTTCCAAAAAGATAGACCTATAGTTACTTCCACACAGATTAATAAATGAAAGTTATTATATTTGGAATATTAAATTTTTACTTTGTTTTCCCATTTTGCCCTTATATCTACTCATTTCCCATGACAATTATTGGTAACTAAATATTGATTTGAAAAAAGTAAGATAGCTAAACAGGACAGAGGAAAAGATAAAAATAAAAAGTAATGATATATTAAATATAGTAATTGACATAACTTTGTGGGACAGACGAAAAAAGAAAACAAGTTTATCTTTGTGGATAGAGGGAGCAATATATAAAGAATAATTTTAGAGATTGTTTGATTTCGGCTAAAGGTGGATGGGGAAAAAGATGGATGGGAAGAGTAAATTTGGGTTTGGTTTATGGATATAGTAGGAGCGGATAAAACTTTATGTCAAATCAATACTTTTGAGTGATGTATTATTTTATTTTTGGTGATTGGTGGGGTAATAATTAGGTGAAAGAAAAGAAGAGAGAATGAGTTGGTGTAACAAAAATAGTAGAGAGAATGAGTGGGTGAGAAAAACAATGATGTGATAGTAATAGGGTATACATGTATTTTAAGGGTCGATGTGTATTTGAATGGAGGATGAGATGTGTAAATTCATATAGTGACTATAATGGGGGAAAATTAGTCACTCATCCGGATGGCCACATCCTAAATCAAACAGAACCTTAATGTCTGGTATACAAATTATTTATAAAACCTACCACCCTCGGGATTACGCCGTATTTAATTGATTGCAATCGGAAAGCTATTAGATATGGTTCCACTCTGAGGATAAAACCTACATTAATGCTAAAACAGTATAAATTCACAAAATCTACCACCCTCAGGATAACGTCGTATTTAATTATTTACGCCATTAAATTTGGATACGCTCAAATGATAAAATCAACATTATTGCGAACACTCTATAAATTAAGGACTTCATTAGTAGGAGCCTTAAATTAGAGAGACTAAATTCATTGCCTCTGTTTCCTAGCCCTAGTGTGAGTAGTGTTGCAACCATGTCCTTTCTCCTAAAGATGTCAAAAAACTCTTCCAATGAAAACATAGAGAAAAGCAATACAAACACTAGAGGGAGAAAACGCCATTTATCATTTGACCTGAATCAACCGGCAGAAGAAACGCTTCCACTGAGAGGTCAGGCACTAGAATCTACAAGTGCCCCCAAATTGAAGCCCTCTGAGGCATCACAGCCTCTACAGAATGAGCAAGTGATTTACTATGAGGGACTAGAATACCGGTGCAACGTCTGTCAAAAGACGTTTACGAGCAAACAAGCATTAGGTGGACACCAGAACGCCCACAAATATGACAAAGTCGCAAAGAGGCGTGCTTTGGAAGGGAAAGAAGGTAGTTCCAGATATAGTAGTGACGACTCAAATAATAAAGAAGATGATATTGACCTGACGTTAAAGCTATAATCATATATTGCTTAATGTTTTGTGTTGTTATTTTCTATATGTAGGAGTACCCCTCAATTTTAAAAATTCCATGTTCTTTCAATTACTATGAATAAAAGTTCGAAATTTTTATATGTTGTATAGTTGGTAAAATAAATAATGGTGTCATTGATATGTGAAAATTATTTATGCCACAAACAAGATTTAGTGAAACAATGGCTTGTTATAGAATACATTGATTCAAAAGAAAATTAAAAGGTCATAAATTACTTAAAAATTCAAATACATATATTTCTCAAATTATTACATGAAATGTGTGCATAATTGATAAGAAAATGGGTAATAATTATCGAAGAAAAAAATAAAAATACATAAATTGATTGCAATTGGAATAATAAGAAAGTTTGAAATTGAGGACTACTCCCAAATGTTTAAAATAATGACACAAAACAATATACACTTGATTAGAGCTTTAACAATAAGTCAATATCATCTATATGGTGTTGACTCTGTGTACAGAACACAAATGACAATGTTTCAAGTTATATATGCACGGACACTATCTGCCTAATCTTATGGTTTTCCTCCAACCCCAATAAACTATTTAGCATAGGTAATTGAACCTTAGTTAGTTTATCATAACAACTTCACCAAACAAAATGGCAAAGATTGTTACAAACTCCTCACATAGAATAAGCTCCCATAAAAGTGGATTAGTTAGTAGCTTAAATAATTATAAAACGATTCATCAAAAAGCATAAAAAAAACTTACCTTCCTTGCATAAAACCTGTAATTCAACAGATATAGCATCTACGAGGCTCGGTTCTTGGTCCATGAACTAGCTGCATCAATTTTGACAATCTACACGTCCATCATAGAGACATAGATTAAATGCAACGGCAAATCCTGCATTCTGTCCACAGACGCACTCACAATTCCGCCGGCATATCCTGCTCCATCTCCCACAGGATACATCCCTTTTAACGACCTGCTTCCATAAGTATCATTTCTCCGGGTGATCTGGACCGGAGAACTAGTCCTTGTCTGCATCCAGAAAATAGAGTGATGCAAAATTAGCAATTTGTTGGACCAGAAAGTGACCAGATCATCTCAAAATAAAATCGAGAAGCTGGTGCATTGTACCTCGAGTTCAATTTACTATGTAATACACATGTTTTAGGAAGTGACTATTCACACCCAAAAAAAGTACTTTATCACTTAATTTGAAGCTTTATTTTATGGTACAAACAACTTAAATTGTTTCAAGTATATTGAACAAGTTCTTGGGTAAGAATAATTGCACAGCGATAAATTTTTGGACTCAATAGACTCTAATACAATTAAAGATGATGGATTTAAATAAAACAACTCAAATTATTCCAGCATTAAAATCAGGAGTTGGTATCATGTAAAATAGTTTTAGCGTATAATTAGTTCAAAACTCTGTATAGTAAAACAATTAATACTATTGAATGGAACAACTAATGCACACAAAATGCAAACCAGTTGAAAAATAAAGCTGATTTACATAACATTTTTATTCAAAATCAGATTAGTTTCATACTAAATTCTCAAAATTCCCACTGAATTACGCACAATAGGATGACTGTAAAAGGATATGTATACAGCACAGAGCAGAATGCATACACAGCTTTCACTGAAAACCATAGTGTTCAGAATCTAATTACGCAAAAGATAAATCCAACAGGAATGTCTATCAATTGAAAATAGAAGGAATCAAAGATGAAACATTCTTCAGGAAATGGTATCAAATGGTACAGTGAGAGCAATACGTACAGTCAAGACACTGTTTATTGTTTCTTCAGATTTTAAACACTAGATTCCCATCACCTCAAGTACCTGCACAATGGCGAAAAGCGTGTGGAATACAATTACCAAAATATATGTAACCATCTTCTTCTCATCATATTCCTGTGCCGTAAACTGCATAAAGGTGGATACATATGATACCTTTTGATTGATCAAAGTCAAGTAATTTTAAATTTGACATTAAATTTATAAACTGCATAGAGACATTGCGCATAATATACAAGCCTTGGCTCCTTCCGCAACTAAAGTTATTCAGATGCATTAGAGTAAAAGTTTATAAGGTACACTTAGGGCATGTTTGGCTCAGCTTATAAGCTCTTTAAAATAGCTTATAAGCTCCTCAAAATTGTTTGGTAAAATAAGATGTTTAACATCTTAAAAGATCTTAAAATAAGCTCTAAAAAAATAAATTGGGATATCCCAACTTATTTTACAAAAATTAAATATGTTGTACCCTATTTCCACCACCCCAACCCCAACCCAGCCCCAACAAGGCCCGTTCCCAGGCCGACCATCTCAACATAAAAAAAGTTATATTAAATTAAAATTAAATTAATTTTAAAAAAAATAGTAAAGAACTTATAAGCTTCATTAGCCAAACACTTTTAACAACTTATAAGCTACTGAAAAATTACATCTTATAAGCTCTTAAAATAACTTATAAGCTCGTAAAATAGTTATGTTGCATTGCTATCTTTCCATTAGGGATGGCGTTCTTCCAACCTCTCAATTTATTGAACTATATGCAACGGACTAGTATAAGTGGACTTACCCAGTGCGATGGTCTCTCACAAAATAAAAGTGCATGAGTTATCACGAGTCCAGATTAACACAACGCATTGCTAATTAATATTGAGTCCCTCGCATACTGGTACAATATAGGACACACACTTTGGTCGAGGTACTGTAAAAAAAAATACAAGATACTACAAAAGGGCATATAGAAAGACCAAAAACTCCACGACTCTCATTTGTCTAGGGATTAGTGTACTATTCTCATAGCAGCCTAACTAACACATGATCGGCATCATACGAGTCACGTCATTTACAGACAAAAGCTTATATACATTAATTGCACAGTGCTATAGGTATGCATTTTTAAAAAGTATTAGTTGTTTTACCAATTTCACAAATCCATCTGGACCAACTCATTTAATTGAAGAATCCTTGCATTTGGAAATTAAGTCAAACAAAAAGGCTAAATATTGAAAAAAAAAAACCTCTAATTAGTAAATGAAATGGAAATGCAAAACCAAACAAAATAAAGGTGAGAATACATGTAAACTAAAATATAAGGAATACTCTTAATGCTTGGTATACGAATCACTTACCAAATCTACCACTCTTGGGATTACGCTGTATTTAATTTTTTACAATCGGAAAGCCATCAAATCAGGATCTGAGGACCAACATATTAATGCTAACACTCTCTAAATTCACAAAATCTACTACCCTTGGGATTAGGTCGTATTTGATTATTAACAATCAGAAGGTCATTAAATCTGAATCCGCTCCGTGGATAAGACCAACATTAATAAAAATGCTCTATAAATTCAAGACTTAATCAGTAGAAATTCTAGCTCTAGAGTGAATAGTGTAATCATTTCAGTTGTCCACAAGATGTCAAAAATCTCTCAAAATAAAATGTAGAAAAAAACAATGGAAACACCAGAGAAGGGAGAAAACGTCGTTTATCGTTGGATCTGAATCAACCTGCAGAAGAAATGTGTCCACCGATAGGTCACACCCTAGAAGCTACAAGTGCCCCCAAATTGAAGACCTCGGATGCATCAGAGCCTCTGCAGAATGAGCATGTGATACACTATGAGAGACTAGAATATTGCTGCAACTTCTGCCAAAAGAAGTTCACTAACAAACAAGCATTAGAAGGACAACAAAATACCCACAAATCGGAGAAGGCAGGAAAAAATACATGATTTGGAATGCAAAAAGGTAAGTCTGGATATATTGGTGACGACTACAGTAATGACTTAACTTCCTTTGTTTTTCCAAACTCTTTAAACCAAGATCTCAACATATTGGTGTCACAGTACCCTCAACTCTTGCAACAACAAATGTATGACCATGATTTCCCGAGTATTGTCTCTCAAATGTCTCATGAGTCTGGTTTTATCTCAACTTCTCATGAATTCGGTGTAACGAAACAGGGTAGCTTATGCAATAGCCCTAACAATCCCAAAATTATACTCCCTCTGTCCCCCAAAAGTATGCTCAGTGGGTTGTAACATGTTTTACGGAAATGTAGATTAAATATGTTTATGGGCACAATTTTTTTTTTTTTCATCATCCAACAATCACTTAATTACTCAAGTTATCATTATACTTTACTCACAATCAATTATGTTATTTATAAATGGACTTAATTTACGTTTTCGTAAAACATGTTTTAACCCTGTGAGCATACTTTTGGGGGGGGCGGAGGTAGTATCATTTAAGAAAATAATGGAACATGGTGCAAGTACTCCCAATGGGAAATTAATTGCTTTTGCAGAAATGATCATTATGATAATAACAAGCAAATCGATAGTGTAGAGAACCAGTACTATGAAGATGACATGGACTTTACGCTAAAGTTCTAATCATATATTGCTTATGATTTTGTGTTGTTATTTTCTATATCTGGAAGTACCCCTCAATTTTAAAAATTTAAAGTTATTTCAATTGTTATCAATAAAAGTTTGAAGTTTATGTATGTTGTATAATTGGAAATATATCCTCACGGTGTTTGTTAGAATAATAAGTATAGATGGGTCTTTAGTGGGCCTTTATTAGAATAGTCTATTCACTTGTATATATATATGTGTACTCTTGACCTAATTTAATACATAGAAAATTCTCCCACACTATGTCTTTTGATTATAGCATGACATGGTATCAAGAGCATGGTTCTAGAATTTGAAATTAGGGCTAGTTAATTTATGAAATTAGGGTTTGAAGAAAACTAGAGTTTGTGCAAGGATTTGGGGTTTCACGTTTCCGGCCACCTTCGGTCGACACTGGCCAAGCCTGGGGTGGTTCCGTCGTCCGGCGACCACCCTTCGCGGAAATTTTTCACCGCGGAGGAGGAAGCGTGTGAGACTCACGCGCGCCCGGCAAGAGTTTTTTTCCTGCCTTGGCTTGCGGTGGGCGCGTGAGGCGCGGCGTCCGTTGCGGAATTTTCTCCCATGATTTTTGTTGAGCTTCGCCTCGTCGAGAGCTCTTTTTTTTCATTGGTGTACTGTTTGGGTCAACATCCGAGTGGTGTGTGATTTCATTTTTGGGTACAGATTTTGTGAAATTTTGGATTTGATTTGTTGCGTTTCTGGAATTGTTTCTTTTGGTTGGTTTGTAGTTTTGAAGATAAAATGTCTTCTGTGGAGTGTCGTTATTGTCATGGGATTGGACATATCAAAGGAGATTGTCAAAATTGCGTAATAAATTTGACCACTTCAATGGTTTCATCCTTTATTTCTACTAGTGAGTATGCAAGGTTGCTGCAATTTCGGGAAGTGAATTAGTCAAAAGCAAGTTCTATTACCACTGTTGCCGAGTCAGGTAATTCTAATGCATGTCTTGTTTCCTCATCATCCAAATGGGTCATTGATTCTGGTGCCACAGATCATATGACAGGTAATCCAAACTTGTTCTCTACCTTTTACCCACATAAAACCGCATTTTCGCATTACTTTAGCCGATGGTTCACAATCTCGTGTTATTGGATCGGGAACTGTTAACCCGACATCATCCCTATCCTTGTCATCTATTCTTAGTCTCCCTGAACTCTCGTTTAATTTGGTTTCTGTGAGTAAACTTACTCGTAATCTTAATTGTTGTGTCTCATTCTATCCTGATCATTGCTTGCTTCAGGATCTTACAATGAAGAAGATTATTGGTAAGGGACATGAATCTAGCGGCCTCTACATCCTTGAGACACATCAGACTAATTCAGTAGCATGTGCAGGAACCGTCACTCCCATGGATGCACATCGTCTGTTGGGTCATCCTTCTCTTCCTTTGTTGAAGAAATTGTGTCCGCAGTTTTCTCAGTTGTCATCTCTAGATTGTGAATCTTGTCATTTTGCTAAGCATCATCGTATTAGTTTGAGTCCTCGAGTCAATAACCGAGCAAGTGCTCCTTTTGAGTTAGTCCATTCTGATGTTTGGGGTCCATGTCCAGTTACATCAAAACCTGGATTTCGTTATTTTGTCACCTTTGTTGATGATCATTCTCGTATGACATGGTTATATTTGATGAAAAATCGTTCCGAGTTATTTACTCATTTTACGCCTTTTGTCTTTGAGATTAAGACTCAATTTGGTGTGTGTCTGTGAAAACTCCTCGGAAGTGATAATGCTAAGGAGTATCTCTCAAACATTTCATTGTTATATCTTTGCGATAATGGCATTCTCCTTTTAAACATCGTGTGTTGATATAACCGTCTCAACATGGTGTGGGTGAGAGAAAGAATAGACATCTTCTTGAAACAATTTAGAGCCTTGTTATTTTCCATGCAAGTACCACAAAACATTTTTGGGTCGATGTTGTTTTTTCTACTTGCTTGTTTTCTTATAAATCACATGCCTTCTATGGTTCTTGGTGGTAAAACTCTTTTTTCATGTTCTATTTTCATCTAAGTCCTTGTTTCCTATTGAGCCTAGAATATTTGGTTGTACTTGTTTTTGTTAGGGATGTTCGCCTCGGTCACAAAAATTAGATACAAAATCTTTGAAGTGCATTTTCTTGGGTTATTCTAGGGTGCAAAAAGGGTTATCGGTTTTGGCATCCTAATCTCAACAAGTATCTTGTATCTGGCGATGTTGCCTTTTTCGAGCATACACCATTCTCTCATTCCACTTCCTCCTCCCAATCGGGGGAGGATCTGCATTTTTGATATATCTGATTCTCTTCCGATGATACCTCCATCTGACTCCACTCGCCACCTATCATACAAACGTATTCTCGTCGTCCTCCACCTCTTGTTCCCGCCACCGCTGATTTGGTTCCCGATATGCCAACTTCATGTCCTTGATGAGCCAATATCTTCGTCAACAGATCCTCCTCCAAGTGATGATCTTCCCATTGCTTTCTTGAAAAAGGTAAACGTTTCTTGCACTTATCCCATTTCCTCTTTTTGTTTCATATGATCACTTATCCCCTTCCTCTCGAGCTTTTGTTTCTTCTCTCGAAACTATTCCTAAAACCATTCAAGAAGCTTTGGCCCATCCCGGTTGGCGTAATGTCATGATTGAGGAAATGAATGCGTTAGATACTACTGGCACTTGGGTTTTGGTGGATCTTCCTGCAGGTAAACGACCTATTGGCTGTGTTAAAGTTAATCCTGATGGTTCTGTGGCTCGGTTGAAAGCTCGCCTTGTTGCCAAAGGCTATGCTCAGACTTATGGTGTTGACTATTCTGACACCTTTTCTCCGTTGCCAAACTTACCTCGATTAGGCTCTTGATTTCGATGGCCATTTTACTCATCATTGGCCTTTACACCAGTTGGACATCAAGAATGTCTTTCTCCATGGTGATCTCGTTGATACTATTTATATGGAGCAACCATCTGGTTTTGTTGCTCAGGGGGAGACTCATAAGGTATGTTATCTTCAGAAGTCTTTGTATGGTTTTAAACAGAGTCCTCGTGCATGGTTTGGTACTTTTACTCGTCTTTGTTGAGAAGTTTGGCATGAAGCAAAAGCTCGTCGATGATTACATTTTTCATATGCGTTCGAGGGTGGTATTATCTTGATGGTTGTGTATGTGGATGATATTGTGATCCTTTGGGAGTGATGTTAAAGGAATTGCATCTTTGAAAGCTTTCCTTCCTACTCGGTTTACTACCAAGGATTTGGGGACACTTAAGTATTTTCTTGGTGTTGAAGTGAGTAGGAGTAAAGAAGGAATTTTCTGTCTCAAAGAAAGTATGTGTGCTCGATTTGCTTTCAAAGCAGAAAAGCTGGGAGCTAAACCATGTAACTCTCCAATGGTTCCCAATTTCTGACTTACAAAAAGAGGGTGTGTTATTTGATGATCCGGGGAAGATCTGAAGGTTGGTTGGAAAGTTGAATTATCTTAGGGTGACACGTCCCGGATATTGCTTACCCCGTAAGTGTAGTGAGTTAATATATGTCATCACCAATTTGTTGATCCTTTGGAAGGCGGTAGAGCAAATCTTGTGTTATTTGAAAGAGTCCCGGGCGTGGAATTGTGTATAGTGACCATGGTCATTAAAAAGGTTGAATGTTTTTACGATCTTTGACAAGGGGAGGTCAAAGGAAGATCGAATGTCTACTTCAAGATATTGTGTTTTCTTTGGTGGAAATTTGATTTTGTGGCAAAGTAAGAAACAAAAAGTAGTCTCACGTTCGAGTGCAGAGTCTGAATATAGAGCTATGGCCAAAGTTGTGTGCGAGATAGTATGGGTATATGAGTTTCTAAATGAAGTGGGTTTATAGATCTCAATACTAGCCAAACTGTGGTGTGATAATCAAGTTGCGCTTCACATTGCCTCCAATCCGGTCTTCCACGAACGGACCAAACATATTGAGATTGACTGTCACTTTGTTCGTGAGAAGATTCAACGTGGCCTAATTTCGACAGGTTATATGAGGACTGAAGATCAATTAGGAGATAACTTCACTAAGACTCTTAATGGGGTTAGAGTTGACTATCTTTGTAACAAGCTAGGCATGATTAACATCTATGCTCCAGCTTGAGGGGGAGTGTTAGAATAATAAGTATAGATGGGCCTTCAGTGGGCCTTTATTAGAATAGTCTATTCATTTGTATATATATATGTGTACTCTTGACCTAATTCAATACATAGAAAATTCTCCCACACTATGTCTTTTGATTATAGCATGACAGTGTTAAAATAGGTTTCTAATGAATTATACTTCATTATTAGTTTCTTCAATATTATCAGCTATGAGCACTAAGTTAATGATATAGAAACCTATTTTCAGTTGTGACTTTATTGTGAAAATTTTGGAAATTAATCCACTTGAACTAAACTTCGCATAAAAATGAGGTTTTTCCTAATAAAACTATAGAATTTTTATGTATTTGTAAAGTTTCTTCAATAATTATGACCCATTTAATTAATCAATTAAATATACATTTCGTGTAATAATTTGATGAATTAAGTATTAAGAGTTTTGCTTAGATAATTATTACCTTTTTTTTTTTCTTTTGAATCAATGTATATTGAAGTGCTTTAGAAACCTAATGACATATACTTCATTATTAGCTTCTTAAACATTATCAGCTACGAGCACTAAGTTAATGATATTGAAGTGAATGATATTGAAGTGCTTTAGAAACCTAATTTCATTTGCAACTTTATTGTGGAAATTAATCCACTTAAACTATCAACTTCGCATAAAAAAATGAGTTTTTTATAATAAAACTATAGAATTTTTATGTATTTGTAAAAAAAAAAATCAATAATTATGACCCCTTTACTTAATCAATTAAATATCGTGTAATAATTCGACAAATTTAAGTATCCGGAGTTTTGATTAGGTAACTATTACCTTTTTCTTTTGAATCAATATATTCGAAGCCAAATGCATTACTAATTCTTGTTTGGAGCATAACATGGTCTTTACATACCAATGTCACCATCAAATATATTTTCAGCTATGCAATATATAAAAACTTCGGACTTATATTAATAGCAATTAAAATAACAAGAAATTTTTAAAATTGGGAAGTACTTCTAGATATAGAAAATAACAACACAAAACAATAAACACTATATGATTAGAGCTTTAGCAACAAAACGATATCATCCTCATCATGTTGCTCTCTACACTGTCGATTTGTTTGTAATTATCAGAATGATCACTCTTTGCAATGATAATTGATATTCCCTTATAAGTACTTGTACCTTTTTCCTTTCCTTTTAGGAATGCATAATTTTGGGGACCGGCACACTTGTGCATAAGCTACCAAGTTCCATTACACTATATTCATGAGAAATATGTATAACACCATATTAATGAGACATTGGGGAGATGAAACCTGGAAAACCATGATAATGCATCCATTGATGCATGAATTGAGGGTATTTTGCACAATTATTTCAAGATCTTAGTTGAAAGATATAGGAAAAATAATGATAATTAAGTAATTACTAGAGCCCTCACCGATATATATAGAATTATCTTTCTGTTATTTCAAATCACATTTTTTTCAACCTTTTCAAATTTGCAAACATTTTAATGTCCACCTAATAATACTTGCTTATTAATGAATTTCTTTGGGCTGAAGTTGTAACAGTATTTTAGTCTCTCATTGTGTATCACATGCTCATTCTACAGAGGCTCTGATGCTTCTAGAGGCTTGAATTTGGGGGCACCTGCAAGTTTTAGTGTATGAACTATCGTTCGAAGCATTTCTTCTATAGATTGATTCAAATCCAATGATAAACGACATTTCATCCTTTCTTTAGTGTTCCCATTGTTTATTCTACAATTTCACTTTGAGAGTTTTACGACATTTTAATGACAAAGGGTATTATTACACTACTTATGCTAAGAGTAGGAAATGGAGACAAGTAGTCTAGCCACTCTAATTTGATTTTTATTTTGATAAAGTAAGAAAGATTACCAAGGCATAAGTCAAGCACCCAACTTATGCATCACTCCCTTTGAACAACAACTATTGTATGATGTAGTTAATCTATATAGATATTTCGTCTCTCAATATAAGAAATGCACAAAGCCAAAGAAAGAGAAGGACAAAGAAAAAAAAAACTCAAATGGTCTTCTTTCATTAAGTTGTCAAAGATGCACAAAATCAATACCATAGAAGCTGATAATTGGTGTCCTCTTAAGCTATGTTGCTCGGACTCGGTTGAAGGAGTCCAACATGCAGTGGCGGATTTAGTTGGGTACATGGGGTACAGTTGTACCCCAAATTTATAAAACTCTATAATTTTCTTATGTTAAAAAAAAAAATTATGTATCCCCAAAATAATAGAACAAGTCACTAATTAGCTCAAAATATTTTACTTACTATTTTCCGTATCTCCAAATTCAAAATCCTAGATCCGCCACTGCCGACATGGGTGCGTATATAGAAATCCGACTCTAAAATTTTCTAAATATAAGATATTTGAAGACGGGTAAAAAGGATCCTAAATTAAAATACAGGTTCGGGAATACGTCTAATAGAATATTTACTTGAATAAAATATAATATCTATATAAACAATTATATATTATTTTTTTAATTAATAAACAATTAAACAAATTTAATGTTTTAGGTGGTGGGAAGCCTAAAAGTTAAACTTATTCTTTTTTTCTAGGCGGTTGTGGAAACTAAGATAGCGGGAAACAAGACATATTAATTGATTCCCACATCACATCCCTTTTCCTTTTCATCCTCTGGCCATCGTCTTCTGCAAAATAACGATGCCGCGCTCCTGAAAACTGTAGATTCCGCCGGAGAAATGGAGAATCCTATGCGTATCCCGCACCCGCACCCGTAGCTCTTAAGTTGTGGCATTACTTAAAAATGTAAACATCAACCACCAACAATGGCACACAAATTCTAGAAAGATAGCAACATGTCGTCTCTTGAAGGAAAATGACAATGTAAAACTTCCCTAAGCCATACTTATGGGTTATAGTTGGCCTATCATATCCTACATAGCGGAACCTAGAATAAATACTATATTACCTTCATAACCTTGATTAAGGCTTGCCCCTTTGTGTATAGAACACAAATTACAATATTTCAAGTGATATATGCACGGACATTATCTTCCTAGGCTTATGGTTTTCCTCCAACTATATTTGCTTTAAATAAATAAACTATTTAGCATAGGTAACTAAACCCTGATAAGGGCTTGTTAGTTTGTAAACTCTAAAAAGTGGTAGTGAAGCACTTATTCTAAAAGTTGTTAGACAAAACTTTTCGAAAAAAGTGTTTCTACTCATGAACCAGAGTTTGCAAACAAGCACTTAGTTTATCAACAACTTCTTCTTCACCAAACAACATGACATGAATAGTTACAAACTCCTAATATAGAATAAGAACTCATAAAATTGAACTAGCTGCATAACTCAATTATGTAGCTCAAATAAGTATAACAGGATTCATCAAAAAATATAAATTATAAGAAAAGGCAGACCTTCCTTGTATCACAAGATTTCAGAACCACCTTGAATGCCTCTGGTGGCAACATTAAAGCAACCTGCAAATCAATTTGAGACCAATGCATATGGAAACAGAGTGCAAAAGCACATTGCTTAAATAATAACAAATCATTTAGATAACTATAGAAACAAGAAATATGATCCAGTACAATTTACAAACACCACGACTAAATGAAATTGCATTCATTTGAATTGACAAAACAACAGTATTCATGATGTAAGAAATACCCCAGAAACACAAAATTCCCACCAGATTATGCAACAACAAATAGGAAATACAAACAACACAAAATAAGAATTTCATAATTGAATATTTTCACCGGAAATTGGAGAATTTTGGCAACCTTTTTAAGCAGAGGCTCGGAAACGCTCCGGAAGTATTATAGGGGCTGCGCGGACGGCGGAATGATTTTTTGCTGGAGAATTTAGGGTTTTAAGCTGTTTATGATGGGGTTTCCACTTTCCAGTTCTGGATTTTGTCCAATTTCATTTATTATTTTTTACTCTTTTTTCCCGCTTTTTCTCATCTTTTCCCCTGTGGTCATTTTTATTTACACCTTCTCAAGCCGCTTGGATTTTTACAAATCCAAATCTTGAATTTTTTTATCCGAATATACAAATTCATATATTTTAAAATTCATTATATAGAACCAGTTATATACTTTTTTTAAAAAAAAATACAATATAATTTTACTTTAAACACAATTTTTAATACACAATCAACCAGAATAATATAGAGTCCCCTAGTGGACATTATATTTGTGTTCACCGCATACGTGGCAATACCACATAATAATTCTAATTTTTTTTTTATCATATATATCTTTTAGATTTGATTTTATCCTTTAAATTTTATAAAATAATTATAATATTTTATTTTTTAAATTTATAAAAATATTCATCTCTTTTAAAATAATTTACATCTTTTTTATATTTGCTCTCGCCTAGTTTCAGTTACCGATGTCAATTCTAAATTTGCCGGAGACAACCCCTTTCGCTAGTGATTCGATAAGAATTTATTTGAGAGAAGTTAAATAAATGAGTGGTCGTGTGAGTTATCACTTTCATAATTCCATATTCACCCCAGAAAAGAGCCTAATTCGATCATTCACCGCGTAGAGGTAATTTCTACTTTTGCTCTCTTAAATTCCTTCCCCGTCATCTTCTTTGCTAATCAATCAGGCATATAATAATATAGGGGGAGAGAGAAAAAATCAGGGGCTTTAATTTCAAGAAATAAGGCATATAATAATTTAATTTGATAAATTGTGGTTAATGCTATTGGACTGAGGAATCATACTCTTTCTGGTAATCTTGTTTTTGAATGCTTAGATTTATTTAATTCTCTTTTAGTTGTTCTATAATTCATATTTCTCCTATACCGCTAATTTTGTGGCGCATGCTATTGTTAGGACCTTGAGATCTTTATGAATCTCTGTAATTGGGTCGAGCCTACTTTCTACGTGGATGGTCTTAAGAAATTTTAATGCAGAGAATTAACCTCGATAATTATGAATATGTTGGTACTTATTTCATTCAAAATGATATATAGTTTACTTTCTAATATATTTAACTTAACTTTTAAAGTAAATTAACATGATACTATATTATATCAGATAAACTATATTAAACATAAAAAAATAATTTTGTTAATACATTTAAAACTCCCAATTAGAATTAATTAAATATAATTAACAAAGGAAATTTTCACTTTGGTGCAAACCATTGGAATTGATTTTGATGCTCACAAAACTTTACACTTAAGTATGTAGCTCTAACTGTTGATTAAAAATTTTCGTTAGGAAATCATCTCATCCATAGACGTGATGTCTATAGTGAAACTTACTGATAGGTACATTTTAGGATTGTAACTTATTAATAGGTGCAAAATAATTGTATGTACGCATGTACATTTGTAATTTTATGTGCAAATTTGACTATATATACAATTTATTTTGTACCTACTAGTAAATTGATCAAATTTTTACTTCCTCCGTCCTAACTCTTTGTTCACACCTATTTTTTTTCTTGTGTTTTATCGAGTGAGTTGTTTATTAGAATTTAAAATGATAAAGTGACTTTTAAGGAGGGGTATGATAGATCTACATCTCCTTTATTATATGTCTCCTTAAAATTATTTTATCATTTTAAATACGAATAAAAAACTTGTTCGCTAAAACATGAGAAAACAGTAAATGTGAACAAAGAGTTGGGAAGGAGGTAGTACATATTAGAAATTTTCCCCGATATCTTTGCAGATTTTGAACTAGCAACATAGACCTAGATATAAATCAAGTATGAAGTATGGTTCCTTCTTGGATTCCTAGGTTATGAGGTGCAACTAAGGTGGTGTTTTCAAACTATATTGAAATAGTGAAAAACATTATTTTTTAAGTTGGTAAGACCTAATTTAAAAAAAAAAATCATTTTAGGATTCCAAAAGAGCTTGAAAACACAACCTAAGTATTCAAGATCATATAACAATGTTAGATATGACGTTTTGTGGTAACAAAATCTCGATTTCTGAATCAACCAATTCTATAAAAAAATTAAGTGTACATGTCCTAACAAAATCCCAGCTCTTCTATGTAGGGAAAAGGTCAAGTGAGGCAAATGACACGAATATTCTTACTCCTATCGACCTACTCAATCCGTTCAAAATTCATAAATGACGAATATTGTGAATGTAGCGACATACTCTACGCAAATCGATTATTGGTAGGGGTGAGCATTATTCTGTAAAAACCGAAAAATCAAGCCAAACCGAACTGAAATATAAATTTGATTCGGTTAATTTGGTATTTGGTTCGGTTTCGAACTTCAATTTTAGAATTTTCGGTTTCGATTGATTCAAGTAAAATCGAACCGAAATAATAAATTATATATATATAATCATAATTTTAGTTCATTTATTCATTTTCTAACCTAAATATTACACTATATATATTATATGTTGATTATAAATTTATGTAGTAATGTAGTATTATTGGATCTTGTGTTGTGTTATTTAATTTCCGAATTTTTACCGTAAAAAATAAAAGTGCGCCTCTAAAAATTGTTTAATTTCATAATGTCGAATTCTTTCGATAATTTTGATTTTTACTGAAATCGAACCGAAATATTTGTTTCGATTTATGATCGATTATGACATAAAATGGTTCGATTTCGGTTTATTATGGTAAATAATTCGATTATTTCGATTTTACTATTTGGGTTCAATTCGGTAACCGAATAACCGAATGTTCACTCCTAGTTATTGATGAGGTGTAATATGCACAATGTGACGGTCCATTTCCATAACTTTTCGACCAATCAAAGCCAGAAGTAAACCATTGCTTGCATTATGCATCAAAACATCAATATATCAAATCATAAGGTAGAAATTGCATTTTGTGACACTTTCATAATGTACGAGTGTGTTTTCAAAGTTTACAAACAACTTTTTGAATCATGCTTTTTTCAAAAGCTTGTGAAGATTAACTTTTGAAAAAAGGTGATATGCCTCACTTTGTAGAATTTACAAACACCACCTAATTAATGTGAAACGGGATTAAGAGAATGATAAACACCACGGATAGAGGACATAAAGACGGTTCGTCTATCATCGATGGCTCCTTCTCTTTCCGACACCTAATCTCAAACTGTAACAAATTCTTCTCTATGATCTCTTTCAACAATTGCATTTCCTCATCTCTTCTAAATAGTCCTTCTACCCTTTCCAACTTCAGTTATCTCGGAACTTCCATTTGCTCGACTCTGGGATTCAGATGCACTCGTCTCGGGCTGGACAATAGCCCGATCAATAGCAGCAATGTGCATGTTAGCAAACGATGATAATAGAACGAGAATGAATATACCTCAATCCAGAGAGCTTTCAATTCCATTCCCTGCTTATGAGCTGATAATATATCATCAAGGTTTTAGCTACATGACATACAGACATTTTTTAGTCCAGAAACAAAGTAAAGCAACAAGTTAGGAGGTCAATTTCTAATGCCAGAGCTATAACAGAACAAAGTATATAATCATAATACCTCTAGAAAAGATCACAAAACATAGTAATGCCAGAGCTAATCACGGACGTCTATTACACATTACTCCCACTCATTAGAAAGTTAAAAAAAAGGAACATATCGCCACCACCCATCTTAGCGCAAATATTCTGCAACTAATCTCTATAACCAGCCACGAAAACTAAAATAATCAGGCAACATCTGACATTTTGTCCCCGAAAGATCGGAAATATCATTTCACTTGAGACATTACTAATAAGGAAGCCTGCTTTATACAGTGAAAAAAGACCTGTTTTACATATGATGTTTTTCCATTACTATCTATCCCTTCCATTGCATATTACTACATAAACATACATGACAATTTAGTTGCAATAATCCAAACATACATTAAAAAATTTAACTTCTCCAACTTTTCTAAAATTTCAACTTGAAGGCAGCATGAATATGTAGCAGAGGGAGTAATTACTTTGGTTCATCTCTTCAGAATATTTAATTCAGAAACATGCTAAGCCACATATACATGGCAATTTAGTTGTAAAATTCACAGAAACATCATTGTGGCTAGTAGACTCGAAGCTGTTTCCGGAGTTACAAATTTGAACACCTGCAACATTTTCAGCCTTAACCAGAAGATAATCTACCCTCATCCCAAATTTGATGGTCACCTATGCACATTCATAAATAGGGAGTTTACGCGAGCATTTTCAGCTCTTAAACATCTTTATATGTATATATTGCACAACCCATTAAAAATCATTAGATTGGTCCAAATTCCAGATCAGTACAACGCATTACTAATTATTTCACACAAGACTTAAGATAAGACATATCAGTGCATCTACATTTTGTGTGTCAATTGATTAAGGATCTGTGTATGTGTATATATATATTATATGACAAAAAGTTTATATATACCAATTGCATGGTGCAACTAGTGTGTATTTTTAAAAAGTATTACTTACCATCGTCCATAATAACTTGCACATTTTATTTAATTGGACGTTTCAAAATAATTTGCACACCCCAAAATAGAAAATCCTCAAAAACTCCACCCTTATAATATCCACAATTTTACAGAAATGTCATTACTTTTGGGCCTATACACACATCCAATTCAATTATTTACTTTATGTAAAGGTTTACAAAATTACCCCTCAAATTCCTACTCATTACTCTATTTCCTTATTTTGTGTGCTCAACTACGTGTGCAAATTAGTATGGGACAAATGGAGTAGTTGCTTCACTAAAACGTATTAGTTGTTTCACCAGTTTCATGATCCAACTGGTGCACGAAAGACCAATTCATTTAATTAAAGAATTAAAGAATCCTTGCATTAGGGATTTCGCTCCAAAAAAAAGTTTTAATATTAATTTGTCCCCTTCTAATTAGTAAATGAATTGGAAATTCAAAATCAAATGAAATAAAGATGAGTGTGCCCGTAATATATTTCCTCCGTCCCACAAAAATAGGCCTATAGTTACTTCCACACAGATTAAGAAATGAAAATTACTATATTTGGAATATTAAATTTTTTTTTTTTTTTTCCCATTTTGCCCTTATATCTACTCATTTCCCACGACAATTATTGGTAACCAAATATTGATTTGAAAAAATTAAGATAGCTAAACATGACAAGGGGAAAAGATAAAAATAAAAAGTAATGATATATTAAATATAGTAATTGACATAACTTTGTGGGAAGGACGAAAAAAGAAAATAAGTCTATCTTTGTGGATAGAGGGAGTAATATATAACGAATAATCTTAGAGATTGTTTGATTTCGGCTGAAGGTTGATGGGAAAAATGATGGATGAGACAAATCGCGTGAAGAGTAAATTTGGGTTTGGCTTATGTTGAATATAGTAGGAGCGGGTAAAATTTTATGTCAAATCAATATTTTTGAGTGATGTATTATTTTATTTTTGGTGACTGGGGGGTAATAATTAGGTGAAAGAAAAGAAGAGAGAATGAGTTGATGTAACAAAAATAGTAGAGAGAATGAGTGAGTGAGAAAAACAATGATGTGATAGTAATAGGGTATACATGTATTTTAAGGGTCGATGTGTATATGGATGGAGGATGAGATGTGTAAATTCATATAGTGACTATAATGGGGGAAATTAATCACTCATCCAGATGGCCACATCCTAAATCAAACACAACCTTAATGCCGGTATACAAATTATTTATAAAACCTACCACCCTCGGGATTACACCGTATTTAACCTAACTATTAAAGTAAATTAACATGATACTATATTATACTCCATCCATCCACCAAAACTGTGTTCATAGTGTTTTGACATGTTGTACTGAAAGGTAAATTAAGTACGTTTATGGACATAATTTTTTTTATCTTCATCGTCCAACAATCACTTAATTACTCAAGTTATCATTATATTTTACTCACAATTAATTATTTTATTCATTTCCGTACAACATGTCAAAACACTATAAATACAATTTTGATGAACGGAGGAAGTATCATATAAACTATATTGAACATAAAAAATTAATTTTGTGAATAAATTTAAAACTCCCAATTAGATAAAATAAAATTAATTAAATATAAATAACAAAGGAAATTTTCACTTTGGTGCAAACCATTGAAAATTGATTTTGATGCTCACAAAACTTCACACTTAAGTATGTAGCTCTAACTTTTGGAGCTCTAATTGTTGATTACAAATTTTCGTTAGGAAATCATCTTATCCATAGACGTGGTATCTAAAGTGAAACTTACTGATTTATACGATTTAGAATTGTAATTTATTAATAGATACAAAATAATTGCACATACATATGTACATTTGCACTTTCGTGTGCTAATTTGATTACATATACAATTTATTTTGTATCCATTAATAAATTGATCCAAATCTTATACCTATTAATAATTTTCCCCGATATCTTTACCAATTTTGTAATATTTTTGTACAAACTAGCAACATAGGCCTAGATATAAATCAAGTTGGTTCCTTCTTGGATTCCTAATTCATGAGGTGCATCAATGAGGTGGTATTTTCAAACTATATTAGAATAGTGAAAAACACTTTTTTTTTATGTTGGTAAGACCCAACCTTTTTTTTTCAAAAAAAAAAAAGTGCTTTTAGGATTCCAAAAGAGCTTGAAAACACCACCTAAGTATTCAAGATCCATATAACAATATCAGATATGATGTTTTTGTGGTAACAAAATCTCGATTTCTGAATCAACCAATTACATAAAGTAATAAATGTATATGGCCTAACAAAATCCCAGCTCTTCTATGTAGGGAAAAGGGCGAGTGAGACAAATGACATGAATAATACGTACTCCTATCGACCTACTCAATCCGTTCAAAATTCATAAATAACGAATATTGTAAATGTAGTGACATACTTTACACAAATTGGTCATTGGTGAGGCGTAATATGCACAATGTGATGGTCCGTTTCCATGACTTTTCTTCCAATCAAAGCCAGAAGTAAACCATTGCCTGCATTATGCATCGAAACATCAATAAATCAGATCATAAGCTAGAAATTGTGTTTTATGACACTTTCATAATGTACGAGTGTGTTTTCAAAGTTTACAAACAACTTTCTGAATCATTTTTTTGTCAAAAGCTTGTGAGGATTAACTTTTGAAAAAATGTGATACACCTCACTTTGTAAAATTTGCAAACACCACCGAATTAATGGGAAATGGGATTAAGAGAATGATAAACACATCGGATAGAGGACATAAAGACGGTTCATCAATCATCGATGGTTCCTTCTCTTTCCGACACCTAATCTCAAACTGTAACAGATTCAACTTCTCTCTGGTCTCTTTCAACAATTGCATTTCCTCATCTCTTCTAAATAGTCCTCCGACCCCTTCAACTTCAGTTATCTCCGAACTACCATTTGCTCGACTCTGGGATTCAGAAACACTCATCTCGGGCTGGACAATAGCCCGATCAATAGCAACAATGTCACTCGGTTTACACAAATTCTTCTCGTTATGAGTAGAATGAAAAAGTTTCTTCAACCAATCAGGCTCATTTTTATCATACGACTTAACTACTTCAGAATGAACGCGATCTTTCATTTCAAGATCCTCACACCCCGCCTCCTTATCTCCCTTACCAACCGATTCATAACATATCGAGTCCTCATCAGCTTGCGGAACTTCAAAAACATCATGAACCCTAAAAGAAGAGCTCGGATAATCAACTTCACATTTTTCCGGTACATTGGTTTTCTCCGAGTCACGTGAACTAAGCATGTTTAGCTGTGGAGACGGGGGTCTCGTTGCGTGCAAATTCCCTACACTTGCTTGTGAAGAAAGTGATGGAGACTCGTAGTTTCTTCCTCCAGCTATCTCCAAAACACGTAGCTCTAATTCCCTTATCTGATCAGCATAAGAACTCTCCCCGCCATGCGTTTCATTATCATCCACATTTTTGGACCCAAAATCCATTTCCGGGCTCTCTCCATCAACCATAGCTTTCTTAGATTTGAGGAGCAGAGGAGCCGAATTCCTCCTCAGAAAGCGATGAGAGTTGCCGATTTCCACCAAACTCTCGTTTCTATACATGAGATTTTCGGGAATCTTTATATCATCGTCCTCGGGTTCGATTAACCCATAGCTCATCAACTGATACTTGTAGGTTTGGAGTTGATAGTCCAAATCAGCCATCTCCATTTCCTTCTGAGTGATGATATCTTCAATTACTGCAAAAGATTCCTCAGCATGGCACATTTTCTCCTCTGCCAATCTCTTGTATTGCTCTGACTCCATTTTTACAGAAGCTTTTTCGCCTTGTAGACGTAATATTACTGACAAAGCTTCGCTGGCTGCTGTGGCCGAGGCTTCTCGTTCCGCTTCCAGCTCGTTGTAGAGTTTCTGGAGAAGCCTCTGCTGCGCGGAAAGCGCTTCCTTTAGAGCGCCAATCTCCGATCGGGACATCATCGGGCTCCAATCACCCATTGATGCGCCGTCTGAGCATCAAACAACTAAAAACTGTTTCTAGAGATTGAAACAGAACCATACTTTATCAAATGATACATGACACTTTCAAATTTTATTTTGTGTGAAAAAAAAAAAAAATATAATCAAAATGTACATATAACAAAAAAAAATCTTACCTAATTCTCGGGGAAAAAGACGAGAATTATCTCCAGCCAAATCCTCTTTCTCTTGCAAAGGAACAAAAAAATAATCTCCAAAGGGTAAAAAAGTTTGATTAGAAAAAAAAATGTAAAAAAGAAACCCAGAATTATAGAACTTAGGAACAGAGAAAGGATTAAAATGGTGAGAAAACAGAGACTTTTTTACAATCTTGTTTTTGTTTATATCAACAAGATATATTGGGGTTAAATTTCATGTGATGTTGATCTTAATCTGCCTCTAATGCATGCCACTTCTATTGAAGAGGATAATTCAGGTGATCACCTAAATGCTTACAAAAGCATGCATTAGATTTTGGCAGGGGAATTATGGCCTTGAATGTAGCCTAAGAATTTAATTTCAGATTTACAAACCAGGTTTACAACCGTCAGTTTTTTGAGGTGATTATGATGTATGTAGTTGAGGCCTTCAGGAAAAGTATTAGTAAAATGAACGAAAGAATAATAATTTTTTGTAGCATAGTAATTTTTCACATTCGTTATTGTAATTGTTATTAAATATCAAAGAATGATGATGAATTTCAAATCGATTTATTGATATTACTTGAAAAAAAGAATCAAAATTTTTAGATCTCGGCTTCTGCACTCTTTCAACATTTTCACTTGCTAAAATTTTACAATTAAATTTTTGCAAACCTAATTCTATATGTAAAGTAATTTAATCCCATTTTATATTCTATCAACAAAATCACGACTAGTCTTTTGTAAGATCGTCTTACTGAAAATGAGAACGATTGTAGAATAAGTTTACAGTTTTCATCCGAATTTCGTGCTATTTAGTACGTCCTGATTCTATGTTCCTTTAATTTAATGTCGTATTCATCAACTTCGTGCCATATACCAAGCAAGGTTTAAATGAATCATTTTGCAATGGGGAATCTGTAATCAAACATGTTGCAAGGTTGTTAATCTAAAAGAAGAAATACAAAGTTCTCCGTAAATTCGTAAACCAATTTTATCTTGCAAATAATTGTTTCATTAAAAATGTATTTGTTTGATAGTATTAGTTGTTTTACACTAAAGGTGATATTAGCGAATCAGTTGCACAGTAGTCGCTTTACATAAAGACCAACTCAAGAAAACATAAACTTTGGCAAAATGCAAGAATATATAATCATGTCCCTCTGTCAAGAACACCATCTATATATATTATTATCAAGAACCCATGGTTGGAAGATGTAATGTGCTCTATCAGCCAAGCCAACTAAAAGTATGAGCCAGACAGGAGATCATGGAGAAACCCGATACCATAAATTAATAAACATAACCATACTGGACTTCTTGTTCTCTAATCTACTGGAACTTCAACTTCCATCTTCAGATCAGAATTGCCGAGAATCTGTGAGCAAAACCACAAAAGCTTGTTTGTAAGGGGAATGTAAAGAAAAGTAGAGCATATATCTTACCGGGGAGTAATGCAATGATATATGTAACACGTGAAAACCAGAAAATAATCTAAAACTAAAAATGAAAGAAAGAGGAGTAAATTTGCAACTTCACAGATAGGTTACTGATTTCTATACAGTATCAGGGAAGTCGGGATTCACTCTTCTAGAAGGATATATCGAAGAATCTGTTCTCTATGATCATCGTCACGGGAAAAGTCAAAGGGATCTGTGTACTGCTTATTCAATGATGTTTTTAATTTTTATTAGACATATAGTTGAAGAAGATATCAAGTCTTATATGGGGGGGCAAAGAGCTCAAATTCTACTTTACAGGAACTAGTCAAGTTGGAAAATGATTGCATTCACATGAGAGCTTTCAATTTCAACTGTGCATTAAAGGTAATAAATGGAAATTAAACTTAAAATGGACCAATAGTATATTTTTAGGCCTGATTCCACATCAAACCTGAGAATTTTTTTAGAAAAGCAATTAAATATGAAAGCAGAACAATTTAAAGTTGCCTCTGGATAGCCTAAAAAGGCAGAAGCTGCAATTACCTTCATGAAGTCAGCTTGAACTAAGACAGAGTCCTTTTGATAGCCGGCTTCCTCAAGAACTTGGGTGAGGACTTTCTGTTTGAAAAGAAAGACATGAGATCATGAATTAGTCCTAGTCAAACAATAAACCAATTGGACCAAAAAAAATAAAAATATAACCCATGATAGTTACAGGAAAGAAAATAAACAGCAAAATTACATAATATTTACACTCATTCTCAAAAAAAAAACATAATATTTACACTGCTTGCATCACCAATCAAGTGGAACACACCGTCTAAAAAGGCTAGCAGTTAAAAACTAATGGAGAAAGATTAAGTTTGTGCATTTTATTCAGAAAGCATACAGATGTTTTCATTTTCTAAGGGCATAGGAAAAATCTCATTATAACACATAATCCACCTAACACACTTGCCTACCCAAAAACAAGAAAGGAAAGAAAAGATGATCAGGCTACTAAATCTATGAATTAAAAGGACTAATAAAAATATTAAGGCAAGAAGATGACAAATGATCAGGAAACTCGACCTCTCTCTGCGGTTCAGATATAAATTGACCCGTCAAGTCCCGCAATATGTCAAGCATATCATTAAAAGTAACCTTCCCATTTCCGTTACAGTCATAAACCTTAAAAATAACTGCACCAAGGAAATTGCATACAACATCAGTTGACATTGGAAAACTGAATTTAGTGGAAAATAACTTAACTAAGAACAGAAAGTTCATCTTTACTCTTACATTCAACTTTATGCTGCAAACTTGCTCCAGAGCTGAAAGCAGATAGAAATGCTACAAATTCCTTGAAATTTAGCCCATCCAGCATCCTAAACAATCTCTAGAAAAAACAATGAAGAACACTGAAAAAGATAGTAATAGATAATATGCATGATCTTATGCAAATAATGCATATGGAGTTATTATAGAATGCCTCATCACATTCTTAGTGAAAATTACAAATTACTTTTGCTTGGAGAAACGAGAGCTGGTTCGGTGCTATTAGCTTCCAATAGTAAATCTAAAATTTCCAACATAGCCTAAGTTTTATCAAACTCAAAAATCCGAGGGAAAAACAAGAGCATTTGTTTGTAATTAAGTGATTAAAAGTCCGCTGAGTAGTGTCCGTTATGTCCCCCAGACCAGATTTTCTTTGCAACTAATTGCAGAGGTACAAGTGAGCGAGCTAGTTGGATAATGTATAATTAATTCTCATGGTCAATCTCCCAAAACATATATTTTAGCTTACAAATGATCTGGCAATCTCTATCATTCAGTCACAGCAAAAATCATTCTTCAAAACTCATTTTCAAATGTTTTTCTTACCAAGTCACACTAACATCTATAAATTAAAAAAAAACAATAAGATGCCTCCATTAATAATTTCCGATTCTAAATGTCAGAGTGGCATCATTAAAAGAGAAAACGATACGATAACTTCCTCCAGAATGCATATGCAATTGGTTTAATTAGTCAATTAGAATATGAACAGTTTATTAAATTGGTGCAGGAATTTTAAACAATATCACTATAGAAAATACGTGCAATGATTGAATGTTGTATAATATCATAACATCATTAGAAAATTCGATTCTGTAGAACACTCCCTATCCGGATGTGACTGGAATTACTAAACCTTAGAAAGGGGATTGAGGACGAATTCAGGTACAGTCATAAACTCTTCAGCCGAAATAAATCCGCATCCCTTGCGATCCAATTGACAGAATCTGTGGTACAATGACACAATCTCCTGTTGCGAAACTACAATACACAATCCCGAAACACAGAATTCAACAACAAAAAAACATAGAAATTATCATAAATTTGCACTTGTATTGGATATTAATTCACAGTATCGAACATACATTGCTTAAAATTGAAAGGAACGCACGCACAGAGACGCAATTAGAAAGAAATCGAAATAATTACATTTGCAGAGCTGTTGGACCTCTTCTATGTCGTACTGAGTGAGAACGGAGGAGCTGTTGCCCATTTTCCTTTTCTGTTCTCAATGTTGAGAAGAGAAATGAGATTGAGTAGCGATCCGTAGTGGAATTTTTGGAAGGAGAAGGTAGATCGATATTAACAATGGCGGATCGAGAATTGCGAGTGTTTGGTTATGGATGGAAAGGAGATTGAATTGCGTGCACTGCGATTGTTTGTTTGCTCAACCAACTCGAGAAATGCAACGAATGATGACGTAATTACTTTCAAGATATTGCATTTTACTCCTTTGGAAGATGAGAATATCATTGTGCGCCCGAAAAAGAAAAAGGAATGCAATTTACCCCGCCTTTGAATTTACGTGGAGGTTATCCCAATAATCCACCATATTCATTGCTATTACAATTTATAAGTACTACCCCCTCCCTCCATCCTATTTTTGTTTAGTCATTTGTAAATGATACAAATTTTAATAAAAATGATATTTATTAGTATTAAATGATATAATGTGAGTTTGTTGGAGGAGTATGAATGTCCTTTTAACTTTATGTAATGTAAATTGAGTTTGATGAAGGGTTATGGATATCATTTTAGAGGCATGTAGTGTAAATAAACGATGTTTGTAAGGGTATTTTTTAGTTAAGAAAGATCTTTTGTTTTCATTTTAAGAAATGACCAATTAAAATTAGGACATAATTAAGAAAAATTACCAAGTAAAATTAGGACGGGGTAGTATATTATTTTAAAATGCATTTTGAAATTTTTTTCAAATAATTAAAGATATTTTTTATGTCAAAATTAATTTAAAATAATAACATTCACATTGTATATTTGTAGAAAAATAAAAAATTTTAATGACCATAAATTTAATTATTAAGAGTATATATAAGATAATAGAGGAAGGAAATTAAAAAACACGTGTATCTTGTAAATGACATTTAATTAGAATGAGAGGAAATATCAATTTTTTAGCCATGAAATTGATATTTTACCCTTTTATTTCATTTAAAACATATTTATTCTGATGTCTAGGTTGGTGCATTGATCATGTCGCCAATAGGCTCAAAATCAAAATTTTAAAATGTTAATATAAAAACCAAATTATTTTTAGTGATTTATAATTATAAATGATGAATATGAAGCTTGATTTATTTTTGAAAAGGGTAAAAGTTGTTGAAACATGACATGGTCTAAATAAACGACTTTGATGTTTTCTCAAATACATTTTATGACTTGATTTTAGTAGAGTTCACATGAGGACTGAGGTACAGTCCTTTGTTCAAGTATGACTTGATTTGGTCCAATACCGTGAATAGTTCGTGATATGTAGCATTTTATTTGATTATTGTTGGAAATAGAACGGGTTAGGACTTTTTGCCCATTCTGTTTTAATTGGACATACATGAGTAGAAGTACAGATAATCTATTACGTTTAGAAACAATTACCCTTAGCTCCAAAAATGTCTTTGAGATCACTCTTAAATACACAATGTTTTTTAAATTAGTACTAGGTCCAAAATACCAATCAAAAAATCTAAAATATTCTCCTCTCATTAAATTCATTCCACACATTCATTTCAACCCATAAATTCAAAAACTCTATCTCATTAAAATTCTCTGCTCTCCCTCTCTCTTAATTTGCCGCCGTCGCGGCACTCTCTCCACCACCCAGAAATTGACCGCCGTCACCCGCCTCCCCCACCTAGAAATCCGCGGCGGCCCACCTTCTTCCTCACCCTCCCCGCCATCTCCCACCTAGAAATCCAACATCGCCGCCCCCTTCACCACTTCTGCAAAAACCCAGAAACCACCGCCCCACCTTACGCCGCTGCGGTTCCCACCCTCGCGTCGGCGGCGGCACCCACCCTCGCCTCCCAAACCGCGGCGGTCTCCACACTCAGCCTACCTCCGCCACCGCCCCCAGCAAAAATCAGAAACCCCAACAACCCCAAATCGCCACCCCAATCGCGCTGCCGCCGTTGTGCCTCCACCCCTTCGAGGAAGAAGACACGTCCGTTCACGCCGCCGCCGCCACGCCGCAGTTTTCTTTGCTTCTCTCACTAGAAATTGAAGAATGACTCTTTTGAGTGAGCTTTCTCTCACGATGCTTTCCTTTTTAATTTTTAGAAAAAACAATTAATTAGTTTCAGTTTAATTGGAAAAGACATTATATATTGAGAAAATTACTAGGAGGTTGTTGGAGGTGATGGAGAATGGCGATGATAAAGATCGATATGCTAAAATTTTGGATTTTTTGGGTTTACTGGTGGAAGAAGGAAGATAGACCTGCTAATTTATTTATTTTTAGATTTTGATGAACATGTGCATGTCAAAATGATGACGAAATATGTAATTTTGAGATTTTTTTTATTTTAATTTTTGTAATATCTGTAATTTCTGCAATTATTTAGATTTTAATTTCTGAATTTTCTGTAATTTATGTAATTATTGCAATTTTTTTAAATTCACTTTCTATAATCTTTAGATTTTATATCGTAAATTTCTGAATTTTTTAGATAAAAATGTGTAAATTTCTGTAATTTTTTTTTTATTTGAGACCTAAATATGGAAAAGGCAGAAAATACAATAACAATTTGATACCTAAAAATAGGGAAGATGGAAAATACAATAACATTATTTGACCAAAAAATTGGGAAGACAGAAAGTGAAAAAAAAAATGAGTTGGAAGAGAGAGAGGAAGGAAGAGTGAGAGAGAAAAGGACAAAGATTAGTAACTGAGAAAGAAAAGGATAATAAGTTAAAAATAAGAATAGCAATGTCATTTTGGTGCTTATTTTGCACTTACAGGTAATTTTAAAAGATTCTTAGACCTAAGAGTAATTGGGTTTTGAATTTTGGACCTATAACTAATTCACTCTTACATTTAACATATTTTGTCGTCTTGCTATCGATTAAAATAGCAGCCGCACTGCAACAACAACACCATCACTATAAAAGAAAGACTGCAACCGCACTGCAAAGGGACACCATCACCACAAGAAGGGGACCACATATCTTGTAGTCTCGCTACCTACCGGAACCGCACTGCAACACAACAACAACAACAACACTATTAGAGGGGGGTGAAAGAATTTTGTCTTATCTAAAAGCTCGAACTTATAGAGATGATGATAATCAATTCATTTATTTAATTTCCCTCAACACTCCCCCTCACTCGTGGGCCGAATCATTGTCTCTGCCCTCTGGGGAGAAGGTCCAACGAGTGAACACTTTAAATGGGTGGAGTGTTTCCACAGGAATCGAACCCAAAATCTAGGCAAGCTTAAGTTTTGATACCATGAAAGAATTTCGTCTCATCTAAAAGCTCGAACTTGTAGATGTTGGGGAATTAATTGCCCGGATCTATTCGGGGTGAATATTTAAATATAAATTTAATTCTAACAATTATTACTAGCATGAATTAATCCTATATTAATTCAAATAATAATCCAACAACAAATCATGCATATAAACAAGCCACATAAATCCTACGCATGCAGAATTGCTAGGAGTTTACGTGAACCCACCTCTTGGAGTGACAATCGTTGAGAATATGAATACCCATTCACACGAACAAACCCAAAGAGCCTTCTAAAGTATTCCCTCGTCCTTGTTCAATAATCCGGCGGTAGGATGCTCTCGAACAATTAACAAAAGGAAAAATAAAATTATGTTACACCACCTTTGTGGATTTCTAATTTTTCCCAACACATGGAATTGCCCTGGGGATGAAAAATTCATCCCCTATTTATACTTAAGGGGTTGGACGAAAAATTTGTGGAAAATAAGATGGGAAAATCTTTTTCTTGATCTCCAAAAAATCTTGAATATATCTCATATATTATTTTCTCCATAATTAAAATATTCCAGAAATCTCACCTCCTTATTTTATGTCATTTTCGAAAAAAATGAAGGAGTAGGAATCTAAGATTTGGATCTTCTTGAATTTATGAGATATTCTTGTATTCCAAGAATACATATCTTCCATAATATATTTTCAAGAAAATCTTTCATTTTCTTATTTTATCTAAATTTTCAAAAATTGCTTAATAAATAACCAAGTGGGAGATTTCTTGAATTTAATTAGATAATCTTGTATTCCAAGAATACTTATCTTCATTCCATAACAAAATTCAAAGAAAATTTTTTCTCCCCTTTATATTTATTATTTTCGAAATTTATAGGAAAATTAGGCAATAATAATTTATTTTATTTTAAACACATTTTTCAGTTATTGGACTTTATCTTTGGGCTACTTCCTTTAGAGAATTAAGATTGGACCTTCCACAACCGGAACCTCGTCGTAGTGGGAGGGTTGTGAAACAGTCCGAGAGATTCATGGGGATAGGAGAGTCCTCGGACTTGATTCCTAACAAAGACTTAATCGCAGACCCATGGACATATGACGAGGCAATCGAAGACAAGGATGGTTTCTTGGCAAACAAAGAATGAAAGTTCGAAATGAGTTCTATGGATCATAACAGAGTGTGGGAGCTAGTTGAACCACTTAATGGGGTCAAACTCATTGGTTGCAAGTGGGTGTACAAGAGAAAAAGAGGACCGGACGGGAAGGTGGAAACCTTCAAGGCAATGCTTGTGGCGAAAGGTTATACTCGAGAAAGGATCGATCTATGAGAAAATTTTTTTCACCAGTAGCAATGCTCAAGTCCATCCGAATTCTCTTGTCTATTCTTCACAAGATCTCGACTTTGAAATCGACAAATGGATGTCAAAGCGGCTTTCCTTGCGGAAGTCTTGATGAATAAATCTATATGCAACAACCCCAAGACTTCATTGAAAAAGGCCAAGAACACCTAGTTTGTAAGCTCATGAAGTCCATTTTACGGACTCAAACAGACATCCGAGCTTGGAACCAATGTTTTGATCATGTTATAAAATCTTATGGGTTTGATCAAAACGAGTTCGAAAGTTGTGTGTACAAAAAACGGTCGGAGCTGATTGGTATTCTTAGTACTATCGTAGATGACATTCTGCTCATCGGGAACGATGTAAAGGTGTTATCAGACGTAAGAGCATGGCTTTCAAAACAGTTTGATATGAAGGACTTAGGGGAAGCCGGACACATCCTTGGGATCAAGATCACTCGAGTCAAACCCTGAAAGATAGTAAAGCTATCAATTTAAGGCCTGAATGATTTTTCCTATCGATTCAAGGCCTGAAAGATAGAAAACTATCAATCCAGGGCCTGAAAGATAGAAACTATCAATTCAAGGCTTACAAATTTTAAGGTCATGTTTGGCACTAAAACCCTAAACCTTGAATACTAAACCCTAAACCCTAAACGATGAACCCTAAACCCCTCTGAACCGTAAACCTTGAATCGTAAACCCTAAAAATAAAAAAAATAAGAACATGAAATAAGGATATGAAATATAAGTGTCAAACATGGTCTTAAAAATGTGCCTTAAAATAGTTTTTATCTTTCAAATTGATCGATTTTTATCTTTCAGGCCTTGAATCGATAATTTTCTATCTTCTAGGCCTTGAATCGATAGTTTTCTATCTTCTAGGCCTTGAATCGATAGGAAAAATCTTTAAGACCTAAAATTGATAATTTTGTCATCTTTCAGACCCTGAATTGACATTTTTCCTAAATTGTAATACAGAGCAATATGCAGTATAAATACATGGTAATTATTTAGGTAAATATATTAGTGAGAAAATAATTTATTAAATAATTAATGTGTTATAGTGGTGAGTTTACTTTTAAATTATTGTGGTGGCAAGGTTCAAATCTAGAGAATAATTGAATTTTCAATTTTTTTGATTTACTAAAAAAAAATAAAAAATTAATCTATGACGCCTAGGATTCGATCCCATGTCTGTCAACACTAAAGAGGAGCTGCAAACCTCAATTTTTTTATATAAAAAAATTTTCGCACTAGACCTAATCATTTGACAATTGTGACACCTCTGCACGGGCTTTATCGAGAGAAACTACTAAATATTCGATTAGTCATAATGTCAAACACATTCTTTTACTGGAATTTCTCATTTGTGGGAATAGTCTTTATTGTTGGACGAGCTTTGGATCTTTGTGGATGACATTTTGTCATTTTCAATATTTTCTGCCATTGTAATTAAGTTTTTCCTTTAAAAATAAATAAATAAAAATCCATGCCTGATATAATTATTGAGAAATACGTTCAAAAAAACAAGCCCATTAAGTAAAAAAACCACGCACAAAATATCCGAATCCAACAAATTTATTAGTCCAATTGAAAAAAGCCCAATGTGCTAAAATTCTCGTTGTGGCCTATTTTCATATAATCCGCAAGGAAAATGCATGAAGAATTTAAAATTAATTTTCTTTTCAGAATTCAGACAAAATACAGATTTGATTTTCAGTTTTGGGCAGAATGCATTTGTGATCTTGTTACCTCTTTTATTTTTGAGGTATTAAAGTAAAATAAAAAAGACAATTCAAAACAGGAAACATAACACATCATAAATGCTAAAACCCTAGAAAATTTCGCCGTCTGCTGCCCCTACAAATTACAATGCCCGTTTACTTGCCACTCATATGAATGCAATTTCGTTTAATCATGGTGTGTGTAACTTTTATTGAATCATATTTCTTGTTACTATAGACATTGAAATTATTTGTTATTATTTAAGCAATGTGTTTTTTCTTTACATTTCTGAATGAATTGGACTGAAATGAATTTTGCAGGTTGCTTCAATGCTGCCACCGGAGGCATTCAAGGTGGTTAGAAAATCCTTTGATGCAAGGGAGGTTTGCTTTTTCGTATTATTTACTGTATAGTTTTTGATGAATCATATCGTAATTATTTGAGCTACATAATTGAGTTCTGCAAATGGTCCACTTTTACGAGTGCATATTATGTGTGAGGAGTTTGTAACCATCCCCGTCATTTTGTTTGGTGAAGAAGTTGTTGATGATAAGCTAATTAGGGTTCACTTACCTATGCTAAATAGTTTATCAGTTTCAAGCAAATGTGGTTGTAGGAAAACCATTCGTGTAACCATCCTTGTCATTTGTGTATAACTGTATATGACTTGAAACATTGTCATTTGTGTTTAGTACAGAGAGGCAAGCGTTAATGAAAGTTATGAAGGTAGTATAGTATTTACTTTTGAGTGGTTAGACATATTGCCTTTATTTCCTAGTTCTAAAGCGAGTAGTGTAACCAAGTCCTTTGTCTATAAGATGTTGAAAACTATCCAAATGAAAATGTAAAAGTAGACAATGGAAACACCAAATTAAGTGAGAAAATGTTGTTTATCATTGGATTTGAACTAATCAATAGAAGAAATGCGTTCACGGTAGTTTACATACTAAAGACTGGTGCCGCCAAATTGAAGCCTTCAGAGTCATGAGAATCTTTGTACAATGGACATGTGATACACTATGACATACTATATCACTACTTTAACTTCTGCCCAAAGAAATTCACTAACAAGCTTACATTAGGTGGACACCAGTACTCTCACAAATCTGAGTAGATCGCAAAAAACGTGCTTTGAAAGGGAAACAAATATAATTTTAGATTTACGCCTAATTTTAGAGCCGTCAAGTAAATCTAAAATTATATTCATGCTCTTCCAAAGCACGTTTTTTTGTGACTTTCTCAGATTTGTGGGCATTCTAGTGTCTATCTAATACTTGCTTGTCAGTAAACTTCTTTTAGCAAAAGTTGCATCAGTATTTTAGTCCCTCATGGTGTATCACTTGTCCATTTTGCATAGGCTCGTCACATGCCTTTGCAAGACTTCTATTTGATTGCGCCTATAGCTTTTAGTGCGTGAACTATCGGTGGACGCATTTTTTCTGTAGGTTGGTTCAGATCCAATGATAAACGACGTTTTCTCTCTTATTTGGTTCTCAATTGTTTTTCTACATTTTTACTTGGAGATTTTTTTTTGACATCTTGGGGACAAAGAACATGATTGCACTACTCACTTTAGGGTTACGAAACAGAGGCAATAAGTCTAATAAGTTAAGATGGGTGATGGTGACTTTGTGTTTCAGTGCAAACAGTTACCGATTTCCTGGACAACAAATTATCAGGTGGAGCAAATATAGTTTTCTTCTCTTCTCTCACATTCTACATTTTTCTGTATTTTTTCTAATTTCTGGAAAACTTATCTAACTAGCTTTGTTTTGAACTATAATATGTGCCTGCATCAAGCTACTGCTTAGGGTGTAAAAGCTGTAAATCTTCATGAGTTATTTCCTCTTCATATTACTCAAGCTTGCAAATTCAAAGTTCAACGACGAGGTTTGATCTCCTTCTCTTGCATAACATTATGATTCTTGTGAACTAAACTGTATGAATGCCTTCTCAATTCGTCAACTGCTCGATTTTATTTTCAGTTTTTCTGGCATCAACAAATTGCTGAGTTTATAGTTTGCATGATTCCGTTTTGTGGATGCAGACGAGGACTAGTTCTCCGGGCCAGGTCAACCCGAGAAGCGATACTTATGAGAAGCACGTTTTTAAAATGGTTGTTTCCTGTGGGAGCAGGATATACCGGTGGAGTTGTGAGTGCTGATGGGACGGAATGCACGCCCAGATTTGGCATTGCGTGGAATATTGGTCTCTATGATGGAAATGTAGATTCAGTAATGGGCAAGGCTCAAAATGCCGGATTTGTCAAATATTGATGTAGCTGATTTAAGGAGAATGAATCGAGCCTCGTAGATGCTATATATATCTGGTGATTTATAGTTAGTACAATATACATTACTCCTACTTGTTTACACACAATCTCACACACACACACAAAGGATGCATATTATACCAAGGTTGTGTTTGTTTTGGGACTCACGGTTGAACTTATGACTTTGCGCTCCCCGCCTCATATGAGTTTGAGATTTAGATTATGGTTTTCAAATTTCACATTTCATCCACACCTACAAATACCTATAAAATCTATTATTACTCTTCCCAATATATCACACTTTATACATTTTATTACTCTTTTTAATATAATATAATAATATAATATCAATCATTATTAAATATTGATTTGACATAAAGTTAAATCTCATCTATTCAAATCCCAAAACAAACATATATAAAGAATTTTAAATCTCTGGATTTTAAAATTTTGACTTGTTTCGCACACTTAAATCCCAAAACAACCGCAGCCCAAGTGTTTTGAGTGAACAACATACTCATCATTTTCTGTAGCTAGATATGTAAATGGTATCTTTGAAAATAAATACTAACATCTTTTCCAAGAAATGCATCTGAGATTGAAGTTTGTTCCATAGAGCTGTGTTGCACGGGTGCGGGTGCGGGGTGTAGATACGATACGATTTGGGTGAGAAGATTCGTAGATTTTTAAATTTTTAGGATACGATACGGCCTGAATAGGTCAATTTTTTTAATTTAATTATATATATCACCTGTAATAATATTAAAAAATTTACAACAATTATATATAACACATGTAATAATATCAAGAGTATTTAAAACACAAGTACTAATATCAAGGAATTCATCCCATAAGTAACAAAACAACAATTAAATCAAATATCATTAACCTATACAAGTCATAAATCATAATAAAAGATTAATAAATTTTAATAGTTAATAAGTTTTAGAGTGTGTCCTTCAAATTATTAGTAAGTTTTAATTTTTTACAAAAAAAAAACCCCAAAATTTAATAAATTTTACAAAAAAATCCCGATATGTATCCGATACACGTATCCTCGGAACAGGATACGCGTATCCGATAATAAAAAAAAAAAAAATTGGGATTCGCCACGTGGCGAATCGGTCAAAAGCGAATCCCACCGAATCGCACCCGCAAAGTAATCCGATCATCAGATATCTTTGTTAATTTTTAAGAATCCGTGCATTAGAGGCGGTCGAACATGATGCAACTGTTTGGCAAATCTTAAACAGGGCCGAACAAATGGATTTGAGACTTCAACTTTATTTTTTTAAGCCAAATTCTAAGGAGGAAGAGAGGGTTGCGTGCAGTTAGAATTTAATGTGGGAATTAGATATTTTTTCTTTTAAGGTGGGAATTAGAGTTGAAGGATATATATATATAATTTGATTTGTGTATTTACTAATTATTATAGGAATACATAATGGGGTAATTGCAATGTAATACACAAAAATAGGAACCAATAGCAGTGTAATACATTCCCCTTAAAAAATAGCAGTCTAGTACATTTTTAACGGTTTGAAATACCATGAATGCTCTTGAGTTTTTGCAGAATTGTTTAGTATTTATTAATTAAATTAAAATGGTCAAATCAAGCTTACACCATCTTACCCCATCTTACACACCATTACACCAAAAATCTAATTATTATGTATATTATATCACACGCCATCTCTCTCCAAATTTAATTTCACGCACTATTCTCTCTCTCTTCATCCACGCTTTCTTCTCTCTCTTCTAATTTTTCTCTCACCAAAACAAATCTGGCCGAAAAAAATGGATCCACCACCACCCATCTCTTCTCTCTAGCGCTCTCTATACGGTGGTGGTGGTGAGAGGAGTACACAACGGCGGTGGAAGGGGGTTTTTACACAATTTTTTTGCGGTGGTGACCACGGGGTTTCACGCTTGGTTTTTTGCGGAGGAGGCGAAGGGGGTGGTGGAGGGTTTTGCGTTTTTTTGCAGCGGTGGGAGGGAATAGATGCCGATGGGACGACCAGGGGCGAAGGTGGTGGCGGATACCCACCTCTCTCTCTCTCTCTCTTATCCCATCTTCTCTCTCTCCCCCAATTTCTCTCCCCCATCTCAAATTCAAAGCCGCCGATTGTAGTGGTGGTTGGTGGTGATGGTGAGTCACGGCGAGGAAGTTTTGTGGAGGTGCGGCGGCGGCGGATTTGGTATTGCAGGGCGAATCTAGGGTTTGGGGGATGGAGGCGGCGGCGTTTTAGTGGCTGAAAAAAAGAGCCACGACGGATCCATGGCTGCGGCGGCGCGTGAGAGGCGGATTTTTTCTGGTTGAAGCGGTGGGACGACAGATCGATTTGGTTTTGAAGCGGTGGCAGGCGGGATCTGTTTAGGCAGCGACGACGCGTGATGAGGATGGGTGGGGGGCTGTGGCAAGATCGCGTTACATAATGAATAGTTAACTAATACCGGGTAAATCCAAATTGGGTTTTTTTGTTTAAGTTCTTGAGATTTTGAACTTTTCTGATTTTTTTACACTATAAAGTAATTTAGTGTAGTGTTGAGTTCCCCAATGGATAGTGCATTTTTTGTTGATTTTTTGGTGATTTCTTGGGGACTTTTTGTTGATTTTTTTGGTGATTTCTACAAGTTGTTTGAGTTATTTTTTGGTAGGTTTTTGGTGAAGAAGATGGAAGAAGCAAGAGTGTGTGTAGTTTTTTTTGTAATTCTGTGTTTGATAGGTGGTGATTCTGTATTTTTGATGAAGAAGATTTAAGGATGTGATTGAATTTTGGTGATTATACAATGTGAAGACGCAAACTGATTGTGTGTATGCAATTTTTTAAACGCGGGTATGCAATTTTTTTCGTGGGTATGCAATGTTTTACACGGGTATGTAATGTTTATACGTGTATGCAATGTTTTTTAGTGTATATAATGTTTTATTTAATATGAATTTGAAAGATGCAATTGGCATGTGTACAGACAATGTAGTTTATGCGTGTATGCAATGTTTTTTCTAGTGGTGATGTAATATTTTATTTAATTAAATAATCATTTATTAATAATTATTAACTATATTAATAAGTCAAAAAATTATTTTAATTAAATTTATTTTTTTAGAAAATATTTTTTGTAAGGAAAAAAAAATGAGTCCAAATTATAAAAAAATATTAATTATTTTTTTTTATGACGAAAAATTTAAATAAAATTGAAAAGTGTTGAAGGAAGTCACGTGGGGGTGAAGTGATAGGTAGGGGTGTGCAAAATTCGGTGAAAACCGAATTAACCGACCGAACCAAACCGAATTTTCAAGTTCGGTTCGGTTATTTGGTTTGGTTTCGGTTTTAAGTTTTAGGAATTTCGGTTTTCGGTTCGGTTCGGTTAATTTTTGGTCAAAAATCGAAAAAACCGAAAACCGAAAATATAGTTTAAATATATAAAATATTAATTATTATATAATTTTTTTAATTAATTATTATATAAATTTTTTTTATGTTATCACTATGAAGTATGAACTTGATGAAGTTATTGATATTTGATAGATAACATAAAGTACATATTTAGTGTGTGTTTTTTTCCATGTTTTATGTGTCAATTAATCTTAAGAGTTTGTTTTGATCATGGTGTATTATATTTGATTATAAATTTTACTTTTTGGTCATCAGTTTTTAAGATTAGAAAGAGGTAAACGTTCGAATTCCATGTAAATAAAAAAAAAAAACTTGGTCGGTTCGGTTAAAACTCGGTTATAATGCCCATTCGGTTCGGTTACGAATTATAAAATTTCGATTTGGTTCGGTTTTGGTTTTTCGGTTCGGTTTGGTGACCAAACCGACCGATGCTCACCCCTAGTGACAGGAGCAACAACTTTTTTCATTTTGTGACATTAGGGATAATTTAGTCAATTTGCATGCCTGAAAAAGTAAAATTGTATTAAGTTGCTATTTTGAAAGTCAAAGTGTACTTATGAGTAATTGCCCCTGCATAATTTGGCATGCATGAAAAAAATGTAAAAGAATGCACTCAGAATACGTGCTACATATCAAATAAAATGTCTTTTTTTTATCATTGGCTCCTCGGTAGTGGATTATAAATCGAAAAATGTCTTTCAAGAATGCATGACACATTATGGGAAAAAAAAATATGTTCATGGGCAAAGGCGGGTTGTAAATTAAAAAATGTGCTCAAATAACAAACACTTGTAAGAGAAAGCCAACATGATTCAATCTCAATCTCAATGAAGAACTAATTACCCTTATTTAATCATTGGAGTGTTCATATTTTCTAGAAATGTGTTTTCAATTTCTTCATATGAGTAAATATTTTCTAAACACTCATAGAACAGGAAAAAAAAACACATTTCGACCAATTTAAATTAAAAGTGTAAATAAGGGCAGTTGTGAATTAATAGTGAGAATTATCTCTTGAATTCGAAAATAATAATTATTTGGGTTATTTTTCCGCTGTGATATTTATTCCAGTCACTCTCCTGTGCATCCCATGAATTGGTGCAATTAGATTTAATTTTAATTTGGATGAAATATGCACTCTAAATCCTAACCCCTAAACAATGAATCATAAATCATATATGAACCATTCGGATCAGGTGAACCATGAATCACTCGGACCGAATTTGAGTCCGGGTAAAAAAAAAAAAACTAAAACTGAAATTAAAATTAAAAAAAAATTAAAATAAAAAAAAAAAAAAACTAAAACTGAAAAAAATAAGAAAAATAACTATTAAAATTAAATTGCACCAAATTGATTTGGTGCAAATGGTGCACATGAAAATTTGCCTATTTATTCCGGGAGCAAGTTTTTTGGTTGACTTAGAATTATACACAATTAATATTTTTTTATAAAAAATAATTAAAACTTATAAAATTACAGTTAAATAACACGATTCACTTCCTGCATAAAAGAATTTGTTTTATTTTTAAACTGAGAGATTATATTTATTATTACTTTCTGAACAATTTTTTTAAAAATAAATTACAACATTTTCTTTCTTTGAGATAATTTATTCACATTGGCTAAATAATTAATAACTTATAAGTCAAAATGCTTAAAAAAAAAAAACCCATCCTAAAAGCTAAAACCCATTGTTGCACCTTATCAGATTTCTCCAGCAAACACCACTTCCGCGCAGCCCTACAATGCCCATTACGTCGCTCAATCTTACACTCTCCTTCTCTAGGCACAACCCCCAAATCCCATTTCCAACTTCAAAACATTTTCTCAAATTCCCCCAATTTCTACAGATTAAATGTGCCCAGAAAGCGAAAAGGAGAGGAAAATTGAGGTACCCATCAGAGAAAAAGAAGTTAAGAAAGCAGCAACCTCCTAAAATTGAGGGCCCAACAACTTTAGAAGGCGTTTGGAGACTTTCCAGGCTGGGAGTATCTGTTCATGATGACCCTGGGAAAGATTTCTGGGGTGTTTCCGAGCCTCTGCTTAAAGAGATTGCCAAGATTCTCGAATTTCCGGTGAAATTCTCTTTTTTGTCTTGTTTGCATTTCCTATTTGTTGCATAATTTGGTGGGAATTTTGTGTTTCTTGATTCATTAAGAGTGTTATTTTGTCAATTCAAATGAATGCAATTTTGTTTAATTGTGCTGTTTGTAATTTTTACTGAATCATATTTCATGTTAATATAGTCATTCAAACTGTTTGTTATTATTTAAGTAATGTGCTTTTGGTTTACGTTTCTGAATGCAATGGTCTGAAATTAATTTTGCAGGTTGCTTCGATGTTGCCACCGGAGGCATTCAAGGTGGTTAGAAAATCATTTGACGCGAGGAAGGTTTGCCTTTTCATATTATTACTTTTTGATGAATCAATTTTATAATTATTTGAGCTACAAAATTGATTTATGCAAATAGTCCACTTTTGGTGAAGAAGTCGTTGATTTTAAACTAATCAGGGTATTAGTTACAAGAAAATATGGTTGGAGGAAAACTATGGCTTTTCTCCTCATTATGTAGAAAAACTGTCGAGAGAAAATGTAGAAAAAAAAAAAAAAACAATGGGAACACCAAAATGTGAGGAAAGGTTTATCATTGGATCTAAATGACTCTGTCTAAGAATTGCGTCCACAGATAGTTCACACAGTAACAACTGTAAGCACCCCCAATTTAGAGCCATCATAGGAATCGGAGTCTCTGCAAGATGGGCATATGATAAATCATGAGAAACTAGAACACTGTTGCAATATCTCCCCATAAAAGTTTACTAACAAGCAAGTATAAGTTGACATTAAAATGCCCACAAATTTGAGAAAACCGCAAAAGAACGCATTTTGGAACGGTTCAAAGGTGATTCTAGGTACATTAGTGACGACCAGTGGCTGATCCAGGATGTAAATTTTGCGGGGGCGAGAGTATACTAAACTCATTTTTTAAGTCTAACTAATATGTATCAACACTTAAATATTGATGTAACTATACATATATACACATATAAATTTAAACAAGAAAGAAAAATATACATATTGATATAACTATATACATGTGGATATATATATATATATATATATATATATATATATATATATATATATACGCACACACATAGGACTCAAAAATCTAGGGGGGCAGCAGCCCCCTCTTGCCCCCCCTTAGATCACTGGTGACGACTCAAATAATGGCTAAGACTCTCTTTGTTGTTCCGAACTCTTTCATTATTGATTTCTTGCAATATTATCAACAACGAATGCTAAGTTAATGATTTTGAAGTGTATGTAGAAACTACATTCAATTATGGATTTAGTGTGGAAATTAATCCACTTGAAAGTTATCAACTTCGGATAAAAATATTAGTTTTTTCATAATACTTTGTAGAATTTGTGTTTTTTGTATTTTTTTCTTTGGTAATTATGACTGATTTTCTATTCGATTAAATATACATTTCATGTAATAATTTGGCGAACTTATTGCATTTGGATTTTCCTTAATTAATTTATGTCCTTTTTTTCTTTTGAATCAATGTATTCTATAATAAATCATTTGCTTTACTAATCTTGTTTGTAGCATAACATGATTTTTACATATCAATGACACCATCATATATATTTCCAACTCTGCAACATTTAAAAACTTCAGACTTTTATTGATAACAACTGAAACAACAAGAAAATTTTAAAATTGAGGAATACACCCAGATTCAGAAAATAACAGAACAAAACAATCTGAAACACATTATTAGAGCTTTAGCGATAAGTCGATGTCATCTTCATGGTGCTGGCTCTCCGCAATACTGCTTTGCCTGTATTTATCAGAGTGGTCACTCTCTACAATGACAGTGGATTTTTTCGTAGAAGTACTTGCACCACTATATTTAGAATTACCTTCCTTCCCTTCCAAAACACGTTTTTTGTGACCTTCTCAAATTTGTGGGCCTCGTGATGCCTACCTAATGCTTCTTTGTTGCTAAACTTCTCTGGGCAGAAGTTGCAGCAATACTTAAGTTCCTCATGGTGGACATGCTCATTCCGTATTTGCTTTGATGCCCCCGAAGGCTTCAATTTGGGGTTGCCTATAGCTCTTACTGTGTGAACTATAGGTGGACACATTTCTTTTACTGGTTGGTTTAGATCCAACGATAAACTACTTTTTTTCACTGTGTTTTCATTGTTTTTTGGTATATTTTCATTTGAAGAATTTTTTGACATTTTGGGGACAAATGACTCGGATGCAGTACTCACTCTAAGGCTAGGAACAGAGGCAAAATGTCTAGCGACTCTAATTTGACCTTTCTACTAATGAAGTCTTTATTTATAGAGCTGATTAATATTTGCCCTATCCTCAGAGCGTATCCAAATTAAATTTCCGATTGTAAATCATTAAATACGGCTTAATCTCGAGAGTTGTAGATTTTTATCCAGTTGTAAATCATTAAATACGACTTAATCTCTAGGATGGTAGATTTTTGTCCGATTGTAAATCATTAATTACGGCTTAATCCTAATCCCGAGGTTTGTAAACTTTTTTATACTAGGCATTAACTTTATTCCTTATATTTTGGTTTACAGGTACGCTCATCTTTATTTCGTTTGGTTTAGAATTTTCAATTTATATAGGTGATGTTTGTTTTGGGTTAAGTGACTCTTAAAAATCGGTTTTTGAAATCTAGTGGATTTTTAAAATCCTAATTAATAGTGAAGTAGTAAAGTCTGTTTTCGTTTTTGGGTTTTTGAATAGTGTGAGGTTTAACTTTCTATCAAATCAATAAGAGTGGATGCAGTTGTATTATTAAATTATTATTGTTGAGTGTTATTGTAATGATTAGATGATGTGAATTATGATTTAAACTTATTAAAGTGTAAGGAAAGAGAATTGATTGTATTGGAAAGTTTGATATAGGTTTATGGGTCTTGTACGGGTGGGTTTTTAAAACCGGATTTCAAAATCTCGAAATAGAATCGGTTTTAAATTTCAAATCCTAAATCTCGAATTTTAAAACCCAAAACAAGCATCACCTTACTAATTAGATGATTTTTTTTTAAATATTGGTCTCCGATGCAACCGTTGGACAGTAAATGCACAACTAATACTTTTTAAAAAATACACCCAGTTGTATTGTGCAACTGGTGTATATAATCAACTGACATATAAATAATCCTTAATGAGACACATTTGCGTGAGAAGATTTCACGGTGAGACGGAGTATAATTTGGGCATGACGTTTTTATATTTTAGAAGGGGTGGGTGTTGATTTGAAGTAGTTTATACCCCGTCTCATATATAAGACCGTCTCATATGAGTTTTTGTCATCCTTAATTTATTGACACACAAAATGTAGATGCACTAATATGTCCATCTCCATTTTGAAATGAATAATAATTAAAGCCCGTTTGACTAAGCTTATAAGCTATTTTAAACAACTAAAATAAGCTTTTTAGAACTTATAAGTTCCAAAAAATTAATTTGGGATAACCTAACTTATTTATCTATTTTTTTAAGCTTATAGTTAAATAGCAATTTTTTAATCTAAAAAACAAAAATCACCACACTCCCACCCCCACTCCCTAACCAAACTGAACACCCATGCCCACGCGGCCACGCCCCCCTCCACCCCACCCCACTCCACCCCCCACCTCAATATAAAAATAAAAATATAATAATTTTATATTAAAATAAAAATTTAAACAATATTTTTCTCAAGTTATCAAACAACTTGTAAGTTTTATTAGCCAAACAACAAATTTATAAGCTGCTTAAAAATTGCGTCTTATAGTTGTCAATAAAATTATATCTTATAAGCTTTGAAACAACTTATACAATGTTTAAAATAAGGTTACCAAATGGGCTCTTAGTAATACACTGTACTTATCTGGAATTGGGACAATCTCACACATTTTTATTTATTTATTTATTTTGTGCGGAGACCACCACACTGGGTAAGTTCACTTATACTAGTCCATTGCATATGGTTCAATAAATTGAGAGTTTGAAAGAATGTCATCCCTAATGGAAAGATAGCAATGCAACAGAACTATTTGAACCTAGAATGTCCTTGTATACAGAGTTCAAAAAGAAACCAGAAACAAAGCTCCCCTGCTAGTTTTCATAGTCACCAACTCCTTAGTTCTAAAACATATTTGTAGAAAGGTTTAGATATCAATCACTCCATATAGAGATAAGTATGTGTGGTTGTGTGTTATCTTCTTGGGCCTTGTTTCTCAAGGAGTTTGGACCTCATCTTTTGACAACCTGCAAGTTGCAGTGGAAAGGAACGTGTATTTCCACATTATCTGTTGAACTTTTCACCTTTAACTTTGATGACATGACAAGTCAAGTTTAAGTGCACTGTTGATATCTGTAAACAAGCCTGACAGACCTCAAGGAGCTCTCTGGTAGTTCTGATGATTAGTTTTTTCCTCCAGAAAGGTATTTATAATATTCCTAACCCAATCTATTGTGAATTGTCTTTGTTCTAAAATATACTTTCAAGGCCTACATAGTATTTGTTTGGATTTAAACAAGCAATTATAGGAGAAAATAATGGAACAACGAATTAAAGAACAAACACTTTGGTTACCCAGTTCGTCAGGAATGACTACGTCTGGGGGCACTACCAAGCCAGGAGATTCACTATTTTCGTGTGTTTTTCGTACAAGAGGCAAATACAATGAGTCAAAAGTATTTATATAAGAGGCTGGGCCTGAAAACCTAAATCCGCGAAAAGGCTTCCGGAACCGCTCGACCAGGGGCTTTGGTCGAGCGGTTCTGCTCAATCAGACTCATTGCTCGAGCGCCTTGATGGAACTGGAAAGGGGGGGCGCTCGACCGAGCAATAGTGCTCGACCTCGAGCACTGGTCGAGCGTCTCCCGTGCGCTGCAACCCCGTCTCACTCAGGCTCCAACAATCCCAACAGTATTCAGCTAGGTTAAAACATTAACTGAAAAGTAAGTTAAACCAATATATATAAACATCATTTAATGGTTTTTTTTTTTTTTTTGCATTTGCATTTGCTATGAGTCCCTAACTACATGAGGTGCTATAGTTGTTTATATTGCGGAAATATATAGATTTAAGTATGACAAGAAAATAGAAGAAAAAAATTACAAGCTTACGAGAAGAATAATACTTTTCAGGTTGATTAACTAGTAAAAAAAATCTTGATTAATTGCTCACTTAACTGGTGTACTTGTATGGCATGCTCAAACTAAGGGCGTGATTACCCCCCAAATTTTTCTTTGTGCATATGCTTTTTGTTTACTTGCAATCTTTTAGTGTAACTTGAAACATTGACTGGAAATTTAATGCATCTGAATATCTTCAGTTGCAGAAGGAGCCAAAGTTTGTGTATACTGTGGATATGGATGTTGATAGGCTTCTAAGTCTTGAGCCTCGTACTTGGGAGTTCGTCTCAGAATTGGAACCAAAGGTTGGGTGTCTAGAGTTTCTGCATGAGGACCTTGCTTCTGGTGATTTGATTAGTGTTATTCACAATCGCCAAAAGATAGATGCATCCACATCTTCTACTGAATTTGCCACCATAAAACCCAAAGTGGTAGTAATTGGAAGTGGGCCCTCAGGATTGTTTGCGTCTCTTGTCCTTGCTGAAGCTGGTGCAGATGTTACACTCGTAGAAAGAGGGGAGGCTGTAGAAAAAAGAGGACGTGACATTGGTGCTTTGGTAGTCCGTCGAACGTTACAATTGGACAGCAATTTTTGCTTTGGAGAGGTCATATCTTTATTCAGTTAGTAATATTCTGCAGAATGGCTCAATGTAATTTACAAATTTAATGTTGAATTTCAAATTTCTAGACTTTGATCAATCAAAAGGTATCATATGTGTATTCACCATTCTGCATTTCACACGCTTCTTACCATTGTCCCTATATTAAAGACTTATGTAAAACAGGGTGGTGCAGGTACTTGGAGTGATGGGAAGCTAGTAACGAGAATCGGAAGAAACAATAATAGTGTTTTGACTGTAAGTATTGCTCTCACTGTAATATCTATTTGATTACTTCTACTTACAATTGATGAACATTTCCTTTGGATTTATCTTTTGCATCAATAGGTTCTGAACACTTTGGTTTATTTTGGAGCTCCACCGAGTATATTGGTTGATGGGAAACCTCATCTGGGAACTGACAGACTGGTTCCACTGCTAAAAAACTTTCGACAATACCTCCAAAAGTTGGGTGTGAGTCTCGTTATGGTTGTGCAATCTATATATAGATGCTATAATTATGCATAAAGAACTGAAAATACTTGCTTAATCTCCCTATTTATGTTTCTCTTATGCATGTGTACAGGTGACCATCAAATTTGGGACGAGGGTAGACGATCTTCTGGTGAAGGCTGAAAATGTCGTAGGTGTTGAAATTTCTGACTCAAGAGACAGCTTCAAGTCTACTTGCCACAAGTTGGAATGTGATGCTGTAGTTCTTGCAGTGGGCCATTCTGCACGTGACACTTATCAAATGCTTCTGTCTCATAATGTGGATGTCATTCAGAAAGATTTTGCCGTGAGTTTTGCAACTAAATTGTCACGTAGCATGTGTCTGAATTAAATATTCTGAAAAGACAAACCAAATTAATTACTCCCTCTGCTACATTTGAACATTTAGACAAGTTGGAAAGTTCAAAAATTCAATCTATGCTTGAGTTATTGACTCAAAAGTACTTACATAGTGGCTGAAATTTATTTTGCATAGGAAATAATGTTCGAGAGAGTAAAATGATATTTCCAATCTTCTAGGGACAAAATACCAGATGTTTCCTGATTATTTAAGTTTTCGTGGCTGGTTATAGAGGACTAGTTGCAGAATATTTACGCTGCAAGTGTTAAAATGAACTAGGGACTTGTTTCTTCACGATGTACTAGTTGCTTATCTTTCTGTAAGCATGCAACCATTGACCTTATTGTTCGGCACCATACTTCATCAAACATTCTACTTAGCATTTGATGATTCAGTTGTACTTCTGGCAGTTAATATTGTCAAGCAATTGCAACACATGTTAAGCATAATTTCTTTTAACTTTACAGGTTGGCCTGCGGGTAGAGCATCCCCAACAATTGATAAATGATATCCAGGTTCATTGACTATAAAGCTTATATTGGGGAGTTTCACTTAATTATACGTCTATAATAAAGGACTTCTTGACTCAACTGACTACCTTCCTAGTCTAGCCATGGAAGGGCATTTCAAATGCTTGATCTTTTATATTTGGGATTTCTTTTTTTACATTTGTAATAATTGCTTTAGATGAAATAAATGGGAGAAAAACAGTAGAGTTTCATCTATAATTAGGTCCATGGCCCTATGCTTTATTTGCTGTATTTGTCGATGATTTGACATGTGGTTGTTAACATAATGATGTGTAAAACTATGCAGTATTCTGAATTAGCCAGTGAGGTTAAGAGTGGGCGTGGGAAAGTGCCAGTGGCTGATTACCAGGTCGCTGAGTACGCCAATGCAAAACATGTGAATATACCGTCAAATATGGAGCCAATAACTCGCATTTGTTACTCCTTTTGCATGTGTCCTGGTGGCCAGGTATTATACTCCTCTTTCCTTCACTGCTTCTCATCCTTCTGCTATATAGTCTGGCCTATAGATTGCTTATCTTTTGCTTGTTATTTCTTTCATATACACTTGCCTGTTTTTCCCGTTGATGTGACCAAGTGTTATTCTGGCATCACGTAGCATCCGCTCCAAGGATGATATTTATTTTCTTACGGAAATATAAAATCTATGCCTAAAAAAGGATAATCAGAAAGACACAAACGATAAGCATATATTCTGGACTTGAGTATTTGCCATGCATTCTTTCTGAAATTAGTAAATCAAAACAACAAGTAGAACTGCTTTATCCTTGTATATTTCCAAATGAAACATCTTAATTCATGATTAACAATCTATAGCTGTATACAGTGACCATGTTATTGCAAGCAAAATATGGTTTTAACTATTGAAGTCATGTGGCATGGATCTAATTTGGTGTAATAAAATGAATTGTTTTTGGAACGGAAAATCTACAGCTGTGCATATCCAAACCCCAAAAGCGATATGGTTTAAATTTGTTGATGGGTGAGAACAATCCATGAGAAAATCGAACCCCTATCTCATTTACACTTGCTTGTTTATCACAATGAATTATATCTGAGTATCTGACTAATGATTTTTAAAAAATGACAATAGTTTAACAGTGTGGCTGGTATAACATATATTTGCCTTTATGATTTAGCATTCACGATTCAAAGCCACATCAAATAACAAGCAGTTCATTCTTTATGCAGGTGGTTCTCACCAGTACTGATCCATCAGAACTTTGTATTAATGGCATGTCATTTTCTAAACGTTCATCTAGGTGGGCCAATGCAGCACTTGTAGTAAACGTGTCGTCAAAAGATTTCGAGGCTTTAAATTTGAACGGGCCTCTGGCCGGGGTTAAGTTTCAGGTACTTTTCTATTCCTTTATCTTCCATTCCATCTCTTTAAAAAAAATTGTTGGAAAATAGGACCTTGTGATTTGTAAAATTATTCTGAATGAGCTATGCTTCAATTTTTTTTTTAATACAATATTTAAAATTTCTCATCTTTATTTATCCACTCTATAGAGAATATTCGAGCGAAAAGCAGCTAAGATGGGTGGTGGCGACTTTGTGCTTCCAGTGCAAACAGTAACCGACTTCCTCGACAACAGATTGTCAGGTGGGGCACATATTTTGCTGTAGTATTTAATTTCTCGAAAACTTATCTCACTAGCTTTATTTTGTAGTATCACCTGTACCTGCATCAAGCTACCGGTTAGGTGTAAAAGCTGCAAATCTTCATGAGTTATTTCCTCTTCATATTACTCAAGCTTTACAGCTTGCAATTTCAAAGTTCAACGACGAGGTTTGATATCTTTCCTATCACATATTTCTATCCTCCTTGCATAACATTTCGATCCATCTGAACTAAACTGTACAACGCCTAAACTTGGTTGCTATGATCATTCTTCCAGTTGCCTGGATTTGTCTCCACCAGTGCCCTTCTTCATGGAGTCGAGGTACAACGCCTTCTCAGTTCACCAACCGCTCGATTCTATTTTCAGTTTTTCTGGTCACTTTATGGACGAGTTAAAATCCATTTTGGCCCATAACTTTTGCCTTTTCCTTGAAGGTCCCAAAAAGTTAGAGTTTTTTAATTAAATCCCGTAACTCCTTAATTAATTTTATCCCAAAGTCACCAGAGTTTGAAGTACGTTGTCGTTTTAGGGAATGTTTTTGGCACGTGAGGTGTAAAGTTGGTCCCATAACTTTTGTCTCATCCACAAAATGTCCCAAAACTATGCCTAGAAAGTAGAAACGTCTTTGTACTTCAAATTCCGATGACTTTAGGACCAAGATTGGACCAATTGCGGGATTACATTGAAAAATCTAACTTTTTTGGGACCTTTTGCAGGAAAAGGCTCAAGTTATGAAACCAAAATGAATTTTAACTCCTTTATGGTTCCATCCAATGGCGAACAAATTGCTGATTTTGCATCATCCCGTTTTGTGGATGCAGACGAGGACTAGTTCTCCGGTGCAGATCACCCGAAGAAGCGATACTTATGAGAGCACGTCGTTAAAAGGGCTGTATCCTGTGGGAGAAGGAGCAGGATATGCCGGTGGAATTGTGAGCGCAGCCGTAGACGGCATGCACGCCGGATTTGCCGTTGCGCGGAATCTGGGCCTCTATGATGGAAGTGTAGATTCAGTTCTGGGCAAGTCTCAAAATACTGCATTTGTCAAATATTGATACAGCTGCTATATCTAACGAATTACAGTTAGGCTCCACTTGATATGATGTATATAAGTAGTATGGGATAAAGATGATTTGTATAATATAATATGGAGAGGTAGTATTATGTCTTTTGATTCGACGTGTTATGTTTGACAACATTAAATTAGTAATCCACTTGGTAGGGAGTAATAAGTTTGATATAAAATTAGTATGACAATTGGTTGGGTGTAATAAACATATATACAATTGGATTTTTGGGGGAAAGTACAAAATTACCCTTCTTGGAAAATATAAAATCAAACCCACTCTTTTGCCACTATTCAGAATCGCGTCCACCACAATGTCTTATATTATTCATCCATCTACTTCGCCGAACAGATTTTAGGGTTTTGTCCACGCTCCAGCGGATCATCCATTTCGGGGTGTTTGCATCCATTTTGAGTGATTTACCCACTTGACATCCTTCGTCGACTTTTGCTTGGCACCAATATCCAAGAAATCGACCCCCTGTAGCGTATTGTCTCCTCCCTCCTACAAAGAAGAGTAAGAACATCGAATCTCCATTTTCATTTATTCATCCCATTTATGCGCCTACTGTTTCTTTAGGTATGATTATTTGTAATTTTCTTTTAATGTTCTATTTATTGTTTTGGGGGAAAAGGGAAAATAATTTATTGTTAGTTTTCTGTAAGATATTTGGACTCGGGTTTCATGACACATTCTGAAGTATATCTATGTTTGAATTGTGTGTAGAACAATGGGGATGTGGAATGATATTTGTATAATACAATTCCGAAGTGTATGTATGTTTTAGGGTTATAACAATTTTGGATTGGAAATGACATTTGTGTTGAAATCTACTGTATTTTGAGTTATTGGGAGTAGGGGTGGAGGAAATACCGAAAATACCGGTATACCACACTTACCATACCGAAAAATATCGATTTTATCAAAATTTTCGGTTTACCAAAAATTTTTGATGCGGTACCATCGTCGTAGAAAAATTTCGAGACGATAATTGATATGAAAATATAGAAAATTTCGGTATACCTAAATATTTTAAATTATCTAGGAAAAAATATCAGAAAAATATCAGAAATCGAAAAATTTTTAGATATCTTAGGATATATATTGAAATTTGATGCAGTATCGGTATGTAATATCGGCATACGAAAAAAAAATCGAGATATCGAAATCGAAATCCGAATTTTTTTTGACGACAATGATATGAAATTTTTCAGAGATCGAAAAATTTTGATGCAAGATAACAGTATGGCGAGAAAATTTTCGGATATCTTGCACAAAGTCCCCCCTAATTAGGAGTCTACTGTGAATGTTTTGTTGGATAATATGACATTGGAGTCTACTGTTATTTTTTTATTTTTTTTTATAACAGATATGGGCTAAATGATTGTTTTAGTTGAGGTTTCTGAGTATGTTTTTTCACTCATATACCATTTGTTACTCATTGATGTAATGTTGTTAAGATATTGAATTTGTTGGCTTAGCTCGTAAATTATTGGTGTTTTTTCACACAATATTGAATTTGGGTGATTTTTTTTTTTAACAGTTTAAATGGATACCCGAATAGAGCAATTCAAATACCAAAAAAAAAAAGGCAAAGGATTTGAACACCAGTAGGAAATGGAGTAAGAACGAGAAACATTACGATGGGGTTGTTCAAGGAACTCCTTGCATCGGGTGGTTGGAAGAGTGAGAATGAGTTTAAGCCTGGGTATCTTCAGAAGTTGGAGGAAAAACTTCGTGAGAACTTGCCTAGAACTGATCTCCGAGGTAGCCCTCACATTAACTCGAAGATAACAACATGGAAACGACACCATCAAGCCATTCAGACAGCTCTTGGTGATTCCGGAGGAGGGTTTAACACTGAAACTAAGATCCTTGATGTGTCGGACATTGCTTGGGAGAAAGCTGTGGCGGTTTGCCTCTATCTAACATCACTTTTTCAAATATAATAGTATATATGCATTGCTTTGTTTTGATACATATTGAATTTAGTTGATTTCGTTTTTTTTGTTGAATTTTACTTGTTTCAGAAGGAGTCATCTGTGGCTAATTTAAGGTACAAACCTTGGCCTTTCTACTATGACTGGTTAGAGGTGTTTGGCAATGATGGAGCAATTGGTGGGTCAAGCCAGACAGTAATGGATGCCGTAAATGACCTCATTTTCGATGAGGCAGCTGCTACAGAGGTCACTTCAGAACACCAAGGCCAAGGTGAAGGAATAAATTCACCTAATGAAGATTCCAACTACGATATGGACGTTGAAAGCCAATCTCCTTCCCCTTCTGTTCAGCCGTCTAAACAACAATGTGGTCCATCATCAACTAACAAAAGGGCCTCCTCACAATCATCACCTGGGAATAACAGAGACCTACTTGATGGATTGGATGTATTGTTTAAGACATCTGATGATCGGCTAGCAGATATAGTCCATTCTATGGTAGTTGAGCAACCCGTTCAGCCCGTTGATCCTGTTGAACCCGTTCCAACTTGGCCCAAGAATCCTACTTGCAGTAGGAGTGATGTGTTTAGAATCATTGAGACCATTCCCGAACTCACTCTCGATGAACAACTTGATGCCTCTAACAACATATTGAAGTAAAATGATCGTTGGGAATTGTTTAGTGGACTGTCTGAGCATGCTCGCGAACAATACGTTCGTCGGTTGCTAAATGGGGAGTTTGATTAACAACCATGATTTGTGAAGGAGTAAACTTTGATATGGACAACGTGATTTGGTTATTTTTTATGTGTTACATTTTAATCTTTAGTTTTTTTTTTTTGGACAATTTATTACTTATTTTGATTGTGTGATATTTGCTATATGGACGAGTATGTTGGTTTGATGTAGTTATTTAACACATTTTGGGCATATTCAAGGGTGATTGTATATATTTTTGTTAGTGATTTGTTGTTTAATAACTGTTGTTTGGTAGTGTTTTTTAGTGATTTGATGTTTAATTGCTGTTTTTTGTGAGTGTTCTTTTTCAAGTTTCCCCATTATTTGTTGCTACTGTTGTTTGGGAGTCCCAATATATAACCAACAAATTTTGTTGGGCCCACTAACGATTCTACTATTTGTCCCACCAATAATATTAAAAAATTGAGACCAACTTTTTTCCCACACTCGAACCCACTAGAAGCCAGTCAAACACTGCATCATACAGAAGAAGACATTGAGATATCTACATCATGTAAGGAATCAAATCTAACATGAATATTTTACAAAATAACATTGCATTGACCAAATAATCATACAAATAACATTGCAGTGACCAAATAATCGGACATGTTGGCCTATAAATTGATGGAGTGTTTTGATGCTCATTATCACTATTATACTCCTCCATCTACTTCTATCTCTCTTGTTTCTACAATCAAATATAATGACTAATCCCGCCCAAGCAGAACTTTACCAAGATCGGCATTTGTATCGTCGTCCATGGTCCAAGAAACTTAATCTTTTTCTTGTTGAATATCTAGTGAACGAGAGAGCTAACGGAAATTGGAACCCGAGTATCTATGACCATAACGTCGTTCAAGTTGTGAATGCCACAAATGCCCTGAATGCTTTCTTCAATATCGACATCCCACTAGCAATGGTTCATCATCGAGTCCGCGGTTTGAGAGAGAGGCTTCGTTTGTTTAAACGTATAATTAATTACCCAGGTGTTCATAGGGATGATGTGAACAACATTGTCCTTGCATCAGCTGCTACTTGAGATTTATTTATACATCAAGTAAGTGTTATATTCATTGAAGATATTGTTAAATTAAATATGATGTGGCCTTTTTTATTTATTATTATTATATTTTTGTAATAATTTTCATTCACCAAATACTAAAGTTATCATCTGACTATTATTTTGGTGTTTATAAGGATCATATGGCCAAAGCTTACAGGTATCAAGGTGAACCGTTGTATGATGAGTTGAATTTGTTATTTGGAACCATTCCGAATGAACGCCCCGTGCGGTTCAACCGTCGAACGATTGCAAATCAACCAATCCAAGTCCCACCTCAAATCAGACATCCACATCATACCTTGAATCCTACTTATCGTGATCGGGACTTCAACCAGGAGGATAGTGATAACTCCATTGATTAAATTGTATCAACCTGTTGGGTCGAGCAGGACGACTCAATTTGTTCACATCTTTAATGTTTACGGTTTTATGTTCTTATGTTTTTTATTGTATATTTTTTTTTATGTTTTTAATATGTTTCGATTAATATGTATTAAAGTTTCTTAATATGTTGTAAACATGTATTATGTTGTTTATTGATTTTGTAAAATGTGTTAATATTGTTGGAACTACTTGTATACTCTAATATATTTATTTGGTATTATATAATTTTGTATTACCTCGATTTGAAAAAATAATATGTGTAAATAAAATTCTTTAAATTGAAAATAGTGCAAGAAAATAGTGGAACAAACAATTGGGAATAAGAAATGCAAAATTGGTAATTCCATATGCAAAATATAAAACTATCGAAAAATTAGTGTTGTGTTGGATCCAAACAAGCCTTTTCGGTTTCCCTCCACCACTTTCCATACAATTATTAATCTATATTAAACCATACGAAAAACCATTATTAAACCAACCAACCACCCACTTCTCATGAAAAATCGTGCAAGTTTCTTCTACACAATCTTCCTATCACATTTCTAATCAATATTCACACAATTCCTATCTCTAACAAAACCCCAATTTCGGACCATATGAAAAAATATCACTTGAACCGTCGCCGCCGTCGTGAAGTGAGACCACCCGTCCCATAAACCCACAACAAAATCGAACCCCTGTTCCCACCTCATCGCCTACTACCATTCACGCCGCCCACTCCCAATCTCGCCGGCCGCCCACTGTTTTAACGCCGCCCACATCCATATCGTCGCCTCTTTCTCTCAAATCATCATTTATAGATGTGAGTTTTTTTACAATCTATTTGTTTTTTCTGCCCATTTGATTTTTCCGCCCACTATTTGGTTTAAATATTAATGATGGGTTTATGATTTTTTAAATATTGATGATGGTTTTTATTTTTTAAATATTAATTTTGTGATGGTGAATCCGATTGTGTAATACATGGTGAAATGTGTATTGCATGTTGAATGTGATGAAGATCAATGGAATTTATTGAGAATGTGCATGAGTTTTGATTTTATTTTTTATGTTATGGAGTATTATTGTCATGTGGGTATATATAAGTATATATAGCGAAATGGTTTGATGTACACTGAAGTTATTTCACTTTTTATGTATCATACATTTATGTAGATGGAGCTTGTCAACCGAGATGATCATTTCAATGTCCGATTAAGTTGCCGGACTGATCTGTCAATTTCGAAGAGAATAAAGGATAATTTGAAATATGATGATATGAAATCAGTTTTTTTAGAATTCTTGTTTTGGATGTTTTTACAATATGACCGACATGAATTTTCAAGGCCAACTATACCTTCACTTGGTATTCAAACAAGACAATGCTCTAGAGGGTGATAAGTTGCTTTTTCATGTTAACAATTGTGTGACAAAGTTCGGGCCCAACGAATTTATGATAGTCACTGGCCTCAAATTCAGCCCGAAATCTGTTATTCCTGTCAAATCAAAGTTGTACAAAGACATGTTTGGGTCAAAAAAGGAATTGTGTGTGTCAGATATTGAGAAAGCCTTCCTGGATGCTACAAAAAAAACCTCTAAATATGAGCAGGAGGTTGGTTTGAAATTGGGACTGCTTTGGATCCTGTACGGAGTCCTACTGATGAAGGGTAGAACCACCAAGAAGATAGACACAATACATACATTTGATGGACGATTATGATGCATTCAATGCATTTCCTTGGGGTCGGATAACATATGAATTTCTGGTCAACGACTTTCGACATCGGTTAGGGAAAAGAGCCCTCAAGACAGTGTCAAAAAATATGGGGCCGAAAAAAAGGCAACTACATTCCATTGGGATCTTTACAGATATATGTACGCCATTCAGTTTTGGGCCTATAAGGTTATGCCATTTCTTGGAAGTTTGTGTGCTACGAGGAGCTCCATTTCAGTTATTCAGCGTATGTTGCGATGGACAACTGTCAACTTTCTCCATTTTGATGTCCTATCAAACTCGTGTTTTCCGGTTATTCGTTCCGGTGATGGACTTGGGCCGAGGGTGAGTGCATGGATTATGTAAATTTTTATAATTTATGTGTTAGCCTTGATGTAATCATGCGTGTGTGCTAACTATTTTTATCATGATTAATTGCAATTTAAAGTCATTCTGAAGATTGTACCTTCAGCAAAGGAGAAAAAGATGCCATACTACTCCATCCTCCTTGAATGGGAGAAGAATTGTGATGCATCTCCTTCAAAGAAGTCTTCTTCAAATACTCCATTCACACCATCACAATCAAAAACAAAATTTGAGCCATCTTCCTCGAAGAGTGGCAAACGAACCTGGTCTGATTTTCAAACCGATGTTGATAAATCCACCTTCAAGAGGAGTAGGGGCATCAATAAGAAGAAGAAGACGAAGAAAGGTGTCAACAATCGCAAAGGAGAAGAAGATGCTCTTGATATGAAGTGGCTCAAGAGTAAAATCATCGGGATAGAGAATGTCATGAAGGATATATGGGTAAATCAACAGTTTATAATGGCAAAAAATGGATGGACCATTGATGAATCCGAACGAGATTCTTTCAAAGAAAAAAACGAGGAAAACAAGGAAATGATAGGTAGGGAATCTGATGTGGATGGTGAAGAATCCTTTCAGTTAGAAGCAACTACAGAAGAAAGTGATGATGGGGAAGAATTTAATGGGGACGAAACTACTCAATCTGGGTCCAAGGGCAAGGGAGAAGCAAGTGAAGAAAGTGATGGAATGGCTGAAGATTCTGATGAGGATGAAAAAACTGATGAAAATTCACCAACCGGTTAGTTGACATACATTCTCTACACTTGTTTGCCTATCTTTGTTTTTTAATGTTGATATAAAGTGGTAGTTGAATAATTGGTTAGGACATATATTTTATTTTTAGTTGACTTCTATGATAATTTGATTGTCAAAATGTATTTCGATTCACAAGGTGGCAAGAATCGAGGAAAGGATAAGAGTGTGGATGAAGTTGAAGATGGCGATATGTAACAAAATTTGCCAAAAGGTAGTTTTTTGAAGAATATTTATTTTCATGGGCTCAAATGTGGTTTTTATCATGGGTTAATGATGTTACCCGAAAATGTTTACTGCTCTCTATCAATATTTATTCACTCCAGAACTTCAATAGATGCAGGTGCCAGCTCTGGTGAACAGAAAACTACATAAATTATTGATGAAAATGCGGATTCAAATGTCGAATCAAATGTTGCTGAAGATAATATTGACAATGAAGGAGTTGAGGTTGAAGAGGATGATTTAGTTGATGTTGACATCCAGCCCGGTTGTGACATGGGGGCTGCTTCTAGAGAGTGGGGTGTCGTTACAGATGATTTTTACAAACAACATTTGTCCAAAAACAATGAGATGTATGATCCCTTAACATTGTTTGGGATGATTCGGTTGAAGAAAGATTTGTTAGTGTTAGTGTTAGTGTCCTAGAGACAATCTATTGTAAGGACATAATACTCGATTATATTCAGTTTGATTTAATATTATAGTTCACTTAATATTAATGTATGGCAATACACTTGTTTGAACATTATGTTTGATTGTTTACATTTATTCATGCAAGTGTTCCCATGAGTAATTGCTGTCATTGAGGTTGTGAGAACTCAGATGACTTAAGCATGATCCTCAAATAGCCCCGATCAAGGTTCATCAAGAATGGGATATTGGTGATACAATGGAGATTGGAGTGCGATCTGCATCATACTCTTAGAGAGTGTAATAAGATCTCACTTACTACGAGATACTAGGTATCTCATGATGGACGCACAAATACCTTAGAGGGTATTGATATACCCATCCGAGAAACCATTTGATGTAGTTCCACTATATGTGTCTACGGGTGTCTCGATTAGTGGGAGCGATGCGATACTCCTTTGACTTGAGGTCAATACGCACGACATGTGTGGAGTGATGAACTTTGACCATGACCGACGCTTGCACCCGTCTATGGGTAGATATGGCTTGGATTAGGTTCATCACGAAGTGCATGTGCGTGGTAGTTGAACCAAGAAAATGATTCATTCCTCAAAGTGGATTTAGAGAGAATACTCATCTTCTCATCATAATTGGATCTAAGTCATTGACCAATGCACGTCAACTTAGACTTTGTGACTAAGTGTGACATTAATGATTAATTAGTGATTTGAGATAAATTGATTTAGTTATTTGAATAGGCACTTCATCATGTTCAAGACTAATCGAGTATTCGTGAATGAAAGGAGGAAATCACAATTGCCCACGTTACAGTTACATGTAGTTGCATGTTTCTCGCAACGTACCTCATATATTGAGAATGTCTGATTTATTGTCTAGGGTTCAATTAAGACCGTTAGTTTCACTAATCGCTCGATATATGAGGGCCTATGGGTCACACAACAAGTAATTCCCTTTTACGGATTATAGTTGGTTGATTAAATGTTAAATTGGATTTAATATTTAATTTATGGAGAAGAAATTAATAATAGATTAATTTAGAATTAATTATTATTAATATTATTTAATTGAATTTGATTTAATTAAATAAGAATTCCCAATAATTATATTTGGAATATAATTATAGAATTTAATGTATATGAAAATAAATCGTAGGGATTTTCATATAAGATATTTAAATCCGTAGAGATTTATATTTAGGGAATTAAATTAAAGAAATTAATTTAATTCAAGATTGGGGTTTTTTATTTTCCTAATTGGGCTAGCTTAAGATTTAAGCTGGACCTCCCCTATATATACAGACTCTTGGGAATTCACAAATCACGTAACTTCATATTCTCTCCATAAGATCTAAAGTTTGGATTTTCCTAGCTGATTCAATTTGGGATTCAACACTGGCAAATTCGTGCAGATTCGTTCTTGGGGATTACTTGGATACCATAGTTGAGAAATCTGTTATCGAATCACTGTAAGGTTTCTCGTTATAATTATTGTAATATGTATGCAATTAATTGTTCGTTGTTGGTGAACTTTAATTTCCATTGCGCATGTGATTACGTATTTTACGTGCCTCTAAATTCCAACAGTTAGATGGTTTGAAGAAAATCGTGGAAATCCCACTCCGATTGAAGTTTCTGTTCAAAATATAACAGGTGCAAACCATAATTTCTTTGCAAACATTTGGGAACCTAATGGTTGGCTCGAAGGGGAGGTATGATGTCAATGTTTTGAAGTTGTTACATTTATTTGATTTTTCAGTATTTCTTGAATCCTACGAAATGTGTGGTAATTAATCCCTTCTTTCATTTGTATCTTGAACGTGTCTTGTAGAACATTGATGCCCTTTTCAACCTTGTCATTCTAAAAATGAGGAAATGACCAGATTTATTCAAGAAAGATTGGACAAATGTTGATCAATTCTTTTGGGTAAGTATGAAATTGATTTATCAATTATTTGGTATGTATCTTGTATATTTAAAAAATATGGCTAAACTATAGGTCTATATATATTGTTTGTTTATTGTTTGTTATGTTTCCACTGTTTAGGGATTGTTGATTGAAAGTACCTACACAGATTGGAAACAAGCTACAAAAAAGAAGACTGGTTGGGACTGACTTACCGATGCTGGCAAGGTCGTTGATTATGTGTCGGGTAGATTTCCTCTATTTGGCGTCGGTCTCGATTGGGCAGAAGCGGAGAGGGTGTTCGGCGTTGGCCACGTCAACGATAACCATTGGGTGTTGTATGAAATTCGTCTAAAAGATCATGAAATAATTGTGTACGACTCCCTTTCAGGTGGCGGCCGAAGGCCAAACCCAAAGACTTTATCGTCATTTCGTAAGATGGGTGAGCTATTGCCCAGTATATACACTGAGTTATTGGGGAATGTTTGACACGTGTTTTCAACACTCATTAACCTCTCAAGTATAAGAGGGTCGTTGAAGTGCTCGATTTAATATCAATCCACGGGACTAGGTGTGGAATATAGCCCAATTGCTATGTGTCGGTACGTGATTATAGTGTGAAACATGTTTGGTTTTTTGAAATAAAACTAAAGTAGCAACAAAGCAAAGATAAACAACTAGAAAATTTAACAAGCAATAAGAAAGCACAAGTAAGCAACCAACAATTTGTTTCCAAATGTGAGAGAGAGGTGTTCGGGTGTTTGTCCTTGTGAGACGATTATCAAAAGATTAATTATGACATTCACCTCTATTTCCGATTATTCCATAAGAGCGATCACTACACAATATACCCTTCCCGTACTTGGTAAGCCTAGGGTCTGATATCATTTAGAAATCCTAGGATCGGGAGGAGAATCTCCCCTTTTTAGCCCGGGTAATTGCACGGATAAGGTCCTCTAATTAACTAACTACCCCGTCTACGTGTTTTTCCACTTGTATACTAAGTTCAATTCTCCTATGTGCCCTTCACAACCCACTCAAGGTTTTAACTCAAGCAAACAATGTAAATTAGGGGGGTTCTCATGTTTTTATCCAACTCTCGTTGTAATAGAGCATAATTAACTCAAATTCGGATGAATTAAACCAATACCCATATGCCTAACCCCGTCTACCCAACTCTCGTTGTGATAAACTAGCATAAACACACAAGCTCAAAGTAAAACCCAACCAAATTGATCAAGCAAAATCCCATAATCTAAAGGATAACCATCAATAGAGATAAACAACCATAATCAAGCAATTAACCAATCATCATCACAATTTCAAACACCCAAACACTAAGAACCTTAGCCCATGGTGCACAAGGCAAAACCCATGGCTAAACCACAAGAAATCAAAGCACCCATATCACAATAAGCAATAAATAAGCAAAAGAAAGAAAGAGACACCTTACTATTGAAGTTCAAGCACCAAACCATACAAAATCCATCAATACTCCTTGAATACTTGCTCAAAACTGAAAATGAAACTATATCTATGCTCTTCTATGGTAATCTATGGAAGCAAAATTGAAAAACAGGAAAAAGTATTAGTTGCAGCTCTAAACAGTATCACTTGCTATCATCCCCTTTTCTCCCTATTGCTGCTGCTTCCAGAAAAAACGAAGCTAGAGCTTTTTATATGGTTTTTGAATCCTCTGGCACGTGTCCCTAGGTTGGAAATGGGACCTCAGATATTTTCGGCTTGCTCGACTCGAGCAGGCATGCACGACTCGAGCAATGTTGCTTGACCAGAATTGGGTCGAGCAACTCAAAACTTCAGATTTTCGCACCCTTGCTCGACCAACGGAAGGTCGAGCACTGTTGCTCGACTCGAGCAAGTCCCAATTGACATTTTCTTCAAAATCATGTTTTAACCAACCCGACTTAGGTATTGCACGACCCGAGCAAGTGCTTTTTTCCATTTACTTCACAAAACCTTCGTTTTTGACTCGATTCCTGCACAATTGCAACACCAAAGCATTAGATGAACTTTCTTAACAATTCTAACCATATGATAGCTAAAGTCATGCAAAATCATCACTCCAAGCTAGGAAATGACACAAAACTCAAGCAAAATCACCACTAATCAATGTTCCAGAGATGGTTTCGAAGACGGTGAACAAAGCGTGGCCGACGACTTTGTGTTCCCATTGCCCACAACAGAACGATGCGCACTCTTGTGGAATAATCGCATTAAAAGTGTTCGAGTGTTTAGTGGCGGGTCATTCAATTGAGGATATCAACCCAGATAACATCGACGATTACCAAAAGAGTTATTGTTTGGAGTTGTTCGACGCGAAAAATATCATTCTGTGAACGTTAAGAAACAATCTTTCGACCCTTTTGTTATAAGTTTATGAAGAACACATTTAATTTGGGTATGTATGTCTACTATAGACTTCAGTACTCTTTACTTTTATTTTGATGTTGTTGGTGGACGTTTGTTGCTTGATTGAAAATGATGTGTGGCAGAAGTTTGGATATTGAGATTTCCTTGGCTTTTATGATAGTTAGCTTTAAAATTAATTGTGATTAATTCTTTATGAATGCATGCATGTGGCCTTCAAGATAGAAATAACATTTGCACCAAATATTAAAGTTGAAAAGAAAGAGACAAACAGTGCATAAAAATAGAAATCCTAAAATTACATCCATGCATAATTGAAATAATTGAAATTAGAAATAACAAACAAACAAGAAACAACTAGAAGAAAAGATAAACATCCAACTTGCAAATACAAATCACCCAGCTTAGACACTCCATCAAATACTATCATCAATTACGCCTTCCACTGAACCAAAACCAACGAATAGGACTTGACACATCATCATAAGCTAGAGAATTTTGAGTGCTCGGGGAGTCGGTTTGGTTTGAGACTTGAGTAGAGTCATTACCTCCAAAATCTTGTGTTCTTGGTGGGGACGCAATTTCATCGAACAACCTCCTAGCCGTATGATGATAACGACTGCCCAACATTGGCGATAGAACTTCATCGCCATCATCAGTTACGTTTAGGGTCGGACCGATATGAAAGTAGTTGTGTATCAGCTTGGAATCATCACTTATGACTACTACCTCTGGAGACGGAGGCGGAGGTGGGGTCGGAGGTGGAGGTGGAGGTGGGGTTGGTGGCGGAGCCGTAACCCTCTTAAACAATATGGTAAGGTTCTCGAAATCTAGCTCACCGTTCCAGTAATAAGCCTTTACAAGTTTGTTTTGCTGAAAAAAATGATTTCCATCAAAGAAATAAACATGTTGGAAAGAAATAAGACGTGTGTTAAAATGTATCAAAGTCTAAGATACAAAATACATACATCACTAACCTTCATGTAATATTTCCACAATCTTTGTTGGGTATGGACAGTATTGTCATCCTCGTCCCACCCAACACCAGGCAAATCAACCAGCTGACTGAAAGTATCATAGCGTTCTTGAAGGAAGCGCCTCCTTGCATTAGCATCGTCCAGAGAGAAATCGACATGGAATGTCTCATTCACTGATCCTATGACAGATGCCATAGCATGAAAATTGGGTTGGTCAGGCCCACCCCAATTGCCTAGCATGTGTTGTTCCAGCAAAGCACTTATGAACCAACGATCAAGATGTTTCAGCCATGGACCCGTGTAGAAAAAATAATCCTGGTGGGGAATATTAAAAGGCATATCAGTAGATGAAAATACAGATTTCCATTGAAGTAAAAACTAATCTTTATGAACTTGTATTTATACTTGAATGTGTTTGAATTGGTCAAAATGGGTGCAGTAAAGACCAGTGACTTTCATTATTTTATCAAGCCACATGTTAGCCCCACGTATATGCCTACATTTATGCCTACCATATGCCTACCTATGCCTACACATATGCCATGCCATTCTTGCAGAAATTATAAAATGAGCTTTGACCCCAATAGTATCACATCTACCTCTATATATAGGTCCAACTGGCTCAATTTTATTTATTGTGACATGATAAAAGTGGATAACTTTTGGGCAGACATTGGAAAACGTGATGAATAGAAGATAAAAGTTAAATTGACCCACTCCGAAACCCATATTTATGACTACATATGTCATGCACCATTTCGAAATTCACACACTTCACTTGGTACCAATATTGTCCATTCCCCAACTAAGCATATATCAAAATGCACGGTGTTCACAATCATATAATGTGAGTAAAACAAATGCTCAAACAAGAAACAACTTCAAATGTCTCACAAGGAAAATTTAAATGTCAAACAAGGGTCGAAATTCTAACTATATCACACCAAATACAACAATCAACCGAGAAAAAATGTAGACTTCAACTCGTAGGATTCCTCCATTGCTGATACATGGCTGCAGACAGTTGGTCCCTCCAATCATTAAATTCAGGAGACGACTCAACTGAATTTATCATTTCTTCAGTCTTATCATCGCTGTCATCGTCGTCATCTTCATCAAGTTGTTGCTCAACGGGATCAACAGTCATCTGTCGACGAATAAAGTTATGTAAAAGAAAACAAGCCATGATAATTCGAATCTGTGTTTTGAGAGGATAGAATGCCGGGCTCCTAAAAATTGCAAATAGTTTTTTTAATACACCAAATGCACGCTCTATCACGTTACTGCTCGAGTGTGTCTCATGTTGAAATGTTCTTGATGATTGCTTGGTCGGCCGATATTCGGGCCCCACTCTTTCAAATGGTATCTACACCCCCTATATGGAGCAAAAAATCCTTCTGCATTCGCATATCCGTTGTCATAGAGATAGTATTGACCTACACATGGAAAAAATGTAAAAATCAGCAACTTACTTGATGAAAATTCTGCTCAATTATTACTAATTTTAAAGGCACGGGTAATGAATTTGCATATTGTCATACCCTTTGGGACCTTCAAACCGTGTGGTCGAATGACGGCATCTCACAGAACCCTAGAATCAGCAGCTGACCCTTCCCATCTGGGAAACAAGTACACAAATTGCATATCTGTATCACAAACTCCCAGTACGTTGGTTGATATACGCCCCCTTCTAGTCCTAAATTCCCCCCTTTCAGAAGGTGCCACCATAACATCAATATGGGTACCGTCTAGAGCACCTAGCCAACCCTGTACATATTAACATAAACAATAATGAACACAGTATATAAAAAATAGGCTAGAATATTGGGTTGTTTTATGAGTACCTTGAACCATTTCCATCGTGGATTGGTTGAATCAGCAGGAACAGGAGTAGGTTTAACCAAGAATAAATAGAGCAATTTTAGGACAACTTTTAAGACTAAATTCATGTAATGCGACACGGTCTGACCACTACGTAAGTAGTCAAACTTGATAACACTCTGCTTTTTATGATGGCTCAACACAGATAAGAACATGAACACTTGTTCCTCGACACTCACATACCGTGATTCTTTTAGACCTCCTAAATCACTCAGTAATACACACAGTCGTGCAAAAGTGTTTCGATCCATTCATAAATTTTCTACACATGCAGAGTCAATCAAAGTGCACAACCTACCTAAACGTCTTTCTTGGGAAGGTAGTCTACTAATCATGCCATAAGGCCTAATGTCATTGCGTCGTCTAACTCTTCTATTTTGTGTTTGGAGCAACAAATGTGCAAGTATAAGACACACAACCTTTCGCCGACGTTGTACGTGGTGTATCAACAAAACCACCAATAATTTCTTCATGGCTGGTGTCAACATTGTGGGTTATGAATTGGGCAGAAATATGGGATTTACCTACAACCAACTAACATTAGCATGAGACAATGGTTCAAGATCAATTACTAAAAGATAGAAAGTATGGAGGATAAAGACGAGTCACCTTCCAGTAAAAGATCTCCTTACACAACCATGTAATCCCTAAAATAACCAAAACAATTGAAGAAACTTTAACCAACAAAACAAACCTACAAAACAAACCTGTTGTCTACCAATTTTTATGTTTTGTACAATTCAGGAGAGTCCACAACTTATTCTCATTCAACATTTAAACCAACAAAAGAAGAAGAAAAATTTCAGTTTTGATCCAATAATAATTGGGCTAAAAAACTTAACAAATATTTGGGCTAGAGCAAGCGAGCACACACTCGACTCATAATTGATATGAGCTAGAACAACCTTTCACTCATTAAAAGGTTGATCCTAGAACAAGAACAACACACATTAGCAATGTGATATCACAACACACAAAGAATAAAATTTCCCGTTGAAATTTGTTGTTTGATATCGCCCACAAAGAGATAAATATTGCCCATATATAAATTTGCAGTGTGATATCACACCCAAAGATATAAATTTGCAAGCCAAATAAATTATGTGATACTATTTGCAACACATTAATTTTGTAGTGTGATATCACACACAAACCTATAAATTTGCTTCCCACAACAATTTCCAACAAAAATTTACTTCCCACATACAATTTGGGTCGATTTCAAGTTTTACAACAACCCATACATTTTCCAGTGATTCCACACATAATTCAGGAACCCATAATCGCATCAAGAACCCTTCATTATTTCAATAACCCATAATGTTTGGCCGAATTGAACCCATTGAAGAACCGAAATAATTTCACAGATTGAACACCAAATCGTGCACTGCACATCTCATTTTTACATATCTAAAATTCACAAATATATAGGAAATCGATACTAACACCGCCGGAGAAAAACAAAACTAGTCAAAAAACAAAAAAGAGAAAAACCCAATAAAATACCTGCGTAGATGACCGGTTTATACAACGCCGCCGTGGTGTCACCGTCGATCTTTATACAACACCGCCGGAGATATTCTGCAAGTTTTCGCCGTTGATCTAGGGTTCGGTTTGATTTTTGCCTCCTCCAAAAATTGAATTATACAACGCACAAATGGACCTGATATCTAGAAATAAATACAAAAAGAGGTAGAATAAGGGCAAAATGGACCAGCAAAAGTTACTGTAGAAGCCGTCTAACTTAATACCTCCACGTCGGAGACATTAATTACTCCTAAAGGGAACAGGGAAATGAGGGGGAAATGGGGGTAATACGTTCCGGGGCTGGGACATTAATTTCGGATCCCGACTAAAATAAGATGACCATATTCAGCCCTACCAAGTGAGATGTTAATTTAATATGAACCACTGTTAAAGTCATATTCATAGCTACCAAGTGATGCCTTACTACATTATCTGATACTGTAAAACACACCATCTCTCACACACACGTGTGGATGTGTGTGGGATAAGTAGGAAAAGATGCATATTGTATTTTGAGTGTATAACCGGCCTACTCAACATTAGAAATGTAAATTATCTTTAATCAAATAATAGCTAATTATTATTCATTAAATCCTAGATGCAAATATTCAAGTTAAGAAAATTTAATTAAGTTAATAATAAAATGAATTTAATTTAGACTCATGAGTTTATCATGGGTTTCAATCTAATTTTGTCTTTTAAGTATGATTGAAATATATTTAAACAGAACACTGTTTTTATGTATGAGATTGTCTTACGCAAGAGTCTTTTTTCATATTATTATCAGATTATGATGCCAAATTGAAGGTTTATACAAGAAAAGGTTAAGAATTAACAATTGAAAGTTTACATTTTATTAATTGAGTGGATTGGAATGATTAATTGTTCTTGATGAAGAGTAGGTCTCCTATGAAGTTGTTATTTACGGGGATTCTCGTTAGAAATTAAGATGGTTTAATTATTATTTAAATTAAATAATTAAGTACTGTGAACATATGATTAAGTGAGAATAGAGGAATGTGGCTGAGGCCCATGATTGGAGTTTGGGTAGCCCAATTTAATTATAACGGGGCTTTGTTTGTAGAAATTAAAATCCACCCAGAAACGTGCAAAATGTTTTAGGACATTATAAACCAATATAGTAGATGTTATTTTTAAACATTATAGCCATGTGATTGTACATTTATCCATATGCTGTATTTCGTTTCACTTGACATAACGTGTAGCAAAAGAATTACCATGATTTAAAAGTATACTAAGAAACAATGTTAGGTCTTGTATGTATTCAGGTGCATCGCGTATTCATTGTAGAATTGTGCGACTTGTTATATTGAAAAAAAATCAATCTATTTACCTTTAAAATATAATTGCAGATGTAATTGTCAAAACTTTCTAAAATGTTATATTTTGATCGTAAAGATGTTCAGACCTACGGGCGGGTTAACGGGGTTTTTCAGGGGTTAAAATATATTTATGCATGTTTAAAACCGGTCTTTTGGTAATAAAGTAGCCGGATTTTTATTATTATTAAAATAATAATTTTTATAAGTTCAATAGGGAAGAAACCCAAGCCCAAAAGACGTATAGAAAAAAAAATAAATGGGCTCCTGGGCTAAAAAAAAACAAAAAAGGTCCATTAAAATTAAATCCTCACTCTCTTCCGGGGTTTTTTCAGGCAGTTATCAAACCGGCTGAAAGGTGATTTTATCCAAGCCTGTTTAAACCGGATTCAGATTAAATTGATTTATCACGTATTTCTTTTTATATTTTGTATGTAACATTAAAAAAATAAATATTTATTTATTATTAAAATTATTAATTTATAATCTTTTATAAGTTCAATCGTAGAGATGGAAGATTAACCCAAGCCCGATAAAAATTAAAAGCAAGAATGAAATTTGAAAAATAAATGGGCTCATTATATAGAGAGGTTTAGGGCTGATTTAATAAATAAAAAAAAATAAAAAAGGTCCATTAAAATTAAATCCTCACTCTCTTAGTCTCTTCCTTCATTTTCCATTTTCCATTTCGTCCTACAGTCGCCAGTCGCCCGTTCCGCCATCTTCCACCTGACCACTTCCATTCTCTGAAGTCCTACCTCTATTCCCTCTCTAAGTCTCTCCGACCTGACGCCACCTGCTCTCTTCCTCCATTTTCCAGTTTCTTCAATCGGCCGCCACCTCCGCTACGCCGTCGACCACGTGACTAGTGGCCACCTCTGTTCCCTTTCTCCCCATTAAAGATCTCAGGCCTCCCACTCTCTTTCTCCCTCACATCTCTGGTACACTTACGCTCTCCTTTTTATTTATTTTTAACGCAAGAATTGAAATTTTTTAAATTAGGGATTGTTGGGGGTGTTAAATGTTAGATTAGGGATTGTTGGGGTTGTTAATATGCTGAGATTTTCATTTTGGGGATGCAATGGATTTAATATGCAATTTAATATGCTGGAATTTAATCATGGTAATTAGAGATTCGCACACTTGTTCATATGGAAGACTTAGGATTTCAAGAGTTTGCTATTAACTGAAGATGAGTTGTAGCTTCAGTCTTGATGCTACTTATTTTTAAATCAATACATGATTTATTCCTTTTCTGAAACTAGATATCAAGTTAAATGAGAATGGACTTGTTATTTAATCTTAGAAAGTAGAATATGAAAATATGAACATTAATCAAGGTTTTAGACTTTTATTCATAATTACCAGTTTTCTGGAAGCAGACGATCTGCGTATAATTGACTAAATATCAGAACTTAGAGCAGATTTCATATGATTAAAGAAGTAATTAACTAATTCTGCCAATGCCTAACCTTAGTGATGAATCAACAACAGCGGTAGCAACTCTGTACATGGCGAATTAAGGATCGAATGATGAGTCTTTTATTTTTTTTCATGTGGAAGCCCACCTACGTTATGCAATTTTGAATTTTGAATTTGTTTGTTAGACTTTCAATTTGTATAATTTAATGCTTTGGACTTATTTTGTTCCATAATATATATTGAACTTATCTATGGTTAGAGTTAAGTACTTAATTTGTGAATTTGTGATAGTTGTGATCTATTTAATATGCATTTGGATTGTATTTAAAAAAAAAAAAAAAGCGTGGCCCGCCTATTTAGCCCGAGGCCCGCTAGGGTTAGGGTTAGGTTACGGCTCTTAATGGTCCGTTTAAAAGTGAACCACTAAGGCCCTAATCCGTTTATGCCCGTGGCCCTGTAGGGCTGACCCTAGTGAGTTAGGGCTGACCCGTTTAACATCTCTAGATGCATACAAGACCTAACCAAACTTGAATTATTCCGTCTTTTGTATACTAGAGCCTACATAAGATAGAGTGTGACTTATATGCATCCAGATGCACTGTGTATTCATAATGTATTTGAGAATCATGCAACTTATTATACTGAAAGATGCAATTTATTTACACTAAATTGTTTCCATATTATTAGTTGTACGATTCAGTATAAACAAATTGTATTTTTCAGTATAACAAGTTGCATAGTTCTAAAATGAATTATTGGTGCAAGGTGCACCTGAATACATACAAAACCTAGCCCTAAAGATAATACATTTTTCTTTTGTTGGAATCATTTATTCCTTCACATTCTAACAAGTAGCATCCAATTAATTTGTTGGTTGGTTCGTGCCTAATGTTTGGCTAATTATTAATAATGTTGATGATAATTAATAGCATCGTCATGATTTCTTAGTTATACTAATTAGCATCTATAATGATGAGATATAATTAATATTCCCAACTCAGTAATTTTATAAACATTAATAACCTAGAATTATAGTACTTAATTAGTACTAATCCGTACGCAATGAGGAATTGGCCACATTTCAATGGCAAAGCTAAAATTTCTCAAAAAAAATTGTTGAAAAAAAATAACCTATCAACGGAAATTTATTAGGAGTTAGACGATTTAAGTTATTACTACTATAATTTTAAATAAGTTCACAAGTATTGACATTACAAAACATTAAAGGATCATAAGATTAAAATGTGAAAAATGTCAGAAGACCGTTGTGATTTATTAAAAAGAAAATTACTCCTCCCGTACAAAAAAATAATCCATTTTATTTTCGTACAAAACTATATACTAATATTATTGTGGTTGAAATTCTGAATTTTACTTATAAATACATCGTATGATAAAATTAAAAAATAAAATAAATCCAATGTAAATTTAATATGGGCATTTTAATTAGACAAAGTATAACCTTCTAAAAGGAAAGTGGACAATAATTTTAAGAAGAGTGTGTCTCATGTGCACCAGTGCACCGTGAACTATATAGTGTATTTAAAAATATACATTTTTTTTACAATGAAACGTGTAGCCTATGTTCATAAAACAAATCATATATTTAAGTGTAAACAAGTTGTATATATGAGTACAACAAATTATACATTTAAAACAAATATAATATAAAGTGCATAATGCACTTGGTGCATACAAGTCCTAACCAAAAAAGAACGGTGGACTATATTTTTAACAGAGAGAGTAAGAACTTATTGTCACGTCTACATCCATTTTTTTATAGAAAAATAAATGTATTAATCAAATGTCTGAAATATTGACATCTATAATGTTCACAATCGTCACAAAAATGATAGACGAAAAGTAAACGAGAAAGGCAATGAACCGCACAATTCCCCGGTTCTCCTGACCCAATTGTAACCAACATTCAAACACTTCACAGGCCTATATCGATGATGTAAGATGTTAGCGAAATTAAAATATTATAATAATTAAATTATTATCCTAACAAAAGAATGCCTTTAATTTATTTACGCACATCTCTTTAATCTCTACTTTTATATTAAAAGACAGACAAACATCATTACAAATGATTTTTGTTTCCAAGATTAAGAGCCCACATGAAATTTTCATTACAGAGAAGGACTAAATGGTTGTCTAAAACCTTCATAAAGGGACAAATAGTGGGTACACAAAACAAACTTTTAATCATAGAAAAAAAAAACACCCAAAATATTTGGTGAGAACATGTGCCCTAAACTCGTAATTGATTTTGTCCTTAGATTATGACACATGACTACATTCTTTCATCTGTCTTTTGGCACTCCACACATTTAATCTCCATTATCATTGCATTAAGTAACACTTCTTTATCCATTATTTTCAACACTAATTATACCAAACAAATAATTTAAAATTACTAGTAGCAAGAGTATTGAGACTTAGGAGAATAATTAATTTACTTTATCGAAATTTCATTGAAAATCACATCAATGCCTAAAATGGTACCAAATATGAGGCAACTAGGTCGTTTATTTTCTGGTGTACTGTACAACCAACAATTTTGTATTTAATTTTATTATTTATTTCACTATTTTACATGAACATATGACGAACTAGTATATATAATGTTACCCAACAACTCATGTGCATCATGAATTGCATCATGCAACTATGCAAATTTAGCTCATTCATAGTTTATGCGGAGAAAAGTGAGATGAAGAAAAATATTACTCCCTCGGTCCCAAAATACTTTGCACAGTTAACTTTTACATGCATTTTTACGAACGAATTTTGTATTAGTAATTGAAATGATAAAGTGACTTTTAGGAAGGTGTATAATAGATAAGCCCCTCATCTATTATACTCCTCCTTAAACATCATTTTATCATTTCAATTACTAAAACAAAACTCGCTCTCAAAAATATGTATAAAAGTCAACCGTGCAAAGTCTTCTGGGACGGAGAGAGTAGTTTATAAAAAATGTTATTTTATAAACTGGACAATACACTTTTTTAATATACAATAAATATTTTTATTATATAAATGGATACTTTTCGTCGTACGAACTTATATTTCTCGTCTATTTCTATGATCTGCTAGGAAATCAGATGTTTGGGTGAAGAGTCACTCTCCTGTGCACCCCATGCACCAATTCAAATTGGTGCAATTGTATTCAATTTTAATTTGGATGCATTATGCACTTTAAACTCTAACCCCTAAACAATGAACCCTAAATCATATATGAACTATTCGGGCCGGGCGAATCATGAACCACTCAGGTCGGGTTTGAGTCCGGATCAAAAAAAAAATTTTAAAACTGAAATTAAAGTTAAAAGAAAACTGAAATCGAAAAAAAAAAAAAAATTAAAACTAAAAAAAACTCATAAAATTAAATTGCACAAAATTGATTTGGTGCAAACGGTAAGCAGAAGAATTTGACTGGGTGAAAACTTTCACCAATGTATTACTCATAAACCGTAATGTTAATGTCAACTAGCTCCTGATTATTATATTATTTTCTATTATCGAAGTTAATATCAACTCTATTTTAAATTGTTGATTGGTCAAAGCCCAATATTAATTAGTTTAAAAAATAAAACGTCTCATTCCATAAAGCTTAAGAAAGAATATAATTTTGTGGACTCAATCTGCATTTTCTAACTATATATCTTAACTAATTATGAGCTCTCAATTGAGCTAATTCTTATTAATTAAGAGCAATTATAAAAAAAAAAAAGTAAAAGAGTATAATAGTTCCATGGGCAATGTTCGAATATAAAAACTGAAAGAAAAAAGTTTTGTTCGGAAATATTTAACATTAAATAAATTAAATTTGTGAGGTAGGGACATATATTGCCCACAACATAACATGCGTCTTCATCATGAGTATTCATGACGTCGGCTGCCATTTGAATACTCCTTTTGTTTTTATTTGGGGACAAGAATAGTTATTTTTAAAAAAAACTGGCCTTTGATTTTTAGAGTTTAATGATTAAATGAAATTTTATAACCAAATAATTAATTGATGGTGTATTTGTATCATTGTAGTAAAAATTAAACTTTTATTTTTTAAATAATAATAGTTTTTTATACATAAAATGATAATTCTTATATATAACAGTGATCAAGTTCATGTATAAACCTAGTTTACAGTGAAGTAACTCATTTGACTTAAACCATGCATTTTCTAAGATACTTAAATGAGTCCCAACAATTGCCTTTTTCAATAAAAATAATTGTAACTTTTAAAAAAAATAAACACATTTGATGCATACAAGATTTTTTCTTATTTTTAATAATATTGTTTGAATGTGGAGCTCGACATGATTTATAATGTTTGAAATAAGCCTGGACCAGATTCCATAAAAATAGTGTGAATTATATGAAAAGGAAGAAATAAAAAAGTTTTAAAATGGTAAAAGTATAATTAAGGGCATATTTTGGAATTGGTGCCAGGTGAAATATCCTTTGTTTTGTAACTATACTTTTTGATTCGCTAGAACACCCTACGAAAATACTAGATTAATTGCTAATGATTCTTGCACAATTTTGAATCAATTTACAGAGTGGGTATTCTTTTGTATCTTTATATTCATTTAATATTTTTTTTACGGATAAGAAAAATATTATTTTTATTATTATTATTATTATATTTATTTGCATTTATTATTACTATTTCTCAAGAAATCATTTGCAATGTCTCAAGGAAAGGGAACATCACATTATTCACATAGCTAGTCAAAAAGCCCTAGGGAGGTCCAATAGGCCCATTTATTGCAGTTGGAATCACTCATGAAGTACCTGAATATTTGACAAAAGTTCATTTTAGTAATCAACAAAAATTGTATCATTTAATTACTTTTTGCAATTATGTGTAGTATGTGAAGGTGTATTTTGCTCTTTTTTTTTTCTTTCAAAAAAATGAAGGTGTATTTTATTAGTCGAAAGCTAAATAAATTGTTGTTCTAAATTAAGAGGACATTATAAGTTTTGACACCACACAAAAATGTGTAAAGGGATTTGGAAATCAAACTCATTAACGATTTTAATGAATTTTTATTCTATAATAAATTTGAAACTCACAATACTAAAAAATAAATTACTGACTACAAATTTTTTTAACCTAATTACAGAATTTTTAACAAAAATAAATATATCCTTAATTAAATATTAAGGATTGCATACAACTTTTTTCAAATCATATACCCATTCCCTACAAAATTCTGTAAATCATGTACACATACTACAACTCATATTTTAGTTGCACTATAATTACCATTCATATTCGGTGGTTCATATAAATCATCATTCAAGTTCAAGAGTGTGTTGTATAATTAAAAAGTGGTCCTTGAGCAGAAAATGGTGAATTTTATGATTGATCCAAAACAATAACAATCATTCTGAATAATCCCTTTCATACTCCCCACGATAGAAAAACCGATAAGAAAATAATGGAACTATGCAGATGAATCTTGAATATATACAAAAAAATAATTTGTCCAGTGTCAAATTTATGGAGGATTTTCTACCAAGATGCTAAAATAATTTGTCAAAATTCATGGTGTATTGTAATCTACATCATATATACAACTTGATTTGAGAATTAGATTTGGTCAAGTTGAAAGTTCAATCCCCATATCTCTCAAGTCAATTTGAATCCAAACACATTTTAATAGGTTTGTTGAGGCTTTCCAACTAAAATTAATCGATTTGGTCAAAATTCATATATCATTGCATTTTCACTTATTAGCTTTGTTCGAGGATTGAAATTTGACCTGTATACACACAAGGTGGAAACTCAGCTCACAAGTTGAAAATAATAAAGTATTATTAATCGTTTCATTAAAAAATAATAAAATATTAATTGTGATTTTTATTTTATTTTTTGACAGGAAAATAATAATTGTGAATTAATTGCACTAAAACTAGCTATTTTCATTAATTACACTAAAACTAGCCATTTTCATAAGACCAACTCCCAACTCAGGCAATATGTATATCATCCATATTGAGTAGGGGTGACCATTAAATTATAAAAACCGTCCAAACCGCCCGCACAGAACCGCATTGCACCGCCATTGATAAGTTTTTATCATAAATCACGGTTATTTTTTTGATACAAAATCGCACCGTAAAGTTGGTGCAATTACGATTTTTCGTTGCAAACCGCACCGGTGCACCGCCAAGTTGAAACTGTAATTTATTATTCGATATCCTATATTTATAGACTTACTTCTTAACTATATCCATAAGGAAATAAACTATCTTCATAATTCTTTTAATCCACAATCTTAACTTTTACACATAACAAACTCATATGTTGTACTTGTATAATGTTCAAAGATATTATTTCATTTATCATTTCTAAATATATATTTTTCAATTTTAACCATATTATAGAATATTAATCAATTAAATTTGCTATCATTAGTTTAAATTCACATCACTTTCTTCTATTAATATTTATGTTCATGCAAAACAGTCAAACCGCAAATAACCGCCTGAAACCGTTCAAAACCGCATGATCACATTTACATGAAAAACAGTGATTTAGAATTTTATAATTAATCGAACCGCATGTAGCAAGACAATTCGAATTTAGTCGAAAAAACCTCAAAACCGCACCGTGGACACCCCTAATATTGAGAGAAGAAAATCCACCTGTGGTAAATAAAATACTTTCTACATTCATCAATTTTTCCAAGACTTTAAGACCACTTGGTCCGAAGCTCTGCCACATTGAAATACGTTGTTAATTAGTATATTGTTCAGATCATTAAAACAGTACTTTAAATTTTCATCAACCAATATAAGTTAATTTTTTTTTCTTAACGATGGTGATAGGAAACATCTTTCATTATAGGAGAAACATAATTTAAGTTAATACTACCACTAATGTAAAAATAGGGAAATAAATAGGAAGATTAAACTTTAGGCTAAATCTTGTATGCACTCCCAAATGCACTGTGCACTCCTAGTGTATTTTAAAATCATGCAATTTGTTAGATTTAAATATGCTATTTGTTTACACTGAATCGTGCAATTATTAATGTAGACAAATAATTGCACGGTTCAATATAAATAAGTTGTATTTTCCAGTATATTAAATTGTACGATTCTAAAATGCACTATGAATATACACGACATTCACTCTAAATTCTATGTTGATATTTCATACTATCTCCGTCCCATAAAAGTGTGCACACCTACTTTATTATCGAGTTTTTGAGCGAGTTGTTTATTATTATTTCAAATGATAAAGTGATTTTTATAGAAGGGTATTATAGATCTACCTCTCATCTATTGCATGCATCTTTAAAAATTATTTTATCATTTCAAAATATTAATAAAAAATTCGCTCGCAAAAACACGTGAAAATAATAAACGTTCACGTTTTGTTGGGACGTGGGGAATAATTCATGATACATTGTGAGCACTAATGATTATAGTTCGTGGTGCAATAGTATTAGGTATAATAATTAATAAATATATATAGCATGTGATCCAGTCCTGATTTGAGTCGAGTCACCTCACCTAGTCAAGAAAAGATAGGGTGATTTAATCTTCTCTTTGCACGATTAGTTTTGTTAAATATAAAATGTGGATGAACACCACCTCATCCAAGGTGATATTACGAAATAATTTTCGTCTCATTATTAATTCATTTATGTTAATTTTCTAATATTCGAGACTCCGACTTTATTATTTAGAAAATAGACTTATCGAGTGGTCAATTTAATTCATTTACATTAATTATTTTTTTACACTCATGATCGTAGGCTAGATTCTTAACTTTATCTTATGTAAGTGAAGAAGAAGATTATTAATAGAACAATAACACTTTCTCACTTGTGGCTAGATTGTAGAGTTTATAGGAAGAAAACTATTGAATGAACAAATTAATATAAGAGAAGTTAATTTTAGCAGAATTCGAACTCAAAATGTGAACGTGTGCAATGATCTAATACCATAAAAAAAATATAATTTCATACAAAAATTTGAATTTATAGACAAATTAAAATGAACTGTATTTCTTTAAATAAGTATTATTATATAAACACATTATTACCGTTATGCATAGACATAATTGTTGTTATATTCATGTATTATTATTATTTAAAAAATATAAAATATTTTTTAAATAATAATAATGTATAAATATAACAAGATTGAACTCGAATTTATAAGAGATCTACTCTAGTGAATTGGATACTTATCCATAAATAGTTATAGATGGGAGGAGTTTCAAATTAGGATTGGGTCAGATCATGACCTAAAGAGCACGTGTACACAAGTAAAAATGATTGTGTTTGCAAAAAATTTATAAATAATTATAGTCACTTAGAATTATGTGCAGAAGTAATTTGAAGTGTTTTATTTATTTTTTAGTAGCTTAAATAAGCTCTCATAAGTTATAAGCTAGAAACTTCAAAGATGATGCTTTTAGTAGCTTATTAGGGTTTTGTCTATGCTACCCCGCAGGGCACTGCACTTTAGTGCTTTAATGTGTTGTATTGTACAACACATTAAAGCATATGGTACAACACAATAAAACATTGCTGGGCACTGGTAGCAAAGACAAAATCCTTATTAGTGTATATTTGCACTCTATATTTTATAGAAGAGAAGTGTTTTTTTTTAAGTTTCAAGACGCAGGTTTTTCAAATTTTAAGTGTTTTTCACTATTCATTAGTGTTCTAAAACGGGCCTTTAGTATTTTTTAAAAACTTTTAACTTATTTTTGCAAAATTATCAACTTTTCTTTGATTTTTTTTACAAACACTATCAACTTCTACTATTAATAATTTTTTCCATAATCATTAATTTTAACCACTTCTTTAAAATCATAAGTTTTTGCAAACACCCCCTAAATATAAAATTTCAGTAACATTCCTGTTGTAAATCAAGCTTACATATAAATTAGCACAATCAACGCAGTATTCGCACCATGCCTAAATTATATTTCACCTCACCGTAAGACTCTCACACAAATGTACCTCCAAATCTTTACATACTAGTCAATATGTAAATCAAATTGATTTTTCTTTTAACCAAATACTCCATATCAGATTAAAAGGGGACATTTATAAAATAAATAAACCCCACCCCCACTCCCCACCGAGTTATGCTAAATACACATTTTAACAACCTTGATGTGTCGCCCAATCATTGTCTCTGTCGCGTGGGACAAGCGACGCAGACTCGGTCTGTCGCGCCGCCCACGCGACATAATTATGTTTTTTTGTTTTTGTTTTTTTTTCTTTATTTCTGTTTTTAATCAAATATTAGTAATTAATTAATTACACATTAGTAATTAATTTATGGTTTTTAATTTATAATAATTTGAATTAGTGTAAAATTCATTAATCTCACACTAATTAAATGTGTTCATTGTTATTATTTGATTAATTTAATAATATTAATTGAAAAGTATTAATTTAAAATTTATTAATTATAATGAATTAATCTCACATTAATTAAATGAATTAATTTATAATTTATTAATTATAAAGTATTAATTTATAATTCTTTATCTATTATTATAGATTTTAATATTAATAAATTACTAATGCTATAAAAAGAAGATAAAAAACGTCAACAATTAAAAATTTAATAAGAGGTAAAAAAATTAAGTATATTAATTCATCAACTTAATCAATTTATTACAAATACCCATCAAATATCAAAATCAATAAAAATAGACTAGTTGTTATTGGGTTGTTGGACGGGTTTTGGAAATATTGGCCCCACCAACCAGACGGTATCGGTTGGGCGAATTGGTCAGCGTCATATCCTTGTTGAGGTCCTCAATATCCAGGATTAGGGACTTGTTTCATACCAACATGTTGACCAATTTGGTTAATTCCAGTATGGACAAAATCTGGAACTTGTGGATACTGGTTAACTTGCTGCTAGAACAACTACGTGTCTTGCATGACGCGTCCCAACCTATGATGCGCTGAACGAGGGTTGACATGCACATTGTTTGCGCCGAATTCAGGGTTGTGCACTCTGAGATGTGTAATATTTTCATACCATTCCATATACTCTGGCGTGGTCTGATTCAGAATTACAGCTTCTCGACCAAGGCGCCCAAGTGGATAGTAGTGATGCTCCATCTCGTTCCAGTATGCAATTTGGGGTCCATACACCTTCTTGTAGCCCCTTGCATTAGGACCCAACCTTGATAGATTTTTATCGAAGTCGAGCGGTGCTGGTGGGATACCTTGAACTCTCCCGAATTGTCGTGCAACCCTTTTAGGCATATAACTTTCGGCATAATCCATAAAATTGATGCAACCGTGGAATAACGATGCAGGAGGGATAGTAGATGAAACGACGAACAGAGTCCAATTGATCTATAATGTATGTATGAAAAATAAAATTATAAGACATTTTGCTAATTAAATTATAAATGACGTATTTTCTATTAAGATATATTGAGAATGAGAATGAGAAACATACATGAGTTGATGGGTAATTATCCAATAATTTGCGAATAATGAACAAGATCCCCGTGCATAAGTGCTGGTATCAAATCGATGCAATTTGTTTCATTTCAATGCGCGGGGGGTTGTTTCATCATAAAAAATTGTTGGGATTATACTGGAAAGTATGCTTTTTACTTTGTATAATCAAAACTGAATTTCGGACTTATTTCTTGAAATAAATTGTTTTCATCGATGCTTTAAATATCATAGAATGTTACATATATTTCTTTGCATAATTTGTTCAATAAATCGTCGTGTTACATTGTAGTTAATTTAGTGATACCAGATCACAAGAAGATTAAATTAACGTCCCTTGTAACTAAAAGTACACCATTCACGACCTAGATGGAAATGAACAATCCATCGTGAAAGGTTGAAGTGTAAGGCTCAGATTGGCTTGTCTTGACCAAGAGATTACACTAGTGCATGGTGATCTAATCGAATAGGACCTCTGGGGAGGACAAATTCTTGAATGAACAAGGAAGAATTAGACCTCAGTGGTTCGTTATTTCTTAATCTTCGTTCCTTAAATAGGATCACGTGTGGTTGGTAACTATTGCTTTGACTTATCATGGGTAGAGAATCAACGAGATTCAATACTTTTTATCTTGGGCAATATTATTGGTCACGTGTGATTGCTAAGATTTATCGGAGAATCGTGTGCAAGCACGCTTGTTCGATTTGCCCCTTGGGAGGTTCATAAGCTTTATCATACCAAATCTTGCAAGTGGAACTAGTTCCGGTATGGATAATAATGTTGAACCGTTCCTTGATCAGGACAAAAGATATTAATTAACGGAAAGTTATTTAAGTGTCTTGAATTAATTAATGGGCTAGATAATCTTAAACACGTGAAATAATAGCAAGAGTCATATTGGTCGTAATATGGGTTAAGATGGATAGTCTGATATTAATTATGTAGTGGGATTAATTAATATTTATGGGCTTGAATAATATTGTGGCTCAATATTGATAATTCAAGATCCGTTGGAAGGTCCAATCTTAATTCTCCTAAAAGCCCCTAAGTAAGTAGCCCAACATATAGTCCAATAAGCGAAAAAAAGGTGCTTAAAAATAAAATAAATCTTGTTGCATATTTTTCCATTTTTTCGAAAATTATGGATTAAAAGGGGAGAAAGATTTTCTTTGAATTTTGTTATGGAATGAAGATATGTATTCTTGGAATACAAGATTATCTCATTAAATTCAAGAAATCTCCCACTTGGTTATCCATATAGTATATTTCGAAAATCTTGAAATATAAAGGGCAAGAAAGATTTTCTTGATTTTCTTGAAAAGATATTATGAAAGATATGTATTTCTTGAAATACAAGAATATCTCATAAATTCAAGAAGATCCAAATCTTGGAATCTTGACCTAAAAATTTCGAAAAATCCATAACTTGATGAGGTGGGATTTTTTGCGGAATATTTTAATTGTGGAGAAAAGAATATAGGAGATATATTCAAGATTTCTTGGAGATCAAGAAAAGATTTTCCCACATTGTTTTTCTTCCCAAATTTTCGCCCAACACCCATCTATAAATAGGGGATGATTCTTTCATTCCCAAGTACAATTCCATGTGCTGAAAAAATTAGTAAATCCACAAAGGTGGTGCAACAAAGTTTATTTTCCTTTTGTTAATTGTTCGCAAGCATCCTACCACCGGATAGTCGAGCAAGGATTAAGGGAATACTTGGGAAGTTCTTTTGGTGTGTCTAATCAACAAAGACCATTGTCGTCCCAAGAGAATGCGTTCACGTAAACTCGTAGAATTTCCGCATCGTAGGATTTCGTGAATTGATTATATCATGATTTGTTGTTGGATTATTATTTGAATTAATATAGGATTAATTCATGCTAGTAATAATTATAAAATTAAATTTGTATTTAAATATTCATCCCGAATAGATCTGTACAACTTATTCCCCAACAAAATTAAGCTTAGCGTTTGCTCAACTAAATTGAAGTACAGATATATCAACCTTCAAAAAATTGTAATGAGTTAGTATTATATAACAATATATTAATTATCATTGAAAAAATTATTGAATGGAATTTTGACCTCTAGTAGTGTTAAGCACCCCGAAATCATGTCTTCTCACGCTTTGTATGCTGTCGAGTTGGTGATATAAATCACGCCAACGACGGCTTCCATGCATAATTAGGGGCAGTCTTGATCAAATCACCCAACACCTTTAGGTACCTTATGGGGACAGCATCATGCGTTTTATCAACGAACACTGTAGCCCCCATAGTGTACCACAGTTAACCTCGAGCAATAGATTCAACACTCGGGTTAGTGTTAGGATTTGTACACTCCTTTTTTTATTGTTTCAAAAGTAAGTAACGGTTGGTTTTTTCGCCCTTTGTTCAAAGATGCACTCTTTAGTGCTTGGTGATTTGATCTGCCCCTTAGGAACAATGACGGTAATTGCCATTTATGTTCAAGCCTACATTGAAAAGTATAATAATTTTTTATTAGTACTGATTGAATAATAATAATAAAAGAAAATTTATTTAATGTTTAATTCAATAAAAAATAGTTTTATATTTAGTTTACCTAGGATAGCTTGAATGTCGTGGAGTGTGATTGTCATCTCCCCGAAAGACATATGAAAATTGTTCGATCTCGGGATGCTTTGGTTAACGAAAAGCGATAATGAGGGGCCATGTTATTCGAGTGAAACATCATTCCCCCGATTTCGACCAATCCAGACGTATTCACGAGGTGTAAGGAAACACCGGGAATTTACGAATTCAATGGTCATCTCCTAATACTTTTCGAACGAGTTTGGGGATCGAGAACCCTAACAAAGTTCTGCATATTTTTCACATAAAAAATAAACCCGTTAATTTATATATCATAATCGTTTGAGATAATAATTAAAATAAATAATGTTTTTTACTTACAGGATCCTCCCATATTTTTGATGCCTTGTGTGCTTTGAAAGCACACAACACTGATGGAAGTTGAGGTCCTCCAGGCATGGACGTCGTCGTCAACCATTCCCTAGTTTGTCGGGACTAGTGTGAGGGTTGTGGTGCACCCTGATCATTTGCATCCTCATCCTGACTTTCGTTAGGATCTTCGTGATGAGGCGTGAGCGGGCCTGGAGATGATGCGATGTAGATAAGCTCCGCCCGAGATGATCGATTTAAGAGCGACCCGATGTTAAGGGAGAATTGAGATGTTTCCATGGCCGGAATATGGTCGGAGGACATGAAAGGATGGGTTGATGGTGAAAAAGTGGGGAAGACAATTGGGGTTATGAAATTTTCAATGTTACCCATGTTGGGGAAAGTTAAGGTAGATCTATCCGGGGTGAATATTTAAATACAAATTTAATTCTTTAATTATTACTAGCATGAATTAATCCTATATTAATTCAAATAATAATTACAACAACATATCATGCATATAATAAGCCACGTAAAACCTACGCATGCGAAATCTACGGGTTTACGTGAACGTACCTCTCGGGATGACAGTGAATTCGGTTGGAAGGACTAACCAAAAGGACTTCCCAAGTATTCCCTTAGCCCTTGCTCGACAATCCGGTGGAAGGATACTCGCGAACAATTAACAAAAGAAAAAAATAAATTTTGTTGCACCACTTTTCATTGGATTTACTAAATTTTTCCAAAGACATGGAATTGTTCTTGGGAATGAACTAATCATCCCCTATTTATAGGAGAGGAGGGGGTCGAAAATCTTGTAGAAAATTAATGTGGGAAAAGACTTTTCTTGGTCACCAAGAAATCTTGAATATATCTTCTATATTCATTTTCCCATAATTAAAATATTCCACAAAAATCCCACCTCCTCTAATATTATGGAATTTTCGAAAATAATGCCTTGCAAGATTCCAAAATTTAGATCTTCTTGAATTTATGAGATATTCTTGTATTTCAAGAAATACATATCTTCCATAATATCTTTTCAAGAAAATCAAAAAAATCTTTCTTGCCCATTATCTTCAAATTTTCGAAATTTCTATATAGATAACCAAGTGGGAGATTTCTTGAATTTAATGAGATAATCTTGTATTCCAAGAATACATATCTTCATTCCATAACAAAATTCAAAGAAAATCTTTCTCCCTCTTTTATCCATAAATTTTGAAATTTTAGGGAAAAATTAAGCAACAATATTTATTTTATTTTAATCACCTTTTTGGGTTATTGGACTATTTGTTTGGGCTTTCGGGGGCCTTTAGGAGAATTAAGATTTGACCTTCTAATGGATCTTGAATATCTAATATTGAGCCACAATATAATTCAAGCCCATAAATATTAATTAATCCCACTACATAATTAATATTGCATTATCCATCTTAACCCATATTACAGTCAATATGGCTCCCGGTCAACGATTTGGTATGATAAAATTTATGAACCTCCCAAGGGGGCAAATCAAGCAAGCGTACTTGCACACGATTCTTCGTATTAAATCTTAGCAATCACATGTGACCAATAATATTGCCCAAGATAAAAAGTATTGAATCTCTCCGATTCGCTACCCATGATAAGTCAAAGCAATAATTACCAATCCACGTGATCCTATTTAAGGGGCGAAGATTAAGAAACAACGAACCATCGAGGTCTAATTCTTCCTTGTTTGATTCTCAAGAATTTATCCTCCTGTGGAGGTCCTATTCAACAGATCATCATGCACTAGTGTAATCTCTTGGTCAAGACAAACCAATCGAGCCTTACACCTCAACCTTTCGTGATGGGTTGTTCATTTCCATCTAGGTCGTGAATGACGTATTTTTTTAGTTACAAGGACTGTTAATTTAATCTTACGTGATGCGGTATCACTAAATTAACTACAATGTAACACGACGAATTATTGAAGCAGTTATGCAAAGAAATATATGTAACATTCAATCATATTTAAAGCATCGATGATAAACAATTTATTTCAATAAATAAGTCCGAAATTGATTTCGATTATACAAAGTAAAAAGCATACTTTTCAAATTATAATCCCAACAATCTCCCACTTATACTCAAAGTCTGCTTTTTAAGTATACTACAACATGTCTCGCGTAGTCCGTGACATCTAATGTCACCTACACGAACCTAATAATTTTCCCACTTATACTCAAAGCAGTTAGCAACGGTCTTGACACCCATTCCACTCACATGTCTCTAGAATGTATTGAGGAGGCGACAACAATGAATGGATGCGCTGAAATTCATCCTCCTCGACGCATCTGTCTTTTGCCACATCTATATCTCATCTCTTAACGATTTTCGTATAAGACATCTTTCCTTTAATGTGTTTGTTTGACTCGTGGACTCTTGGTTCTCTTGAATTTGCAAGCGCCCTAGCGGATATTCTTGAACAAATTGAGAACACCATCCAAGTCCACTAAGAAGATCTCGAGCCCAATCGGTTCTTTCAACGCTTCACAAGCGACTTCTTAACCCGACTTCCATGGTTGAGTCGTTGATGCATTTACGCTTCACACTTGTCCATCGATGGCTACACTTCCTAAAATGGAAACACACTAATCGAGGAATAATAATTTCGGAATCTAAATCGATTGGAAATTCGAGTCAGGTGTGGGGGATCGGGATTGGATATCGATCGATAAATCAACATTCTATCGAGTTCTTTTCGGACACTTTGAATGTTTTTAATCGTAATAATCCAATGTGCTTTTCACTGGTTACTTTGATATCTTGCTACCATGCCTACGCAAAAGCAGATATCCGGTCTAAATACACAGACAATGCATACATAAGGTTTCCGGCGGTAGGAAGCACAAGGAATACCTTTCATGTCATCTATCTCCTGTTCGTCTTAGGGAACATTTTCTTGGATAGATGGATTCCAAGTCTGAAAGGTACGAATCCTTTCTTGGAATCTTGCATGCTGAAGCGTTTCAAGACAGTGTCTATGTATGAAACTTGCGATAACCCGATCATCATTTTCTTGCGATCTTGAGTGATCTTGATCCCAAGGTTGTGTCCGGTTTTTCCCTAAGTCTTTCATATCAAACTGTTTTGAAAGCCATGCCCTTACGTCTGATCACACCTTCACATCGTTCCCGATGATCACAATGTTATCTACGTATAGTACTAAGAATACCAATGCAGTTCCGACACGCTTTTATACACACAACTTTCAAAAAACGTTTTGATCAAACCCATAAGACTTTATAACATGATCAAAACATTGGTTCCAAGCTCTGGATGCCTGTTTGAGTCCATAAATGGACCTCTTGAGCTTACAAACTAGGTGTTCTTGGCTTGTTTCAATGAAACCTTGGGTTTGTTGCATAGATCTCTTCATCAAGACTTCCGTTAAGGAAAACTGTCTTGACATCCATTTGCCAGATTTCAAAGTTGAAATGCGCAGCAATCGATAAGAGAATACTGGATAGACTTAAGCATGGCTATAAAAAAAGTTTCCTCATAATCGATCCTTCTTTCTCGAGTATAACCTTTTCGCCACTAGTCTTGCTTTTAAAGGTTTCAACCTTCCCGTCCGGTCCTCTTTTCCTCTTATATACCCACTTGCATCTAATGGGTTTGACCCCATTTAAGTGGTTCGACTAGCTCCACACTCTATTATGAAACATAGAACCCATTTTAGGTTATCATTCTTTTGTTTGCCAAGAATGCATCCTTATCTTGGAGTGCCTCGTCATATGTCCATGGGTCCGATTCGCGTCTTGTCAGGGAATCAAGTCAGAGGACTCTCCTATTCCCATGAATCTCTCTTATTTTGTCAAACAACCCTCCCACTTCTGACGCAGGCTGAGGGTTGTGAAAACATATCATTTGGTATATCATCTAGTACAATTCAAACCGAGGTTTGCCCTCTAAGCTCATTTAAGGTAATCTCATACGGGTTTTCTTTGGTTCATATAGTCTTCTTCCAAAAATCTAAAGTGGGCCGATGACCACCTTTTGATCTTGGGACTATAGAACATACACCCTTTTGTTCCCCGGGGGTATCCTACAAACAACCTTAATTACGATCGAGGATCCAACTTCGGCTTCCTTGTCCAACACCGTAGGGGACACCCCAATTTCTCATGTGTCTCATACTAGGCTTGCACACGGTCCACAATTCTTTGGGAGTTTTGGGAACCTATTTGGATAGCACCAAGTTCAGAATGTAAGTCGCTGTTTCCAAGGTATGACCCCAGAATAACTCGGGAAGATCCGCATAACTCATCATTGATCTAACCATTTCAAAAGAATTATGTTTCTTCGCTCTGCAACCCGTTTTGTTGAGGGGTTAAAGTGCGATGGTGGGATACAATCCCCTTCATCGATAGGTTTTCGCCTCCACGATCGGATCGTAGAGAAACGTCGTTTTTCCCTATGATTCTCTGTTTGAGCCTTAAATTCTTTGAATTTCTCAAAGGTCTCAGATTTATGCTTTATAAGGAAAATGTAACCGTACCTTGAGTAATCATCAATAAAAATACTCATAACCTCCTCTTGCTTTGGTTGACATTGGACCACATACATCTGTGTGAACGATCTCTAACACTTCTTTGGCTCTATTCCCCTTGGCTCCAATTGCCCTCTTGGTCATATTACCCTCCAAACATGATTCGCAGGTTGGAATCGATTCAACTTGGAGACGCTCCAGTGAACCATCTTTCACCAACCTTTGGATCCTCTTTGGATTTATATGACCTAATCTTAGATGCCAAAGAAGCATTTCGTTCACGTTTTCTTTTGTCGGAAATAGTTGATGTGTTATAGGATGCATTTCGTGAGTGGTGTGCACAGTTTAATTGTATAGAGATTTTCCATCAATGTCCCATAACAGATACACTCATCATTTCAAAAATGATGTCATTCTTATTAGAAGAAACTTAGTGTCCTTTAATCGAATTTTAGAAACTGAAAGTGAATTCTTTCTAAAACTGGGAACATAAAGATAATCAAAAAAAACTTTATCTTCAAAAGATAGGTGCACTTCTCCCACTGCTTTAACTGCTACTTACGTAGCATTGCAATGTCTTCTACTTTCGTAACGTTGCCCAGTGTGATGAGGATCTCACTCCCACTGAGTTGCCAGATCATTTAGAACCCGTGAAGCCAACATGATTAGTGGATCTCGTATCAACCACCCACGAATGAGAAGTATACGCCACTAAACAAGTTTCAACAACTAGCGCGTGAGAATTACCTTTCTTTCCGTCCCTTTTGGGGTTGGAACACAAAACCTCCATTGTCCTCTCTCCGCATGACTTAAGCACTTCCTCTTTGGATTTTCCTTGACACAACAAGCATTCCTCATCTTACCATTGCCCTTGGCAACAATTGAGTTTTATTGCTTATGGCCTTTGGTCCTCTTCTTTATCTTGCCTACCCTTGGCCTAGAAGATGAAGGCGGACCACTTGCCGTCAAAAGCTTGAGTTTGGTTCCTTATCATCATTTCGCCGGGACCAAAAGCTTGCAACAAATTAGCTAAGCGAGGCCAAAATGCTCAAAAACTTTTGGGCGAGAAAGGAAGTACCAAATTCATCCGAGTCTCGGATCATAATCTGCGACTCGAGAATCTCAAGTTTGTTGAGATGGCCATCTATTTTGAGGACGTAAACCCTTACGGGTTTTCCCTCCACCATTTTCAGCGACGACATCTCTCGCAAGGTGATCTGACGAGTCCCGCATGTTTTGACTCGTCAGTTGGCTCATCTGATTTTGGTGTGTCAAGAATCCACTTGTGCTTTTGTGCAGTTAGGACAATTATAATTTTTCGTTTCCAATATAGTTTCCATACATATTGTATTGACATTAAGTATAATAATAAATGGATTAAAAGGTAACGACATCTTTGAATCGAAATAAACAACTATATGCAATAACACATGTATATCACAAGGTTCGATATTGTATTGACATTAAGTATAATAACAGTGGATTAAAAGGTAAAGACATGCTGAACTGAAATAAACAACTATATGCAATAGCACAAGTATATCACAAGGTTCGAACACATGCTTCACATTAAAATCTCAAAAAAATATGAACATGCATCACCAACATCTCAAAAGCAGTTTAAATAACCCCCGTGGGGTGGGTCATTATTTAAACACATTCAAGCAAAAGTTACAAAACAAGAACGATTCTAAACCTTTAATATCCAGTTAATAGTTGGCTCCCACTTGACCAATATAAAATTGACATGAGGACTTGAGGAAGTATATGCATATCAATTTTATACCTAAGTAATAACCATGATTAAATCTGGGGATTACTATTTAAACTTTGATCGAGCCTCGTGGGGAGGTCATAATCGCCGCCACTAGTAATAACCCACAATCATTCTTTTGGAATTCATTCATGTGAAAGCTATCTTTTGGCCCGGTCAGTAGGGGAATTTCTCCAAAAGAATTCACAAATAAATAAATCATGGAGGTCAAAATTAATTCAATTTTATTATCCGGAATAAAATTGTCAATTAATTATTTAAACATACTTAGTAATTTTGAAGGTGAGATTTTTCCATTTGGCAACCCTCATGCAAACACATTTAAACAAATTAAATAAAGCATAAGATAACACAAATAAATCAAACAAAATAGAAAAATAAACGAATTGGGCACAAATTATCCAATTGTCATGGTTTGATTTTTCTTGACTTGATCTTGAAGAAACACGTCTAGAATTTCTCCCACTCGTTCGTCTCAAAAAAATACTTCGTCTCGAAATGCCATGGCGGCTCGCGGATCTTACGCCCCATCCGGCCGGCCATTTGGTTTAGGGCGACCTCGGCACCACCCTACGTCGCGCCCGCCGGTGCCTCAGCATCGCCTCAGCAAAAATGTCGGCGGCGTCGGTAGCTCAAGGCGGCGACGCTTATCCGTCTTGTATGTATTTCACCACCGCCTCGCCCGCGACCTCAGCGGCCTCGAGTCAGTAGCGCCAGCGCCAGACGCCCGTCCTCTCGCTTTTTGATCCGCGCCTGATACGCGTCGCGCTAAGCGCCCGCCCGGTCTGCGGCCCAGTTCTCGCGCTCGGCGGCCGGCCTTGCCCCTACTATGCGTCGTGCCGGTAGCGCCCGCTTACGCCGCTACACCCGGTTCTGAATTTTGCCCTTTAATTCTTCGTCTCTTCGTTCCCAATCCGGTTATAATTTATTTACAAAATAAATAAACCTAGATCTAGACTAGTCTATTGCATTGATCAAATCAAACAAATCTAGTCTACTCGTGGATTTTCTCACGAGGCAAAACAAATCCGAACGAATCGAATTAAAACCACACTTTATATGCATGCATAAATAAACACATTAAAATCCATGACAATTGAATACCTACAAAATAGATCTAACAGTTCTACTATCCAATTTTAAATTTAATGTCCACGAATTAAATTACAATTTAAAAAATTGAGAGCAAAAACCGTGGCTCGATGCGATTAATGGGGAATGAGTTGCATGATCTATCGGGGTGAATATTTAAATACAAATTTAATTCTTTAATTATTACTATCATGAATTAATCTATATTAATTCAAATAATAATTGCAACAACATATCATGCATATAATAAGCCACGTAAAACCTACGCATGCGGAATCTACGGGTTTACGTGAACGTACCTCTCGGGATGGCAGTGAATTCGGTTGGAAGGACTAACCAAAAGGACTTCCCAAGTATTCCCTTAGCCCTTGCTCGACAATCCGGTGGAAGGATACCCGCGAACAATTAACAGAAGGAAAAAAATAAACTTTGTTGCACCACTTTCGTGGATTTGCTAATTTTCCAAGCACATGGAATTGTTCTTGGGAATGAACTAATCATCCCCTATTTATAGGAGAGGAGGGGGTCGAAAATCTTGTAGAAAACCAATGTGGGAAAAGACTTTTCTTGGTCACCAAGAAATCTTGAATATATCTTCTATATTCCTTTTCCCATAATTAAAATATTCCACAAAAATCCCACCTCCTCTAATATTATGGAATTTTCGAAAATAATGCCTTGCAAGATTCCAAGATTTAGATCTTCTTGAATTTATGAGATATTCTTGTATTTCAAGAAATACATATCTTCCATAATATCTTTTCAAGAAAATCAAAAAAATCTTTCTTGCCCATTATCTTCAAATTTTCGAAATTTCTATATAGATAACCAAGTGGGAGATTTCTTGAATTTAATGAGATAATCTTGTATTCCAAGAATACATATCTTCATTCCATAACAAAATTCAAAGAAAATTTTTCTCCCTCTTTTATCCATAAATTTCGAAATTTTAGGGAAAAATTAAGCAACAATATTTATTTTATTTTAATCACCTTTTTTCAGTTATTGGACTATTTGTTGGGCTACTCAGGGGGCCTTTAGGAGAATTAAGATTTGACCTTCTAATGGATCTTGAATATCTAATATTGAGCCACAATATAATTCATGCCCATAAATATTAATTAATCCCACTACATAATTAATATTGCACTATCCATCTTAACCCATATTACAGTCAATATGGCTCCCGGTCATTATTTCCGTGTTTAAGATTATCTAGCCCATTAATTAATTCAAGCAACCTGAAATAGCTTTCCTTTAATTAATATCTTTTGCCCTTAATTAGAAGCGGTTCAACATTATTATCCATACGGAAACTAATTCCACTTGCAAGATTTGGTATGATAAAACTTATGAACCTCCCCGAGGGGCAAATCAAGCAAGCGTACTTGCACACGATTCTTAAGTATTAAATCTTAGCAATCACATGTGACCAATAATATTGCCCAAGATAAAAGTATTGAATCTCCGATTCGCTACCCATGATAAGTCAAAGCAATAGTTACCAATCCCACATGATACTATTTAAGGGGCTAAGATTAAGAAAAACAACAAACCATCGAGGTCTAATTCTTCCTTGTTGATTCGAAGAATTTATCCTTCATGAGGTCCTATTCAAATCGATCATCATGCACTAGTGTAATCTCTTGGTCAAGACAAACCAATCGAGCCTTACACCTCAACCTTTTCGTGATGGGTTGTTCATTTCCATCTAGGTCGTGAATGGCGTACTTTTTAGTTACAAGGGATTCATTAATTTAATCTTCTGTGATCTGATATCACTAAATTAACTACAATGTAACACGTACGAATTATTGAACAGTTATGCAGTAAATATATGTAACATTCAATCATATTTAAAGCATCAGTGATAAACAATTTATTTTAGTAAATAGGTCTGGAAATTCAGTTTCGATTATACAAAGTAAAAAGTATATTTTTCAGTATAATCCCAACAACCCAAATTGTAATCACCAGAAGACTGGTAAGAAGAAAACTGCCTAAACTGCTCGTCAATTAGTTGTAGAGTAGGGGTGTTTAGGTCGATGTCGAAGGGGGTTGAGAAATTGAAAAAATCAGCTGGAGGACGAGGAGGATTGTACGAGAAATTCAATTCTAGTAGTTGTGCATCGCGTGTTACGCGGTGTTCCGCAAGAACACATCGGTTGCACACTCTACAAAGCCGGGAGCACTTGGGACACTCGAGTTCTGATATACTAAACATAAAAAAATAAAATTATAAATCATAACAACTAATACCTTACAGTAAATCAAGTAATACTTTACAATATATCAATTAATACCTGACAACAATTGAACAATATAATAAAAAAATTAGAGTATACTGATTTTTTTAATTAGATTATACTAATTTTTTAATAAAAATAAATAATATCTTACAACATGATAACTAATACCTTACAACATATCAATTAATATTTATATAGGAAATTTTTTAAGTGTTTACAAGATATATTTTTGAAATTATATATATATTAAACCTACAATAGTGTGGTGTTATCTATTTTATTATAATAGCGTCAAGTGTGTTAATGTGATAATAGATAATGTGTGATAATATATATTCTATTAATACATTTTTATATGTGTTTAAAAGCTATTTTTTTTGTAGTGTTTACATCAAATCATTTAATACTTTACAGCATATCAAAATATTCGCATACTCTTATTTACTCATATACATCATAATTAATATTTATCATATTTACAAGAAGATGATCATTACACATAATGTTCCTTTTTAATTTTCCATTTAGTTTCACATTTTTTTTTCATTTTTATTTGCATATTTACCTATTTTTGCCTATAATTTTTCCAAATTACCCCACTAAAGTATTCTTTAAGATCATAATATATATTATATACTCCACTCATCCCACTTTAAGTGTCTTTTTCTTCCTTATAAGGAGTTGGTTCCATTATCACTTTTTAATTTAATAAGATAATTTATTATTTTTTTGCGAAAAAATAATTAATACTCCCATATTAAATTATTAGTGTAAACTGTGTAACACTTGTTATTAATACATAATATTTTGAGTAATTGATGTACACACGAGTTCTTGCTTCCTTATTTTTTTATGTTGTGTACATTCTTTGTGGTACTTTGAGAGAAGTGTCGTGTACTAATTATATTCATACTACTAAAATACGAGTATTAAGGTAATTTCTATGCTAAAACACCATATAGTAATTCAACTAATACCTAACAACAATTCAACTAATACTTTAAAACAATTCAACTAATTTTTATAAACACACTTAAAATTTAGGCTTTTTATAAACACAATTATTTTTTTATGTGTGTATATAATGAGTTCTTGGGGTATGTGAAAATGAAAGGAGTGATGGTAATATATAGTGTAATTTGAGTTGTGTAGAATGTGTAAAAATAATAAAATGGCCGAAATACAAAAAAAAAAAAAAAGTTGTCTCGTATGTCAAAGTGACAATGAAGTGTGTCGGTCACAAGATGCCAAACAGCACAGAGGGACTCTCGCGTCTGCCATCATCTTGGCAATCTTTATCACGTGTCGGTACGACCTTTGTACATTTCAGCTTTAATTTGAATCTATTGACCGAAAATTAAATTTGGGTGGTGAGAATTAAATTTGGACGGGTGGGAAATAATTTAGCCCGAAAATTTGAGTTTTATAATGTATTGGACCATCATTAAATAGAAAATTATCACATAATTTATTTTAATAAAAAATATTAGTATTATTTTATAATAATTAAATTTTATTAACAACATATAAATTTCAGCTTTTTATACACAATTATTTTTTTATGCTAAAACACCATATAGCAATTCAACTAATTATATTCATACTACTAAAATACGAGTATTAAGGTAATTTCTATGCTAAAACACCATATAGCAATTCAACTAATACGTTGTAGGAATTCAACTAATACGTTACAGCAATTCAACTAATACCTTACAACAATTCAACTAATACTTTACAGCACAACAATTCAACTAATACCTAACAACAATTCAACTAATACTTCAAAATAATTCGACTAATTTTTATAAACACACTTAAAATTTTGGCTTTTTATAAACACAATTATTTTTTTATGTGTGGCTTTTTATAAACACACTTATTTTATAAACACAATTTTCAACAAAGTATATAAACAAAACACGATTAAACAATTCCAAAATTATAATTAAACTGCATGTATGATGTATGTATATATATAGTTAAACAATTTCACAATTAAACAATTCAAAAAACATACCTTGAAGATGGCGGAGGCGGTCGGAGTTGAAAATGGCGGAGGCGGTCGGAGGTGGCGGCAAGATAGCGGCGGCGGACGGTGGCGGCTGTTAATGAAACATAGATTGAGTTATTATGTGTCGGAAAGTGAAACAAGACAAGAAAATATACAATAAAAAAAATTTCAACTCTGGGAGGTGGCGGTCGGAGGTAATCTTGAGTGTGTATATTGTTAGTTGTTGAGGGATGTGAAAATGAAAGAGGTGGAGGTAATATATACAGGGATTTTAGTGTATTGGCCGAAATAAAAAAAATAAAAAAAGGTATCGCGTCGGCCATGCCATAAAGTCGTCTCTCGCTGGCGATGTCGGTGACGCATTTCTCGACTTTCGGCGTCTGCCATGCGACAACGATCGTTCATCGTCGTCGTGTCGAGGCGACACGAAGCTTCATCGACTTTTAATTTGAATCTGTAGACCAAAAATTAAATTTGGGCGGGTGGGAAATATTTTAGACCAAAAATTTGTGTAAGACACGTGCTTCAAACATTATTTTGTGTCCGTAAATTTCGCAGTATATATATTCATGCTCTATAATGAATGCACCTCAGTAGCCTTACTTATTTATCTCCCACCTCCACCAGTATATATATTCATGTTCTATATATATTCATGCTCTATATATGTATCTCCCACCTCCGCCATTTAGTAGCCAAAAATCTTACAAGTATTATTATCATTGATCAATTTATTTAAAATGAGTTCTTATCATGATGCTGATTATTTTTCTGAAGATCTCACTTCCAAATTTATTACTCCTGAAGAGGGTTTATTTGGAAAAGAATGAGTTGCTTTTTTTGTCAACAATGTTGCTAGTTTCAGAAACATCACATTGTGGATTCGTGATTCTTCTTCAAAACACGTAAGGTATTTATGTAGTGAAGGTGACAAATATACACCTAAAAAAAATAAATGAGCGAAATACCAAAACACAAAGAAATTCATGTCCTTTTTGTTTAGTTGCAAGGATTTCCGATCGCGAGCGTGATTTTTGGGAAATCGATGTTTTAAACAGGACACACAATCATCAATTTCCAAAAATGCAGAGGGTTTGAAACTGGGTAAATTAACTCCAGAACAGTACAAACATGTACAACTCCTAGTATCAATGAATGTCACTGCTTCAAACATATTGTCATATATAAAGAAATGCGATCCCAACAATTCTACGGATGCAAAAAGAATGTACAATGCTATTACCAAGATAAGGACAGACGACCGGGGTGAGCTTACCTCAACGCAAAACTTCATACACCTACTGAAACAACATAATTACAGGTATAAATACTAGCACATTTATTTATACTTGTTTTATAAATTATGTCATTTTCAGAATTACAAAACATGCATTTATATTTTTATATTAAAAAATGTGTAATTATACTCACTACAACACAAGTTAGATTATGTTGGGAAATTTAGAGTTTTGATGAAAGTTCCAAAACACTTGTAATAAGACAAGTCAGACCTATTAGCTGACTGATAAGCTAGATATCGGGTTAGGATGACCAGTTGATATTTATTGTATAGAACAACTGATGTAATAGAGAGGTCACATATTGAGGGGGAACTCAATATGTAAAGTCTTGAAGAAGATCAAATCAGAAGACCAGACGAGTCAATAGATCAGGCGAGCCAGTTAGTCAAATGATCAGGTGAAGACATGAAGCTAAAATTCAGAAGACCTAAAGTTCAAATGACTACCAGAAGATCAAGACCAGAAGACCGGAAGATCTACATCAGTCGAGTCTGCTAAGTTGAAGTTAAGACAACTTGCACCAGAAGACTCTATCAAGTAGACTGGTCAGTTTTATCTGATCAGGTTAGCTCTCACCAGATGTCAACTGTTTTGTGCACCAGATCATACGTACTAATCAGACAAAAATAATGTCAATCTTAGTTGGTATACCAAACACTGAACAAGTGTATCTATTAACCAATGAGATCAAGGCACGTATGAACGGAGCTGGAAATGCGGGATTCGGCACTGCATAGTCAAACGGCTAGAAAGGACAAACATACATGCTTTCGACCATGCCGTTCCTGAAACACGTCACATCAACCCTGCAATTCTACCAAATATAGCCTGAAATTCAAATTGTTCTCCAACGGCTATTTGATTTCAAGGTCTATAAATATGGGATCAATATTCATAGTGAAGACACGAAAATTATCATCAAGCTCAATGTTGGGGAATTAATTGCCCGGATCTATTCGGGATGAATATTTAAATACAAATTTAATTCAAACAATTATTACTAGCATGAATTAATCTTATATTAATTCAAATAATAATGCAACAACAAATCATGCATATAAACAGTTCACGTAAATCCTACGCATGCAGAATTACTACGAGTTTACGTGAACTTACCTCTTGGAATGACAATGGACTAGTCGATGAAAACACACCAAAAAACCTTCCCACGTATTCCCTAGTCCTTGTTCGACAATCCGGTGGAAGGAAGCTCGCGAACAATTAACAAAAGGAAATATAAAATTTGTTTTAATGAATAACACTATAAAATTTGCCCTTTATATTTTAAAAATTTTCGAAAATCACACTATGAATAACCAAGTGGGAGATTTCTTGAATTTAATGAGATAATCTTGTATTCCAAGAATACATATCTTCATTCCATAACAAAATTCAAAAGAAAAATATATCTCCCTTTTATTCATAATTTAATTTCGAAAAATATGAGGAAAAATAAGCAACAAATTTATTTTATTTTTAAACACCTTTTTCAGTTATTGGACTTTATCTTGGGCTACTTGAGGGGCCTTTAGGAGAATTAAGATTGGACCTTCCAATGGATCTTGAATTATCAATATTGAGCCACAAAATTATTCAAGCCCATAAATATTAATTAATCCCTACACATAATTAATATTGCACTATCCATCTTAACCCGTATTACAGTTAATATGGCTCCAGGATTTATTATTTCCGTGTTTAAGATTATCTAGCCCATTAATTAATTCAAGCCCACTAAAATAGCTTTCCATTAATTAATATCTTTTATCCTTTGTAATGGAAAGGTTCAACATTATTATCCATACAGGAAACTAGTTCCACTTGCAAGATTTGGTATGATAAAACTTATGAACCTCCCGAAGGGGCAAATCGAACAAAGCGTACTTGCACACGATTCTCCGTATTAAATCTTAGCAATCGCGTGTGACCAATAATATTGCCCAAGATATAGGGTATTGAATCTCATTGATTCTCTTCCCGTAATAAGTCAAAAGCAATAGTTATTCTAACCATAGCGCAATCCTATTTAAGGGGCGAAGATTAAGAAATAACTAAACCGAGGTCTAATTCTTCCTAGTTCGGTTTTGAAGAATTTGTCCTCCTGTGAGGTCCTCTTCAATGCATCGGACATGCACTAGTGTAATCTCTTGGTCAAGACAAACCAAATCGAGGCCTTACACTACAACCTTTCACGATGGATTGTTTCATTTCCATCTAGGTCGTGAATGGTGTACTTTTTAGTTACATTTGAGCTGTTAATTTAATCTTACGTGATATGGTATCACTAAATTAAATACAATGTAACACGTCTTATTTATTGAGCAAGTTATGCAAATAAATATATGTAACATTCGATGATATTTAAAGCATCAGTGATAAACAATTTATTTCAATATATAAGTCCGAAATTCGGTCAGTCTGATTATACAAAGTAAAAGCATACTTTCCAGTATAATCTCAACACTCGAAACCATATCAAATTTCCTTACGAAGAACACAAATTCAAGATTATTTTCTAAGTGTTCATCAATTAGTTCTTAGCATAGAATTCTTATCCTCTAACTTAAGGCTACCTCAAAACTAGGATAGAATTCTAGTTGGAACAAACAACAATTCTTTACCCAAACTCAAAGTTAGGTTAAGTTTGTTTAGCAAGATTTCAGACTAGGGTTTCTAGTTCTGATTTCTGGGATCGGTTGAGTTAGAACTCTCTAAACATCTGTTGGTTGTCTTTGTGTTGGACTAACCTGATAAACTAAGTCAATTGGTTAAGTTGGTGCCCTTTGTGATAGGGAAGAGTGGAAGTTGGACTATTGTCCGAACCACTATAAAATTTTGTGTGTATTTACTTGTTCTTACCTGCTTTACACTACTACACACAACCTGAGTTTAAACTGCATACATATTCTGAGTTGGGATCAGTCTGCATCAAGCAATTGATCTGATCAGTTTGACACTTTAGTCATCTGATTGAAAAGCAATTGCGAGAATCGATTCTCTAAAACCGATTTTTTCACACGGGTTAAAACTTGCTTCCGCGACACCGGTTAAACTAATGAACCGAACCGATCGCCATCGAGCGATCAGTAAGTTAGATATCAGTCCAAACTGATCCACACGCACTCTTATCAGGCAACCTGCCATCACACCTGATCTTGCACGAAAAGTTTTCAAAAGTCTATTCACCCCTCCCCTCTAGACTTTTGCCCTCACAAAATCCGTTCGGGACCTACAAGTGGTATCAGAGCAGTGGTTCTACGGACCACTGGATTTGAGTATCATCGGTTCTAGAGGAAGAACCATTGTGGTCACTTGAACAGATCTTGAAAAACCTATTTTTTTAAATTCATCTGTTTTCAAAACTCACAGTCAGTATGGATAATACATCTGGTATGTATCATGATCTACCCAAGTTTTCTATTGATGAGTATGCAGACTGGGTCATACTTATGAGCAATCATCTGGGAGCTATAAGCAGCAGAATGATGGAATTTCTTGAACAAGGATCTATCATTATCTACTACAACAATCCAGCTGAAGGAGGTGATCCAGAATTTCCAATTGGAGCCAGAATCAGAAAGAGTCCTGCTCTGATAAATGTTGAGAAAAGGAAATTGTCCAATCTGGATACTGTGGCCAGACACATCATTATGAAAACGATGGACAAGATAACCAGAGAAAAGATCAAATACCTCAAGTTTGCGAAGCAGATGTGGGATACTCTAGCTGAGATATGCGAGGGAAATTACCAGATAAAGGACAGCAGATTACAGGCCGAACTGGTTAAGTTCGAGAAACTCAAGATGATGCCCAACGAGATGATCAAATAGCTAGATGGAAGAATTACCATGTCTATCAACAAACTCAGAGAATTAGGACGTGAAATGTGTTGGGATTATACTGGAAAGTATGCTTTTACTTTGTATAATTAGACTAACTGAATTTTGGACTTATTTACTGAAATAAATTTTTTATCACTGATGCTTTAAATATCATTGAATGTTACATATATTTACTGCATAACTGTTCAATAAATAGTACGTGTTGCATTGTAGTTAATTTAGTGATACCAGATCACAGAAGATTAAATTAACAGTCCCTTGTAACTAAAAGTACACCATTCACGACCTAGATGGAAATGAACAATCTATCGTGAAAGGTTGTAGTGTAAGGCTCAGATTGATTTGTCTTGACCAAGAGATTACACTAGTGCATGACTGATGCATTGAAGAGGACCTACAGGAGGATAAATTCTTTAGAACTGAACTAGGAAGAATTAGACCCCAGTGGTTAGTTATTTCTTATTCTTCGTCCCTTAAATAGGATTGCGTGTGGTTAGTAACTATTGCTTTGAATTATTATGGGAAGAGAATCAGTGAAATTCAATACCCTATATCTTGGGCACACATCGTCACATGCGATTGCTAAGATTTAATACGGAGAATGTGTGCAAGTACGCTTGTTCGATTTACCCCCTTGGGAGGTTCATAAGTTTTATCATACCAAATTTTGCAAGTGAAACTAGTTTCCGGTATGGATAATAATGTTGAACCGTTCCTTTACCAAGGATAAAAGATATTAATTAATGGAAAGCTATTTCAGTGGCTTGAATTAATTAATGGGCTAGATAATCTTAAACACGGGAAATAATAATTGGAGTCATATTAACTGTAATATGGGTTAAGATGGATAGTGCAATATTAATTATGTAGTGGGATTAATTAATATTTATGGGCTTGAATAATATTGTGGCTCAATATTGATAATTCAAGGTCCATTGGAAGGTCCAATCTTAATTCTCCTAAAGGCCCACCAAGTAGCCCAAGATAAAGTCCAATAACTGAAAAAGGTGTTTAAAAATAAAATAAATTTGTTGCCTATTTTTCCTTATTTTTTTCGAAAATTATGGATAAAATGGGAGAAAGATTTTCTTTGAATTTTGTTATGGAATGAAGATATGTATTCTTGGAATACAAGATTATCTCTAAATTCAAGAAATCTCCCACTTGGTTATTCATATATAGAAAAATTTTGAAATATGAGGAAAGAAAGATTTTCTTGATTTTCTTGAAAAGATATTATTGAAGATATGTATTTCTTGAAATACAAGAATATCTCATAAATTCAAGAAGATCCAAATCTTGGAATCTTTTCTCCTAATATTTTGAAAATCACCATAGCAAGATGAGGTGGGATTTTTTTGGAATATTTTAATTATGGGGAAAATAATATAGGAGATATATTCAAGATTTCTTGGAGATCAAGAAAAGATTTTCCCACATTGTTTTTCTTCCCTAAAAATCGCCCACCACCCCATCTATAAATAGAGGACAATTCTTTCATTCCCAAGTGCAATTCCATGTGCTGGAAAAATTAGTAAATCCACAAAAGTGGTGCAACAAAGTTTATTTTTCCTTTTGTGAATTGTTCGCGAGTATCATTCCACCGGATTGTCGAGCAAGGACTAGGGAATACTTGGGAAGGACTTTTGGTGTGTTTTTATATACAAGACCATTGTCATTCCAAGAGGTAAGTTCACGTAAACTCGTTGTATTTCCGCATGTGTAGGATTTACGTGAATTGTTTATATCCATGATTTGTTGTTGAATTATTATTTGAATTAATATGGGTTAATTCATGCTAGTAATAATTGTCAAGAATTAAATTTGTATTTAAATATTCATCCCGAATAGATCCGGGCAATTAATTCCCAACAAGCGGTATCGAGCCTCGGTTTGAGCTACGAATTTTAAATTGTAATTTAATTCGCTGTCATTAAATTTTGAAATTGGATAGTAGAATTGCTAGATCTTTTTTGCAGGTATCCAATTGTCATGGAATTTAATGTGTTTAATTTATGTCATGCATATAAATTGTGGTTTTTAATTGATTAGATTCGAATTTGTTTTTGCCTAAATGAAAAATCACGAGTAGATTAGTATTTGTTTAATTTGATCAATGTAATAGACTAGTCTAGATCTAAGTTTATTTATTTTGTAAATAAATTATGCTTAGGATCGGAAGCGGAGGTGGAGACAAAAATTAAAAGATGGGATCGAAACATGGCGTAAAGCGGCATCGTCTTGTGGCGTGCAAGGGAGGCCTGCCTTTATGACCACGGGCGCTTCGAGGGCGTGGGCCGAGCGAAAGCGTCTGTGAGATCCTGAGATCTTCTTGGTAGCGCCGCGAGCAGGCTTTCTGGCCTAAGCGTCTTGTAAGCGTCTTACGAAGGCGTCTGAGGAAATCTGACAGCGTAGCCTTGTGGTCAATACCCGCCGAAGTGGCGCTCGAACAACAGCCTTGCGCAAGCGAAGCGACAGCGGCGCTGCCCGATCTTGTGTGGTATGGCGTCTGTTGCCGAAGCGGGCGTGGCTGACGTCTGTTTGAGTCTTACCCGACACCGCAGTGGCGCCATTCGACATGGCGGAGGTCTTAGGTGGTATTTTCAAGTGGTGGTGGTTGATGGCGTGGCTTGACAAAGGCGTTTTTTGAAGCGGTCAAGTGGGGAGCTTTTCGAGACTAACGATGAAAGCGATGAAGAGCGATTTCTCAAGATCAAGACATGACAAAATTAACCATGACTATTGGATAAATGTGCCCAATATGTTTAATTTTTGTCTTGATGTTTATGCATTATTTATGCTTATTTAAATTGTGTTTAAATTTGCGATGCATGAGAAAATGTTTTGAAAAATCTCACTTTCTAAAATTACTAAGTATGTTTAAACAATTAATTGACAATTTTATTTTGGATAATAAAATTGAATTAATTATTGACCCCATGATTTATTTATTTGTGAATTCTTTTGGAGAAATTCCCCCCACGGGACGGTCAAAAGATAGCTTTCACACGAATAAATTCCTAACGGATGATTGTGGATTATTACTAGTGGCAACGATGACACTCCCCACGAAGCTCGTTCAAAGCGAAATAATAATTCTGTATTTAATCATGGTTATTACTTAGGTATAAAATTGATATGCATATACTTCCCCGAAGTCCCTGTCAATTTTATATTGGTCAAGTGGGAGCCAACTATTAATCTGGATATTAAAAGTTTATAATTGTTTTCTAGTTTGTAACCTGCTTGAATGTGTTTAAATAATGACCCACCCCACGTGGCTTATTTAAACTGTTTTGAGATGTTGGCTGATGCGTGTTCATATTTTTTTGAGATTTTAATATGAAACATGTGATCGAACATTGTGATATATTTGTGCTTATATAAATTGTTATTTATTCAGTTCAGCATGTCGCAACCTTTTAATTCACTGTTCATATTTGTTTTGGAGATTTTAATATGAAACATGTGATCGAATTTTATGATATACTTGTTCTTATGCATATTATTATTTATTTGATTCAAAGATGTTGAACCTTTTTAATCATTTTATTCAATATACTTAAAGACAATTTGCTTCTTGGTGAAAACTTTGTTGATTGAAGTCGTAAACTTACTATTGTCCTCACTGCACAAAGCCATAACTGGGTTCTCACTACACCTAAATCAGAAAAGCCAAATGACGAGTCAAGTAAATCGGTTATGAAAGAGTATGCTGACTGTGAGCATTCCAACGAAATGGCAAAGTGTACCATCTTGGCTTCAATGTCAGATGTGTTGCAACACCAACACCGAGAATGTTGAGACCGCTGCGGACTTCATGGTAGTCTTAGCGATGTTTCAACATCGAGAAAGAAGTGGCTCGTCGGATCACCATGAGGACTTGCTCTCTATGAAAATGGTGGAGGGGCGCGTAAGGGAGCACGTTCTCGGATGATGGCTCACCTTAACAAACTTGAGGTACTTGGCGAATCGACGCCGAGACCCAAATCGATTTCGTGCTCCATTCTCTGCCGAAAAAGTTTTGAGCAGTTCAGTTGAACTATCGGATGAATAATCAGAAGCTCTCGATGCCCGATCTATTGCAAGTTTTGGTCTCGGACAGAGGCAATATTGGAGCAAAAGAGCCAAGTCTTGGTGGCAAATGGACCTTCTTCTTCTTCTAGGCCAAGGGGTGGTAAGAACAAAAAAGGACAAGAGCCACAAGCAAGTGAACTCAAGTGTTGCCAAAAAGGCAAAAGAAAAGGTGAAGGGAGGTGGAGGAATGAGCAAGCCCTTGGGGGGGAGGTGCTTCAAGTGCGGTGAGAGAGGACATTGGAGGTCGACTGTTCCAATCCCAAAAGGAATGGAAAGAAAGGTAATTCTCACGCCTAGTTAGTTGTTGAAACTTGCTTAGCGGCATATGCCTCCCATTTATGGGTGGTGGATATGGGATCCTTGATCATGTATGTTTCACTTTACAGGGGTTCAAGCGGACGAAACAACGTAGTGGGAGTGAGATCCTCATCACCTTTGAGGCGATGCCGTGAGAGTGGCGGTGAAGCGATGGGAGAAGTGCACTGTCTTTTGAAGGCGAGTTTTAATTTAAAGAGATGTACTTTACGTTCGAATTTTAGAAAGAACTTGATTTCGGTTTCTAAACTTTACCTTGATGGATATTCGGTTACTTTTGATAAAGTTGTTACCATTTCTCTTTATGATAAATTTATTATCGTCATGGAACGTTGTAAAGTAATCTCTATACAATTAATTGTGCACACCACTCGCGAAATGCATCCTATAACACATCAATTGTTTTCGAAAATAAAAACATTCATCGGGCGTGAACGAAACACTTCTATGGCATCTAAGATTGGGACATATTAATCCAAAGAGGATCCAAAGGTTGGTGAAAGACGGTTCACTAGAGTCTCTCCAAGTTGAACCGATTACAACCTGTGAATCATGTTTGGAGGGTAAAATGACCAAGAGGGCATTGGACCAGGGGAATAGAGCCAAAGAAGTGTTAGAAATTGTTCACACAGGCGTATGTGGTCCAATGTCAACCATGGCAAGAGGAGGTTCTGAGTATTTTGTCACTTTTCTTGATGACTACTCGAGGTATGATTATATTTTCCTTATGAAGCATAAATCTGAGACCTTTGAGAAATTCAAATAATTTAAGGCTCAAGCAGAGAATCATAGGGAAAAACTTATCAAGTCTCTACGATCCGATCGTGGAGGCGAGTACCTCAGCGATGAGTTTTTGAACTATTTGTCGGATGAAGGGATTGCATCGGTGGTACCGGAACCCCCTCAACAAAATGGGGTTGCAAGAGCGAAAAGAAACTCTTTTGGAAATGGTTAGATCAATGATGTGTTATGCGGATCTTCCCAAGTCGTTCTAGGGTCATCTTGGAAACAATGAACTTACATTACGAACTTGGTTCCATCCAAGTCGGTTCCCAAAACTCCTAAAGAATTGTCGACCAGGCGCAAGCCAAGTTTGAGACACATGAGAATTTGAGGGTGTCCGGCCTACGTGTTGGACAAGGAAGCCGGGAAATTGGATCCTCGATCTGAATTAAAATTTATTTATAGGATACCCGAGGAACAAAAAGGGTGTATGTTCTATGGTCCCAAAGATCAAAAGGTGGTCATAAGCACCCACTTTAGATTTTTGGAGGAAGACTATATGAACGAAAGAAGACCCAGAAGTGAGATTACCTTAAGTGAGCTAAGAGGGCTAACCTCATTGTCAACTGTACAAGATGATATACCAAACGACACACTTTCACAACCGGAGCCTCATCGTAGTGGGAGGGTTGTGAGACAGCCCGAGAGATTCATGGGGATAGGAGAGTCCTCGGACTTGATTCCCAGACAAGATGAATCAGACCCATGGACATATGATGAGGCAATCCAAGATAAGGATGCAGTTTCTTGGCAAAAGGCAATGAAAGCAGAAATGGGGTCTATGGATCATAACAGAGTGTGGGAGCTAGTCGAACCACTTAATGGGGTCAAACCCATTGGTTGCAAGTGGGTACACAAGAGAAAGAGGGGACCGGACGGGAAGGTGGAAACCTTCAAGGCAAGGCTTGTGGCGAAAGGTTATACTCAGAAAGAAGGGATCGATTATGAGGAAACCTTTTCACCTGTAGCAATGCTCAAGTCCATCCGGATTCTCTTGTCGATAGCTGCACATCTCGATTTTGAAATCTGGCAAATGGATGTCAAGACAGCTTTCCTCAACGGAAGTCTTGATGAGGAAATCTATATGCAACAACCCCAAGGCTTCATTGAAAAAGACTAAGAACACCTTGTTTGTAAGCTCATGAAGTCCATTTACGGACTCAAACAGGCATCCAGAGCTTGGAACCAATGTTTTGATCATGTTATAAAGTCTTACGGGTTTGATCAAAATGAGTTCGAGAGTTGTGTGTATAAAAAGCATGTCGGAACTACATTGGTATTCTTAGTACTATACATAGACGACATTCTGCTCATTGGGAACGATGTAAAGGTGTTATCAGACGTAAGGGCATGGCTTTCAAAACAGTTTGATATGAAGGACTTAGGGGAAGCCGGGACACATCCTTGGGATCAAGATCACTCGAGATAGCAAGAAAAGGATTATAAGCTTATCGCAAGCTTCATACATAGACCTTTGTCTTAAAGCGATTCAAAGATCACTGAGATTCAAGAAAGGCTTCGTACCTTTTAGGCATGGAATTCATCTATCCAAGAAAATGTGCCCTAAGACACAAAAGGAAATAGATGACATGAGAGGCATTCCTTATGCTTCGGTTGTCGGAAGCCTTATGTATGCATTGATTATTATGCAGGCCAGGATATCCGCTTTGCCATTGGCATGGTGGCAAGATATCGAGAGTAACGGGGAAGGAACATGGGAATGGCGGTTAAAAACATTCTAAAGTATCTAAAAAAAGAACTCGAGATAGAATGTTGGTTTATCGGTCGGATAGTCTAATCCCCATCTATTTACGGACTCGGATTTCCAATCGGACTTAGATTCGAGAAAATCTACCTCCGTTAGTGTGTTTTGCATGGGGAGGAGCCATGGCGTGGGAAGCGTTAAGCATTTGAAATCGTCGCAGATTCTACTATGGAAGCCGAATATGTAAGGCTAACTGCGCAAGCGTGAAAAAAAGCGGTTTGGCTCAAGAACTTCCTATTGGACTTGGATGTGGTTTGAATTTACCAAGCGAGAATCATCATTTATTGTGACAATCTTGGGAGCGATTTGCAAATTCAAGGGAACCAAGAGCCCACAAGGCCAGCAAACACATTGAATGGAAATACCATCTTATACGAGACATCATTAAGAGAGGAGATATAGAGGTGGCAAAGATCGCGTCGGAAGACATCCTAGCTGATCCATTCACAAAGGGTCTGCCTCAGAATACATTCGAGAGACATGTTAAAGGAATGAGTGTCAAGACCATTGCCAATCTGCTTTGAGTATAAGTGGGAGACATTATTAGGTTCGTGTAGGTGGCATTAGTTGTCACGTACTACACGAGACATGCTGATGTATACTTAAAAGCAGACTTTGAGTATAAGTGGGAGATTGTTGAGATTATACTGGAAAGTATGCTTTTACTTTGTATAATTAGACTAACTGAATTTCGGACTTATTTACTGAAATAAATTGTTTATCACTGATGCTTTAAATATCATCGAATGTTACATATATTTACTGCATAACTGTTCAATAAATAGTACGTGTTACATTGTAGTTAATTTAGTGATACCAGATCACAGAAGATTAAATTAATAGTCCCTTGTAACTAAAAGTACACTATTCACGACCTAGATAGAAATGAACAATCCATCGTGAAAGGTTGTAGTGTAAGGCTCAGATTGGTTTGTCTTGACCAAGAGATTACACTAGTGCATGACTGATGCATCGAAGAGGACCTACAGGAGGATAAATTCTTCAGAACTGAACTAGGAAAAATTAGACCTCAGTGGTTAGTTATTTCTTAATCTTCGTCCCTTAAATAGGATTGCGTGTGGTTAGTAACTATTGGTTTGACTTATTATGGGAAGAGAATCAGTGAGATTCAATACCCTATATCTTGGGCAATATTACTGGTCACATGCGATTGCTAAGATTTAATACGGAGAATCGTGTGCAAGTACGCTTGTTCGATTTGCTCCCTTGGGAGGTTCATAAGTTTTATCATATCAAATCTTGTAAGTGGAACTAGTTTCCGGTATGGATAATAATGTTGAACCGTTCCTTTACCAAGGATAAAAGATATTAATTAATGTAAAGCTATTTCAGTGGCTTGAATTAATTAATGGACTAGATAATCTTAAACACGGGAAATAATAACTGGGAGTCATATTAACTGTAATATGGGTTAAGATGGATAGTGAAATATTAATTATGTAGTGGGATTAATTAATATTTATGGGCTTGAATAATATTGTGGCTCAATATTGATAATTCAAGGTCCATTGGAAGGTCCAATCTTAATTCTCCTAAAGGCCCCCCAAGTTGCCCAAGATAAAGTCCAATAACCTAAAAAAAAGTGTTTAAAAATAAAATAAATTTGTTTTATTTTTTCCTTGTTTTTTTTCAAAAATTATGGATAAAGTGGGAGAAAAGATTTTCTTTGAATTTTGTTATGGAATGAAGATATGTATTCTTGGAATACAAGATTATCTCATTAAATTCAAGAAATCTCCCACTTGGTTATTCATATAGATAAGTTTCGAAAATTTTGAAATATGAGGGAAAGAAAGATTTTCTTGATTTTCTTGAAAAGATATTATGGAAGATATGTATTTCTTGAAATACAAGAATATCTCATAAATTCAAGAAGATCCAAATCTTGGAATCTTTTCTCCTAATATTTCAAAAATCACCATAGCAAGATGAGGTGGGATTTTTGTGGAATATTTTAATTATGGGGAAAATAATATAGGAGATATATTCAAGATTTCTTGGAGATCAAGAAAAGATTTTTCCACATTGTTCTTCTTCCCTAAAAATTGCCCACCACCCCATCTATAAATAGGGATGATTTTTTCATTCCCAAGTCAATTCCATGTCTTTGGAAAAATTAGTAAGTCACAAAAGTGGTGCAACAAAGTTTATTTTTCCTTTTGTTAATTGTTCGCGAGTATCCTTCCACCGGATTGTCGAGCAAGGACTATGGAATACTTGGGAAGGACTTTTGGTGTGTTTTCATATACAAGACCATTGTCATTACAAGAGGTAAGTTCACGTAAACTCGTAGTATTTCCGCGTGCGTAGGATTTACGTGAATTGTTTATATGCATGATTTGTTGTTGATTTATTATTTGAATTAATATGGGTTAATTCATGTTAGTAATAATTGTCAAGAATTAAATTTGTATTTAAATATTCATCCCGAATAGATCAAAGGCAATTAATTCCCCAACAAAATGACCGAAACAAGGACATCAACTACAAGATCCCCGAGATCGTTAGCGAAGAAATGGGATATGAAGGTTTTGATCAAGACCCGCCGGGATATAGCGAAGATGAAGCCAAAGCGGTTTGTTCTTAAATCGAAAGCTCATGAATACGACTGATTTTGAGAGGGCAAGAGGAAGATGATAAGTCATCAAACTACCTGCAACAACAAAAAGCGAGAGCATTCAAAGCGGCAAGAATTGCTCAATATCTTCTGAGCCTATTGGAAATATTGTTAGTCAAGCTGAACAGATTGCACTACTCACCAGAAAGCTTGAAAGATCAAATATTCAATTAGGAAAGTATAGGAGATTCTACAAAGACTATCAGAATAGCAGAAGAAGAGAAAGAAGATCGTCTGACTGATCGCAGGAAAGAAACAGATCTGATGACAGAAGAGATGACCAAAGAGAAAAGAAAAGAGATGATCGTGCTGAAGATCACAAATCAGAAAGGAGAAATTCAGATCAAAGGCAAATCGGGAAGTCACCTGACAGATTATACAGAAGACATGACTCACCTACCAGAAGAAGTTCTACGGGAGAGAGGTCGCTTCAACCGCCAGTAAAAACTGTGTCACTACACGCATCGCCTACGCCCTAACGCCAAAGAAAGAAAGAAGATAAGAGGAACATGAGAGAGCAACGATACGTAGATAGAAAGCTATGGTTCCGACACTCTTTCGAATAGATGACTCTTATCCGCCATCGAAGATTCTCGGTTATTCATCGTAGACTTCACGATGAGCAATGCCGATGACTTCAACGACTTTGATGATCCGATGTTCTCATCTAATGATGACATCGCCTCATGGCCAAGAAGTTAAGATCAACTGAAGGTATCTTCTAAAAACATATGTGTTTTTATTTCCACACGGTGTGTTGAGCACTTTCTTTGGAGAGATTGACCTATAGCTCTACAGTGAACAATTGTTTGATGATCTCTCCAATGCAGTAGACACTTATACAATAGTGGAAGCTGAGAACGACAAGCTAAGGATAGAGAACATTCAGGTTGTTAAAGAAAATGCTACAAGAAAAGCTCTTTGAATCAAATCGGTTGAGATCATTCAAAAAAATGACAGCAGAATTGAGATTCTAAAAGTCAATTCTTCCGATCAGGATAAACCGATTAAGGAATTACTAACCATTAACAAACAGCAAGCTGATGATCTCAAAATCCTTCAAGCTAAGTTTGATGAACTCTTCCGACTGCATGAGAGTCTAAAAGTTACTGAGGATAGTTTGCGTAAGAAAATAGAGGTTTTTACGAAATCATCTAAGACCGTTCAAGATCTGAACAACTATTTTCGCACGTCAACTAATAAGAAGGAATTGGGTATGAACACCCTTCTGCATCCTCAAAAAGCCCGTGCCAGTTCACTTGGAAAAGTGTAATTAAACGAAGTTTCGATCAAGATACACGAAAAAGCAAAAATCTTATCGGATAATGGAAAAGGATCGGTGACCGTGCAAGACAAGTGTCTGATCAGAAAGGGAACATAAATGGACCCCAACTGATCAAGCATCAGCGGAGAAATTACCGGAAAGAATCATGTTCTTCCTCAAGAGACCTCAAACGATCCAGATTAGGAATAAAAAAGGACTACCTCTCGAGGAAAATCTGATCGAAACCTAATCGGGTTAAGGCCCTAACAAGCAAGCTAAGAGTAAAGCGCTAAGACCATCTATGCCAAAAAGATATGAATCTTTTAATGGTAGCGATCGTACCTACCCTTACAATAAACCCAGGTCTTTTGCTTTGAGCCTATTTGGATTAAAAAAGAAGACAAATATCAATGAAAAATCCCAAGTCTTCGATTCATCCACGGCTCACACTAATAATCCTGCTTGACGGATTGCATATGAAGAGACGTATGATTATGTAGATGTTTATGGGAGACAAATCAAGCCCCGGTTTTCAACAAGGGTGCGTTTTATGCGGATCGAAAGATATTTCTAACCCCGGGACCCGATTCTCTTTGGGGTACCTAAAGCGTGATCTGATTGCATGTTCGCGTGGGGTTGTCCAATAAAGGAGGTGTACAAACAACTATCTGGTACATCGATAGTGGATGCTCAAGGCATATGACTCGAAGCAAACATCTCCTTAGCTCATACACAGAACAAGAAGGCCCACGTGTACTCTTTGGTGATGATAACTTTGGTTTTACCAGAGGATTCGGAACCTTAGAGAATGATGATGTACAGGTTACTGGAGTCTCGTATGTCGATGGTTTGAAGCATAACCTGTTATCGGTTTCACAATTCTGCGACAATCGATTCAACGCGTTGAGTTCTCGACTTATCAATGCACTATAAAGAATTGAGCTACTCAACAGATTTTGTTAACTGGTTTAAGAAAAGTAACGATCTACACTGCAGATTGGAACAATTGTCCAAGAAATGCATGCCTGATTGTTAAGAGTTCCAAAAGCAGCAGTTAGCTCTGGCACAAGAGAATGAGCCATCTGAACTTTAAAACTCTTAACAAGATAACAAGGATGTCCTCGATTGAGGGGTCTCGAATGAGGTATTCTCTAAGGATCAAACATGTGTCGCATGTCGGAAGGAAAGCGAGTTAAAGCCTCATTCAAGGGATCGGGGCGAGCGTCAATGAGTATTGAACCGCTCCATATGGATTTATTTGGACGATTTACCACTTAGTCTCGTGGACGAATTAAATACACTCTGGTGATCGTGGATGATTACTCAAAGTTTACAGGTGGTATTCTTATACAAGAAGAATGAGACAACAACAAAATATACCGAGCTACTCAAGAAATTACAAAATGAGAAGGTGTCGAGATTTGAAAATCGATCCGATAAAGATACATAATTTTTGAACTCCTTTATTACTGACTTTTGCACTAAGTTTGGAATACAACATGAAATATCAGCTGCAAGAACACTACAACAGAATGGAGTAGCAGAGCGAAGAAACATAACACTCAAAGAAGTTCGCTCGAACTATGTTAAATTTGAACATGCAACTCCAAATTTTTGGCGTGAAGTTATCAACTTTGCATGCCGCGACTCGTAACAGATGCTCTCTAACTAAGATTCACTTTAAAACACCTTATGAACTTTTGGGATATTTTAGTTTTGATAAATTATGCCAAAACATTATCAACTTGTATTTTGAAGCTAATCTATAGATAACAAGTTGAGGGAAACGAGAGAACAAATTGAGGAACTCACTTAAATCGGCGAAGATGATCGAGATCGGGGAGGTCATTAGAGGCGAGAGGTCGATCGAGATCGGATGAGTATGAGTTCGAAATAAACACGATGAGGTGAACAAGAAGAAACATCTTTGATTTTTAAGAAGAAATGCGTCAAATCTTGTCTGATTTTGCAGTCTGGTGACGATCTTCTTGTCGGATTTACCGATTGATGTTCTTGACGGTCTGGTGACGTACCGATCTGGTGACGTCTTCTTGACGGATCTGGTGACGTCTTCTTAACCGATCTGGCCCGGCGTCTTCTTGACCCAGGACCACGACGCTAATCTTCTTCGACGGATGGTGACTGATATTTTGACGGTCTGGTGACGATGATTCTGACCGACCGGGATCTTTCTTGACGGATCTGCTGACGCATCAGATTGACCGGATCGATGTCAGGACTGTTATGCTGATCGATTCTTTGTCTTGTCGGATCGAGACCGTAAATCCATGACCCGGTTCTGGACACTGCAATCTGCGGACGATTTCTCTACGCACCAGTTCTCGCGGACCAAAATCTGCATACGGATCAAACGACCCGAGAATCAAGGTAAGAGTTTGAAAGAATAAGACGAGCTAAAATCGGATCCAGATTAGACACACAAAAAGCGGTGGCCAATAAGAAGACAACACACGCATATTGATGTGACATAAAGGCTGCAAAGGAAAAGTGCAAAAAGGACAAAGAAAAAATTTGGAAGTTATTAGTATGGATTTGAATATTACTTTTCAGCGGTAATATTTAAATCCACACTATAAATACATTGCATTTATCTTCAAAAAGAAGAAAAAGGAGAATCTGAGAAGTGAAGATTAAAGCCAAATATTCAAGCAACTCCATTCAAGAACACAGAGCATTAAATATCCAAATTTATCCAAGAGTGTTCTACCCTAGATCTAAGCACAAATGCCACATCCTAAGCTTAGAGAGATTTTCCCATCCTTAGCATCGAGGCTAAACAAATGTAAGGGAAAATCTCAACCTAGTTGGAAACCAAACAAACCTTACCCAAATCAGTTTGATAGGATAAGTTTGTAGGTGAGTGTGAACTCGGTAAACATCTAGCAATCCCGAAAGGGAGGGTAGGCAATCCCGTGAGGGAGATAAGTCCCATTTGAGTGTGAACTCGGTAAACATCTATAGGCGATCCCGTGAGGGTGATAAGTCCCGTTTGAGTGTGAACTCTGTAAACATCTGTTGGGTGTTGGACTAACACGTTAAACTAAGTCCAGTTGGTTAAGTAGGTGCCCTTGATGATAGAGAAGAGTGGATGTAGGAGTTGGACTCCGAACCACTATAAAATCGTGTGTTCTTTACTGCTTTATGTTCTTACTTGCCATATGCATTCGATTAAGCAAAACACACATCGATCGGTCTTAAAAGCAAAAATCTGGAATCACTCTGCCCTCACCCCTGTTTTATATGCATTACACGATTTTTCCGCATTTCATGGGTTTTTTTACAGGGACCAACATGAACTGTGGAAGGACAGAAACCTTGTGTTTCTTACTTCCATGTTTTTGGGTGCAAGTGTTTCATTCACAACAATGGGAAGAGTCAGTTGAAAACCTTTGAAGCCAAGTCGATGAGGGTATATTCTTAGGATATTCCTCAAGTAGCAAGGCTTTTCGGGGGTGTTCAACAGGCGAACTCTAGTTGTGGAAGAAACACCTCATGTGGTCTTTGATGAGACATATTATGAACAAGAGAAATCACGAAACAAGCAAGCGTGCAGATCAACCGCACGATGCACGTAAAAATGGATTAGTTGAGTGTCAAAGACAAGGGATCAGATCACATAACAGTGTATGTCCCAAAGCTTGATCTGACTGATTCACCAGGTCAATCAGACCCAAAGGTACACACAACTATCAATGAAGAAAGCTGGTAGAGCTGAGACAGTATCAACTGAACCATCTGGTTCAGGGGGAACATCTGATGTTCCTATGGACTGACATCAACATATGATGATTCCAACATCAGTTGAGACTTGTCCATGTCAAGTGGATCCTATTACTGCACCACTCCCAACTACTAGTGACTCAATATCAGATGAGGATGATGATATCCAAAATGATATTCATCAGAAAAGAAGGACTTGGTTAAATGACCATCCCGATCGATAATTGGCAATCGAATGTCAGGAGTCAAACTAGACATCGGGTTGGTGAAAGTGTCATGTCTTGTTGTTATCTGTCTTTGAAGGAACCAACCACCATAGAAGAAGCTCTACAAGATGCAATTTGGATTCTAGCTATGGAAAAAAACTAGAAAGCGGTTTGAAAGGAATCGAGGGTTTGGAACGGTGATGAGACCAACTCATCAAGATGTGATAGGCACCAAGTGGGTATTCAAGAACAAAAGAGATGAGAATAATGTCATAACGAAATAAGGTAAGAATTGTTCTTTGAGGGTATTCAATCGGAAGGAATTGATTATCATGAGACCTTTGCACGATCGCTACTTTGGAAGCCATTAATTTGTTTCGGCATATCCGCCTACGAGAGGGTTTATTGTGTATCGGATGGATGTAAAGTGCATTCTTAAACAGGGGTACTAGGGGGAAGTTTATGTTGAACAACCTCCGGCTTTGAAAAGGAAACCGGGTGTCTTGGATTTAAAAAAAAGCTCTTTTATGCTAACAAAACAAGCTCCTCGAGCATGGTATGATACACTATCTCAGTTCTTGATAAACAGTGGATTCACTAAAGGAATAGTAGATAGAACCTTATTCAGAATAGAAGATGGTGAAGATATTCTGATGGTGCAGATCTATGTGGACGACATCATCTTCGGATCTCCCAACAAGAACCTATGTGATGATTCAAGAACCGATCTGAGGAAATTTGAAATGTCTATGATGGGTCAGATGAATTACTTTCTGGGTCTTCAAGTTAAGCAAAGTACAGAAGGGTTATTCATCTGCCAGGCAAAGTATACTAGGAATCTGTTGACTAAGTTTGGAATTAGAACAGTAAGGAAGCCAAAATTCCTATGATGACTGGATTCAAGATGGATCCAAGTGAGAATGGTCAGAAAAATAATAAGAAAAAATACAGGGCTCTCATTGGACCTCTACTATACCTATTTGCCCGCCGGACCCGGATATAACTTTTTGCGATGGGGTGTATGTGCGGATTTTAGGCAAATCCAATGCAAAGCCACCTGGAAGCATCTAAGCGGATTCTTAAGTATCTGGAGGGGATAGTAAACCTTGGTTTATTCTACCCATTAGATGATAATCTAGAGCTTAGTGGGTATTCTGATTCTGATTATGGAGGTTGCAGAATAGACAGAAAATCAACCTCAGGAACATGTCAGTTCTTAGGAAGTAAACTGATCTCGTGGTTCTCAAAGAAGCAGACATTAGTTGTCACATCTACTCTTTGAGGCGAGAATATATGGTTTGCAGGAAACATTGTTCCCAAGCGCTCTGGTTAAGTCGGCGGTGAGGATTATAACATTATAGCTCTGAGCGTACCCATATTGCGCGACGGTAATAGTCTTATTGCAATTACCGAGAATCGGTTCTACATACAAGATGCAAGCATGTGGATGTCAGACATCATTTTATAAGAGATCACGTGGAAAGAAGAACATCGAGAATGGAAAAGATCCATACCGATAAGTTAGAGAGCCGATATCTTAACCAAAACCACTAGTCAAGTCGATTCGCAGAACTATGTAATGAAGCTAGGACTTGGACTTAGGAGAAAGCGCACGGATGTGTTTGGTGGATGGTCTCGAGACCCGGATTGGTTAAGAGACCGACCGGATAAGGCGAGCGGTTGAGTAATGGTACCTCAACTGATCAATAAGATCGACCGAACCGATCGAGTGCGGTTACCGGTTGAAGGAGGAACGCCAAACCGATCGATAGGATCGAAGGAAACCGATCAGATAAATTGAGACATTATTGGAAAATACAAAGGGTTAAGTTATAAAACAAAGATCAACAAGAATCGGGTCGGACCTATGGCTTCTGAGTGGTATTTGATGGTTACAACATCACCAACCGTGGATCGATTTCTATTCCTTTGTTTTACTGATTACTTATCTGCAATTATCTGATAATATTTGCTTTTACTGTGCACATATTTTTATGACGCACGCCCTGGAATTCATTTAATGCGGATGTGGGGAATATGTATTAATTGCTATTAAATGCGTTTTTAAAATCCAAAAGGTAATCGCGCGTGCAAATCCTGACCGCACGATCAAAACCGCTTAATTTGAATTGTTTATTCTTTTCAAACGTTTGGTTTTCTGGTCTCGATTTTCCCTCCTTCCTTTTATAAAGCTTCGTCTCGATTACTCTCTGCAAATTCTCACTTACCCTCTGCAATTCAAAGTGTTTCTTGCGATTCACCTTATTTCAAAATCACTCAACAAATTCTGGTAATATGTGGTTATTTGTTGAATTTATTCCATTTAATGTTTTTGCTCATACAGTTTTTATAATGAATGCCTTCTCTAATGCTTGGTATCTGTGTGAGTATGATATAGAATGATTCAATCGATTATTTGTTTGGTAAATCAGATAGATGATATGTTTTTTTATTAATCATTATACTCACATAGTTTCTTCTTAATATAGATGGCTACTCATGGTATCGCAATATCATGTGTAACTATGCAAGTTTGCAAAACAAATCGTGGAAGACAAATATGTAATGTTTGGAGTTACACGAGATCGAGAAATCGATGGAAGTTGAGCAGGTGTTAAAGGGTTGTGGACTCGAACAGTACTGTGCATCCCACTCCAATCCAGTGATGCAATATGAAGCACTAGAATTTTTGAGGAACCTGGAGGTAGTGTCACCTGGCGATGAACTTGTTTCATCCATCAATGGTGAAGAAGTCAATGTCTCAAATCTCGGATATCACCCGCCTATTCAATCTATCGAAAGGGAAAATTTTGCTGCTTTCATTCGAGAGAATGAAGATGAGCAGATAAGAGATCTACTGTTCAGGGAAGCAGATAAAAAACACACTGCCAACTTTGTCAGGCCTATGCTTAAGAGGAAGTTTTGACTACTCTTTGACATTCTGTCAAAAACAATCATGAGGATTTCTTTCAGTCGATGGGCCCCCAAGATGCATTGATGGAATCTATTGTGGATGGAGCCACAAATATTAACTCGGTAAGGATTCTCAAGGCTATTCTCTTTACAAGAACGTGCAAAGTTTGTGGTGAATGATTAGAGGCAAGTCTTTCAAGAAGAGAATCAACAATTCAACAAAGTTGCGCCATTCCGAGGGACAAATCGCCAAATGCCGAATGGGATCATAATGATGAAGTTTTACAAGGCTTTTTTTCTCAACCACAATCGCCATCTATGGCCCAACTGATGATGATATGAAGCCGATTAAGGAATGTGGCAAGAGAAAAGGAAGTTACATCCGTTGCATCAAGAAATCCTCCAAAGAGAAAGAGGCTTTCCTAAAGAACCGGGCGTAAGAGGCTAAAGAAAGTGAATGTTTAGATGACTGCTTCTCGGAAGAAGAGTCCGAGGAAGAAGAAGTTTACGGCTCAACCGCCGCACAAAAACAATCACCGAGAAGTCTCGAGAGACACGCTTCATTTGGTGGAAAGCTCCGAGTAAGTGTCAGACGGAGAACAAGGGAAGGACAAAGGAAAGGTAAAGATCACCTTCCTCAATCTCGTGCTTGCTCAATCTCCAAATGGCCGAAGCGCATGACTCCCTCTCCTTCTCCAATAAGAGAACATGCCAAATCGCCTGATGTGCTGTTTAGAACAAGATCGAACTCAAAGATATCGACCAAAAGCCCACCGATCCGCCGCCACTTAAACTTCTTCAACTCAACCACCCATCCAATCAACAATCGATTCAAATCCGGATCATTAATTAACCATTCTTTGGGAAGTTGGCAAGGATGAGAATTGAACGAGAGGTCGATGATTTGTATCCAGAATTAGAAGCTCATCTCAATATCAAAGAAGATATCCTGGAGATCCTGACTTGGAGAGATCTCAGAATGAAGAACTTCTCAAACTTCATGATCATTATTGAACAGATGGGCGGAGCGGATGAGTTTGCTAACTATGACTTTGACATGAAAAAGTCTGCTCAGGTTAGTTCACCAGCCGAGCTGATCTCTGTTGAGGCTGTCAAAGCCATGATCTACAGGAAACTGGGCAAGTCCGAAAGGGTTGAGTTGGAATCAGAAGCGGATGCCCCCACAACACAAGGATGCTCCTATGAAAGATGCCGAGCCGGACGAAGGTGGTACAGAGTGACACGATTCTTTTGACCAACCAATCTTTGGAGGCACAAACAACTGTTACTGATCAGGTGGTTCGAGATATTCCTACTACACATATAACCACTGATCAGCTGCGGGAAATCAGGTCTTGCTTCAAGGATCTGCTCAAAGAAGAAGTTGAAGGTGTGTTGGCTAATGCAGTTAGCAACACCATAGCTGATCAGAGACAGGAAAGCATCAGAGAGATTAAAGATCAAAGGGAGTTTGCCATCTCCCAGATTGAGGCTTTGAAGGATCAGTTCACACAAACTGTGACCAACCTGAATGGCGAGTTCAAAAAGGCCTATGATGAAAAAAAATAGCCTGGGTTGATCAACATCATGTCTCACTTCTCTTGATTGCGAAAAAACCGAGAAACGGAAGAGAAAACTTGTCAAGTTAATCTTACCTTATCATCCGTGGGTTGCCAAAATCGAGCTGATCTAAAAAATTCAAGATATAACCTCTCAGCCACAAGGATTGAATGCTTCTGATCTGAACAAAGTCATCTCTGTCAGTTTTGGCTCCCTGACTTCCCACCTCAATTCTCTTTTTGATTAAACCAAAAAGGGGGAAGGCCAGGTTGAGAAACCAACTGACTTTATAAAGACTACAGAAGAGCTTATCCAAATAGTTGAAACTTATGGCCAAAGACTAGACCATCTTGATCTGTTTGCAAATGAAGTTCCTGAGAAGATGGAAAAGTCTTAAGCAAGGAAAATGGCCGGAGGAGCTGGAACCTCTAAAGCTGCTGATCCTACTACTCAAGCAAAAAGAGTTACAAGAAGCACAACGAGCCGACATAATCGATAAAAGAAATGGCGAAAAAAACTCTAAGGAGCGATTCTTTGAAGAAGCTCGTTTGAGTGAAGAATAAAGAAAAGCTGAGAAATTGGCCGAGGCAAAACGACTGAGAAAGAGATACACCTCGAGGTTAAGGAAAGGTCAAGCTGGAAAATCAGTCGTAGAACCTCAGCTGGCAGCAAAAGTTGATGATATTATTCCAAAAACTGTTGCACATGCTAACAGATTCGAAAAATGGAATAAGATCAGAGGTGAATGGCTCCTGGATGCCTTTGTTCTGGACCTAGTGCCAAAAGAAGAATCACCAGATGAGGAATTTCTCAACGGGTTGGAGAACAAGCATCCAGATTTTTTGGAAGTATCCGGAGAATGAGGAGGGGAAGATAAATGTAAGAATAACCCATCAAGATTATGAGGTGATGGACTACACGACCAAAAGCCGTAGATGGCTCATTCGGACGGATTGGCCTTTCAACGATTCTATTTTGACATCCTAAGCAAATTGCGCATAACTGATCCTCAGCAGATCAAGGATGTCAAATGGAACTTATACTGGATTTTCAACGTTCCTCAAGATCAACAAGAAATGCCAGAAGGCTACATTCCAAGAGGGTGAAGATTAGAAGACTTTTAGGATCAGTTGTACTTTATTTTCAAACTTTTCAGATGTAACATGTAAACGACAAATCAGTTAAATTAAAAGTTTATTTTTACTGATCCTAAGACAAATTCTCATTTGTTGGGGTTATATTGGAAAGTATGCTTTTACTTTGTATAACCAAACTGAATTTTCTGTCTTATTTACTTAAATAAGTTATTTATCACTGATGCTTTAAATATCATTGAATGTTACATATATTTCTTTTGCATAATTGTTCAATAAAAAAATACGTGTTACATTGTATTTAATTTAGTGATACCAGATCACAGAAGATTAAATTAATAGTCCCTTGTAACTAAAAGTACGTTGTTCACGACCTAGATGGAAATGAACAATCCATCGTGAAAGTTTGAAGTGTAAGGCTCAGATTGGCTTGTCTTGATTAAGAGATTACACTAGTGCATGGTACGATGCACCTTTGAATAGACCTCTGAGGAGGATAAATTCTTGACCTTGAACCGGGAAGAATTAGACCTCGGTGGTTCGTTATTTTTAATCTTCGTCCCCTTAAATAGGATCGTGTGTGGTTAGTAATTATTGCTTTGACTTATGACGAGTAGAGAATCAATGAGATTCAATACTTTATATCTTGGGCAATATACACTTTGGTCACATCACGATTGCTAAGATTTCTGAAGAATGGGTAATGCGGTAATACACTCGTTTGATTTGCCTTGGGAGGAGGTTATAAGATTTATCATACCAAATCTTGCAAGTAGAATTTGTTTTACGGTATGATAATAATGTTGAACCGTTCCTTGACCAAGGAGAAAAGATATTAATTAATGGAAAGTTATTTCAGTGGCTTGAATTAATTAATGGGCTAGATAATCTTAAACACGGGAAATAATAACCGGGAGCCATATTAACATTAATATGGGTTAAGATGGATAGTGCAATATTAATTATGTAGTGGGATTAATTAACATTTATGAGCTTGAATAATATTGTGGCTCAATATTGGAAATTCAAGATCCATTAGAAGGTTCAATCTTAATTCTCCTAAAGGCCCCTCAAGTAGCCCAAAGATAATGTCCAATAACTGAAAAGGGTGTTTAAAATAAAATAAATTATTGTTGCCTAATTTTCCTATTTTTTTCGAAAATGATAAATAAAAGAGGGAGAAAGATTTTCTTTGAATTTTGTTATGGAATGAGAATAAGTATTCTTGGAATACAAGTTTATCTCATTAAATTTAAGAAATCTCCCACTTGGTTATTTGTCTTGAGATTTTCGAAAATTTTGAATAAATAAGGAAGGAAAGATTTTCTCGATTTTCTTGAAAAAATATTATGGAAGATATGTATTTTTGGAATACAAGAATATCTCATAAATTCAAGAAGATCCAAATCTTGGATTCCTTCATCCTTATTTTTTTGAAAATAACCATAATATTAGGAGGTGAAATTTTGTGAAATATTTAATTATGGATAAAGAATATGAGATATATTCAAGATTTTTTGGAGATCAAGAAAAGATTTTCCCATCTTTTTTTTCACCCAAAATTTCGACCACCTCCTTTCTCTATAAATAAAGGGGATGAATGTTTCATCCCCAAAGGCAATTCCATGTGTTGAAAAAAATTAGAAATCCACAAAGGTGGTGCAACATAATTTTATTTTTCCTTTTTTGTTAAATTGTTTGAAGTTCCTACCACCGGATTGTTGAACAAGGACAAGGGAATACTTGAGAAGGACTTTTGGTGTGTTCGTGTGAGGCGAGATCCATCTTCTCAGCGGTTGTCACTCGAGAGGTTAGTTTCGTAAACTTCGTAGTAATTCGCATCGTAGGATTTACGTGAACTATTTGTATGCATGATTGGTTGTTGAATTATTATTTGAATTAATATAGGATTAATTCATGCTAGTAATAATTGTTAGAATTAAATTTGTATTTAAATATTCAACCCGAATAGATCCGGCAATTAATTCCCAAACAAGCAGTATCGAGCCTCGGTTTAGCTCTGAATTTTAAATTGTAATTTAATTCATTTTCATTAAATTTGAAATTGGATAGTAGAATTGCTAGATCTTTTTTGCGGTATCCAATTGTCATGGAATTTAATGTGTTTATGTATCATTTATATAAATTGTGGTTTTTAATTAGATTAGATTCGAATTCATTTTGCCTCGTGAGAAAATCCACGAGTAGATTATGATTTGTTTGATTTGATCAATGTAATAGACTAGTCTAGATCTAGGTTTATTTTTTTTTTTTGTAAATAAATTGTAAACCTTTGATTGAAAATAATGAGAATGGAAGAATTAAAAGACGGATCCAATCGAAGGCGAAGTGCGTCGCATAAGTCAGCGTGCAAAACGCGTGCCAAGGAGGCACGACTGACGACGCGAACTCACTGCAAGCGTAAAGGGTCGGCGAGCCGTATCGGCCATGGGATCGGCCAGTAGCGTATGGCGTGACGGTCTCGTCTTGTGGGCAACCGCGCGATATACATGGGCGGGCGATCTTCGAGGGCGACGGCGAAACTAGGCTATCTTGGAAGCGCTCACCGGATCGGAAGACAGACCCTAAAGGTGTTATCCTTACTGAGAATTGTCGAAGGCGCGTGGGTCGCGATCGACACGGCGGTCGGGTCTGGCGTGCACGCCGAGCCCCATGAAGTGATCGGTTCAAGAGACATGATTTTTCGAGACGATCGAGTGGGAGAAATTCAAGAGGCGTTTCTTCAAAATCAAGCCAGAAAAAAATCAAACCATGACAATTGGATAATTTATTGCCCAATATGTTTATTTTTACCTTTGCTTGATTTATTATTGTGTTTTCTTGTGCTTTATTTAATTTGTTTAAATGTGTTTGCATGAGAATTGCCTAATAAAAATCTCACCTTCAAAAATTACTAAGTATGTTTAAATAATTAATTGACAATTTTATTAGGATAATAAAATTGAATTAATTTTGACCTCCATGATTTATTTATTTGTGGATTCTTTTGGAGAAATTCCCTCCAGGGGACGGCCAAAAGATAGATTTCACATGAATAAATTCGAATGGATGATTGTGGGTTATTATTAGTGGCGGCGATATTTCTCCCCATGAGGCTCGCTCAAAAGCGAAGTAATAATTATGTATTTAATCATGGTTATTACTTAGGTATAAAATTGATATGCATATACTTCCCAGAAGTCCTGTCAATTTTATATTGGTCAGTGGGGAGCCAACTATTAATCTGAATATTAAAAGTTTATAAGTTTTTTCTAGTTTGTAACTCTTGAATGTGTTTAAATAATGACCCACACCCACGCGTGGCTTATTTAAAAACTTTTTTGAGATGTTGGGTGATCGTGTTCATATTTTTTTTTTTGAGATTTTAATATAAAACATGTGATCGAACATTGTGATATATTTGTGCTTATATAAATTATTATTTATTTAGGTTGTACGCCGCAACCTTTTAATTCCTTTGTTAATATACTAAAGTCGATAGAATAGTATGGAAACTATATTGATTGGAAGCGAAAAATTATGATTGTCCTAATCGCACAAAAGCACAAAGTGGATTGGATGAGCAACAGGGCGATCGAAAATGCGGGCTCGTCGGATCACCTTATGCGAGAGATGTCGGGTTAAAAATGGTGGAGGGAAACCCGTAAAGGGATTACATCCTCAAAATTAATGGCCCATCCGAACAAACTTGAGGTTCCGAGTGCAGATTATAATCTGGAGACTCGGATGAATTTGGTCTTTCTCTCGCCCTAAAAGTTTTTTGAGCATTTTGGCCTCGTAGACGATTTGTTGCAAGCTTTGGTCTCGACAGACGCGTTGATGGGCACCAAACTCAAGCTTTGGCGGCAAAGTGGTCCGTCTTCATCTTCTAGGCCAAGGGAAGGCAAAAAAGAAGAGAACAAAAGCCATAAGCAATCAAACTCAATCTGTTGCCAATGGCAATGGTAAGATGAGAAATCTTGGGTGGTGTCGAGGAAAATCCAAAAGGAAGTTCTTAAATTGCGGTGAAAGAGGACAATGGAGGTTAGTCTGTTCCAACCCCAAAAGGGGGAAAAAAAAGAAAAGGTAATTTCACGCACTAGTTATTTGAAACTTGTTTAGCGGCGTATACTTCTCATTAAGGTAGGTAGTTGATCGGGGTCCCGGTGATCATGTATGTTTTCACGTTACGGGGTCGGTGACCCGACAACTTAGTGGGAGTGAGATCCTCATTAATTTGGCGATCTTCACGAGAGTGGCAATGGGAGAAATGCACTGTCTTTTTGAAGACAAAGTTTTAATTTTAAGAGGCGTTAACTTTATGTTCCCGGTTTAGGAAAGAATTCACTTTCGGTTTCTAAAAGTGGATACTTAGTTTCTTCTAATAAGAATGACATCATTTCTTGAAATGATGAGTGTATCTCATTATGGACATTGATGAACAATCTCTATACAATTAAGCTGTGCACACCCTTTCACGAAATCGTCTATAACATCGACTATTTTTTCGATAAAAGAAAACGTTCATCGGGGCGTGGGACGAGATACTTCCTATGGCATCTTAGATTGGGACATGTTGGGAAATTTATAGTTTTTGATGAAAGTTCCAAAAACACGTGTGGTTCATTGTCGGATTTTTATGGTGACCGATGTTTACATTCTTCGCTATAGAGACCTTGATAATGATTGTATAGAAAAACTGATGTAATAGATAGGTCGCATATTGAGGAACTCAATATGTAAAGGTCGATCGAAATGGATTAAGGCGATATCCGAAAGGTCAATGTCGATTAAACTTAAGCGGAAGATCGAGATCTTAATCGATCTTGTCGGATAATTACTCGGAAGTCTGAAGCTCAAACCTCTATACTAGAAGATAGGATGACTTCGGAAGATAAGATTCAAAGACCTACATCGGTACAAATCAAAAGAATTGAAGCTAAGGCTCAGCGCCAGAAGAATCATCAAAAAATGTGATCAAGTCTCTGATCGACGATCAGCTCATAAGATACCCCGATGTTTGAATCTTATCATCGCCTAATGATTCGAACAAGATGAATACCAACCTTGTTGAGGAACAACATCTAAGCAAGGCTTTCATCCAATAAGGAAGAACACGATGAAACGGTGACATCGCGGGATTCGATGTTGCTCTCTCAATCGGCTATAAAGTTTTCAACCCATCTGCCTAAGCCGACGCCACGTCAAGCTTCAAAGAACTACTACTTAAAATTGGTGCGAGATTCAAATTGCTCTCCAACTCTTTTGATCTCAAGGTCTATAAATATGGGATCGTTTTTGAGACATGAAATACGGAAATCTTTGGGAAAAACAACATGTTACAAGGAAGCTCAAAAGTGGATCGTTTCGATAAGAACATTTTTATGGCTTATTTTATATCGTGTTCATCCCATAAGTTCTTACAAAATGGTGAAATATTTTCATCTATGATCAAAAGATTTATAGGTGGTAAAAAGATTTCATAGTTGAACTCAACAATCTTACCCAAAACCCCCAGTTAGGATAAGTTGTTTAGAAAGATTCGGGAAGGGTTTCAAGATCGATTTAAGGATCGCGTTGGTGAGAACTCTTAAAACATCTGTTGGTGTCTTTGTGTTGACATAACACACTAATCTAAGTCAAATGGAACCGGTTAAGTCGGTTAAGTTGGTGGGTTGTGAAAGGGAAGAGTGGAGATTCATGGGTTTAGGAGAACAGTAAATCTTAATGGACTTAGTCTTTGATTAAGATGAATCGCAGAATCTTACGCATACATTCTAAGTTAAGAATACAAATCCAAGACGAGGATGACGGTTTCTCGCATTTAAAAAGATAAAACTTGGAATGGTTTATACAATTGGTTTTATGTAAAACTTCAAAGACGACCGCTTTGTGGAGATTAATCGAACCATCTCAAGGCTCAAGAAGTCAAGTTATCGGCGTTCGCGTAAGTGGGTTACAAGAGGAAAAAGCATCTGCCGCATCAGAGATCCGGAGGTGGAGTTTTTAAAAGTCTATTCTTGTATGAAAGGTTATACTTCGAAATAATCGGATGGACCTACAGAAATATTAATCCAAAAGGATTCAAAAGTTTGGTAGAAGATGGTTCATTGGAGTTCTCGGGTTGAACCAATCCCAATTCTAATCTTGTTTGGACTTTAAAATGACCAAGAGGGCATTCGGAGCCAAGGAATAGAGCCAAAGAAGTGAAGAAATCGTTCATACAGAGACGTATGGGTCCAATGTCAATCAAAGAAAAAGGAGGTTATGAGTAACACCTTTATTGATGATTACTCAAAAGTCATTACATTTTCCTTATGAAGCATAAATCGAGACCTTTGACAAACAAAGAATTTAAGGCTGAAGCAGAGAATCATATAAAGTCGTATCAAGTCTGATCAAGATGATAATCGAAAGTTGTGTGTACATGAAGCGTGTTTTGAATCGCATTGGTATTCTTAGTACTATATCGTAGATGATATTACGCTCATCGGAGATGATGTAAAAATATTGTCGGGCGTAAGGGCATGGCTTTCAAAATAGTTTGATATGAAGGACTTAGGGAAGCCAGGGACGCCTTGGGATCGAGATCACTTCGAGATCGCAAAGAAAATGAGGATAGGCTTATCGCAAGCTTCATATATGTATTAATCTTGAAGCAATTCAGCATGCAGATTCCAAGAAAGGCCCGTGCCTTTCGGCATGGAATCCATCTATCGAGATATGTGCCCTAAACACAAAAGAGATAGATGACATGAAAGACATTCCTTATGCTTCGTTATTCGGAAGCCTTATGTATGCAATATCGTGCACGCAGACCGGATATCCGCTTTTGTCATTGGCATGGTGGTGAGATATCAAAGTAACCAGAAAAGAGTATTGGACGGTAGATTAAAAACATTTCAAGTAAGAAAAAGAACTCGGGATAGAATGTTAATTTATCAATCGAAAGTATAATCCCATCGGTTACATGGACTCGAATTTCCAATCGGGACTTAGACTCGTAGAAAATCTAACTCCGATGGCGTGTTTTGCATGGGAGAGCCGTGACATGGAGAAGCGTTAGCAAAAATGCATCGCCCGATTCTACCATAGGCCGAATCACGTAGGCTTTCTTGTAGGTGAAAAAGCGGTTTGGCTCAAGAACTTCCTAGTGGACTTAGATGTAGTTCTCGAATTTGCCCGCCACAATCACTATTCTTTGTGATAATGTCGGAACCGATTGCAAATTCAAAGGAACCAAGAGCCTACAAGGCGGCAAAGAAACACATTAAAAGGAAATACCATCTTATCACGAAATCATTAAGAGAGGAGATATAGAGGTGGCAAAAATCACGTAAGAAGAAAAAACCCAGATCCATTCACAAAGTGCGCCGTAATACATTTGAGAGACATGTGGAAGGAATGGGTGTCAAGACCGTTTGTTAATTTGCTTTGAGTATAAGTGGGAGATATTATTAGGTTAGGTGTAGGTGACATTAGATGTCACGACAGAAACACACGAGATGTGTTGTAGTATACTTAGCGGACTTTGAGTATAAGTGGGGAGATTGTTGGGGTTATCTTTTGGAAAGTATGTTTTTACAGATATACCAAATGAATTTTTTCATCTTATTTACTTAAATAAATTATTTATCGATCTTTAAATAATTTGAATGTTACGTATATTTATTGCATAAATGTTCAATAATGGAAGACGTGTTACATTGTAGTTAATTTAGTGATACGGATCACGGAAGATTAAATTGCGGTCCTTGTAACTAAAAGTACGCGGTTCACGACCTAGATGGAAATGAACAAACCATGCGTGAAAGGTTTAAGTGTAAGGCTCAGATTGACTTGTCTTGACCAAAGATTACACTCAAAGTGCATGGTGATGACCGAGCAGGATTCTGGGGAGAAAAATTCTCTAGAAGACCGAACCGGGAAGAATTAAGACCTCTTTGGTTCGTTATTTCTTAATCTTCGCCCTTAAATAGAATCATGTGTGGTTAGAAACTATTGCTTTGACTTATGCCGGGTAGAGAATCAATGAGATTCAATACTTTATATCTTGGGCAATATTACTGGTCACATCGATTGCTAGATTTAATACGAAAAATGGGTAATGAGTGAAGCACGCTTATTTTATTTTCTCCTTGGGAGGTTCATAAGACTTATCATACCAAATCTTGCAAAGGAATTTGTTTCCGGTATGGATAATAATATTGAATTGTTCTCGACCAAGGACAAAAAGATATTAATTAATGGAAAGCTATTTTCGATGGCTTAAATTAATTAATGGGCTAGATAATCTTAAATACAGGAAATAATGGCAGGGAGCCATATTAACAAAGAATATGGGTTAAGATGGATAGTCAATATTAATTATGTAGTGAGATTAATTAATATTTATGGGTTTGAATAATATTGTGGCTCAATATTGAAAATTCAAAGTTCATTGGAAGGTCAATCTTAATTCTCCTAAAGGCCTCAAGTAAGCCCAAACATAATGTCCAATAAGCGAAAAAAGGTGTTTAAAATAAAATAAATTATTGTTGCTTATTCGAAAATTTTTGAAAATAATAAAGGAAGAAAAAGAAAAAGATTTTCTTACTTTTCTTGAAAAAAATTTTATGGAATATGTATTCTTGAAATACAAGATTATCCCATAAATTCAAGAAAAGTCAAAGATCCTATTTCTTCCTATTTATTGAGATATTTAAAAAACCCCTTAATATAGGAGGTGGGATTTTAATGGAATATTTTAATTATGGAGAAAAGAATATATTGGATATATTCAAGATTTTCTTGGAGATCAAGAAAAAGATTTTCCCATCTTATTCCTACTAGAAAAATCGGTCACCCTAGTATTATAAATAGGGATGAATTTTTCATCCCAAGTCTTAATTCATGTGTTGGAAAAATTAGAAATCCACAAAGGTGGGTGCAACATAATTTTATTTTTCTTTTGTTAAATTGTTATGCAGTTCCTTCCACCAGGGTTGTTAAACAAGCGATGAGGAAATACTTGAGAAGACCTTTTGTGTGTTCGTATGAACGGGATCCATCTTCTCAATGGTTGGCCATGAGAGGTTAGTTTACGTAAACCCGTAGTAATTTTCAAGATCGTGGGATTTACGTGAACTATTTGTATGCATGATTGGTTGAATTGAATTAATATAGGATTAATTCATGCTAGTAATAATTGTTAGAATTAAATTTGTATTTAAATATTCAACCCGAATAGATCCAGGGCGATTAATTCCCCAACATGCTCAAGTCCATCCGAATTCTCTTTGTCGATTGTTTAAGATCTCGACTTTGAAATCTGGCAAATGGATGTCAAGACGGCTTTCTTAACGGAAGTCTTGAAGAAGAAATCTATATGCAACAACCCCAAGGCTTCATTGAAAAAGGCCCAAGAACACTGGTTTTTAAGCTCAAAGAAGTCCATTTATGGACTCAAACAAGCATCCGAGCTTGGAACAAATGTTTTGATCATGTAATAAAAGTCTTATGGGTTTGATCAAAATGAATCTGAAAGTTGTGTATTACAAGCCGCGGTCGAAGTGCATTGGTATTCTTAGTACTATAACGAGATGATATTACGCTCATCGAGGACAATGTAAAGGTATTATCCGGAGCGTAAGGGCATGGCTTTCAAAAACGGTTTGATATGAAGGACTTAGGGAAACGGGCACGCCCTTGGGATCAAGATCACTCGAGATCGCAAAGAAAAACGATGATAGTTTATCGCAGTTTTCATATATAGACCTTTATCTTGGCGATTCAAGATGTAGAAGGGATTCGAAAGGCCCGTACCTTTTCGGACATGGAATCCATCTATCAAGGATATGTTTTAAGACACAAAAAAAAGAGATAGATGACATGAAAGGTATTCTTATGCTTGGGGTGTCGGAAGCCTTATGTATGTAATGTTGTTTGAGACCAGGATATTTGCTTTGCGTTGGCATGGTGGTGAGATATCAAAGTAAATCTTAAAATTGCATCGACGAATTAAGAAATATCCTCAAGATCTGAAAAGAACTAAGGATAGATCATTAGTTTATCGGTCATAATCATTGGGAAATTCTAGAGTTTTGATTAAAAGTTCCAAAACACATGTAACCGGACCCGGTCGGATGTTTTAGTGATGTTTTAAAACCGATTATAAGATGACCAGTTGATACTTATTGTATAGAACAATCGATGTATAAGATAGGTCACATCTTGAGGAACTCATAATATGTATAGGTCGAGATCTAAACCCGGAGAAACAAAAGACCAACTGGTCAAGGCCGAGAGGCAGGAAAGGAAGAAGATCGCAGCGATCCGATAAAGTCGATGATCGAGTGAAATCATGAAGCTCAACGCCAAGAATCAAGATCAGATGACTACCGTAAGATCACACACCAAGACCTACATCGAGTCTGCGCTGGATTGAGCTAAGACAACCGGCACCGAAGACTTATCGGTGAAGTGATCAACAGAATCGATCAAAGTCACCACACTTGCCCGGTAAATCGATGTTTCACCAAGTCATACGTTGTTGATCCGAACAAGAAGAATGTCAACTTTAGTTGGTAGAATAAAACATCGAAAATTTATTTGTTAACCAATAAGAACCAGACAACGTATGAGCGGATTGTATAATACGGATTTGATTTTGGTTGGTCAAACGGCTATAAAATATAATATCCGTGCTTTTCGGCCATGCTGCCCCTCAAGACGCCACATTAAATCCTACATATCTACTAAATATACTTAAATTCAAATTGCTCTCCAAGCAGCTTTTTGATTTGAGGGTCTATAAATACGGGATTTCTCTTGGAGTGAACAAAAAAAATTAAAAAAAAGCTCGTATTATAGCAAATTTCCGCACTAAGAATACAACCTTGAAGATTATTTTCTAAGTGTTCATCACATAGTTCTTAGCACATAAATTTTATCCTCTAGTTGTTAATTTTACTTAAATACTAGGATAGATTTCAAAGTTGGAACAAACAACAAATCTTACCCCAAAACCCAAAGTTAGGTTAAGTTTGTTTAGCAAATTTCGACTAGGGTTTCTAGTTCGATTTCGGGATCGATTAATTGAGAGCTCTATAAATATCGTTGGTAACGTGTTGGACTAAACACAATAATCAAGTCCGGGATTGGTTAAGTTGGTGCTCCTCAGGATAGGGAAGAGTGGATGTAATTTGGTTGTCCCAACTACTATAAATCTTATGTGCATTTACGATTGATTAACCGCTTATATTATTGCACACAACTTGATTAAATCTGCATCATATTACGAGGTTAGG
>JBBCBC010000020.1:6763463-6986409 GCA_037126765.1 Stenogyne calaminthoides | reverse complement strand
CCAACTCAGTAATTTTATAAACATTAATAACCTAGAATTATAGTACTTAATTAGTACTAATCCGTACGCAATGAGGAATTGGCCACATTTCAATGGCAAAGCTAAAGTTTCTCAAAAAAAATTGTTGAAAAAAAATAACCTATCAACGGAAATTTATTAGGAGTTAGACGATTTAAGTTATTACTACTATAATTTTAAATAAGTTCACAAGTATTGACATTACAAAACATTAAAGGATCATAAGATTAAAATGTGAAAAATGTCAGAAGACCGTTGTGATTTATTAAAAAGAAAATTACTCCTTCCGTACAAAAAAATAATCCATTTTATTTTAAATAAAATACATCGTATGATAAAATTAAAAAATAAAATAAATCCAATGTAAATTTAATATGGGCATTTTAATTAGACAGTATAACCTTCTAAAAGGAAAGTGGACAATAATTTTAAGAAGAGTGGGTCTCATGTGCACCAGTGCACCGTGAATTATATAGTGTATTTAAAAATATACATTTTTTTTACAATGAAACGTGTAGCCTATGTTCATAAAATAAATCATATATTTAAGTGTAAAAAAGTTGTATATATGAGTACACCAAATTATACATTTAAAACAAATATAATATAAAGTGCATAATGCACTTGGTGCATACAAGTCCTAACCAAAAAAGAACGGTGGACTATATTTTTAACAGAGGGAGTAAGAACTTATCGTCACGTCTACATCCTTTTTTTTTATAGAAAAATAAATGTATTAATCAAATGTCAGAAATATTGGCATCTACAATGTTCACAATAGTCACAAAAATGGTAGACGAAAAGTAAAATGAATTACAATCAAAAGCAAAACGAGAAAGACAATGAACCGCACAATTCCCCGGTTCTCCTGACCCAATTGTAACCAACATTCAAACACTTCACAGGCCTATATCGATGATGTAAGATGTTAGCGAAATTAAAATATTATAATAATTAAATTATTATCCTAACAAAAGAATGCCTTTAATTTATTTACGCACATCTCTTTAATCTCTACTTTTATATTAAAAGACAGACAAACATCATTACAAATGATTTTTGTTTCCAAGATTAAGAGCCCACATGACATTTTCATTACAGAGAAGGACTAAATGGTTGTCTAAAACCTTCATAAAGGGACAAATAGTGGGTACACAAAACAAACTTTTAATCATAGAAAAAAAAAAAAAAAGAACACCCAAAATATTTGGTGAGAACATGTGCCCTAAACTCGTAATTGATTTTGTCCTTAGATTATGACACATGACTACATTCTTTCATCTGTCTTTTGGCCCTCCACACATTTAATCTCCATTATCATTGCATTAAGTAACACTTCTTTATCCATTATTTTCAACACTAATTATACCAAACAAATAATTTAAAATTACTAGTAGCAAGAGTATTGAGACTTAGGAGAATAATTAATTTACTTTATCGAAATTTCATTGAAAATCACATCAATGCCTAAAATGGTACCAAATATGAGGCAACTAGGTCGTTTATTTTCTGGTGTACTGTACAACCAACAATTTTGTATTTAATTTTATTATTTATTTCACTATTTTACATGAACATATGACGAACTAGTATATATAATGTTACCCAACAACTCATGTGCATCATGAATTGCATCATGCAAGCAACTATGCAAATTTAGCTCATTCATAGTTTATGCGGAGAAAAGTGAGATGAAGAAAAATATTACTCCCTCATTCCCAAAAAGAAACTTGTGCTTAATTTTTTATTTGCGTTTTTTTAATGAATTTTGTATTAGTAATTGAAATGATAAAGTGACTTTTAGGAAGGTGTATAATAGATAAGCCCCTCATCTATTATACTCCTCCTTAAACATCATTTTATCATTTCAATTACTAAAACAAAACTCGCTCTCAAAAATATGTATAAAAGTCAACCGTGCAAAGTCTTCTGGGACGGAGAGAGTAGTTTATAAAAAATGTTATTTTATAAACTGGACAATACACTTTTTTAATATACAATAAATATTTTTATTATATAAATGGATACTTTTCGTCGTACGAACTTATATTTCTCGTCTATTTCTATGATCTGCTAGGAAATCAGATGTTTGGGTGAAGAGTCACTCTCCTGTGCACCCCATGCACCAATTCAAATTGGTGCAATTGGATTCAATTTTAATTTGGATGCATTATGCACTTTAAACCCTAACCCCTAAACAATAAACCCTAAATCATATATGAACTATTCGGGCCGGACGAATCATGAACCACTCAGGTCGGGTTTGAGTCCGGATCAAAAAAAAAATTTTAAAACTGAAATTAAAGTTAAAAGAAAACTGAAATCGAAAAAAACAAAAAAAATTAAAACTAAAAAAAACTAAAAAAAAACTCCTAAAATTAAATTGCACAAAATTGATTTGGTGCAAATGGTGAACAGAAGAATTTGCCCAGGTGAAAACTTTCACCAATGTATTACTCAAACCGTAATGTTAATGTTAACTAGCTCCTGATTATTATATTATTTTCTATTATCGAAGTTAATATCAACTCTATTTTAAATTGTTGATTGGTCAAAGCCCAATATTAATTAGTTTAAAAAATAAAACGTCTCATTCCATAAAGCTTAAGAAAGAATATAATTTTGTGGACTCAATCTGCATTTTCTAACTATATATCTTAACTAATTATGAGCCCTCAATTGAGCTAATTCTTATTAATTAAGAGCAATTATAAAAAAAAAGTAAAAGAGTATAATAGTTTCATGGGCAATGTTCGAATATAAAAACTGAAAGAAAAAAGTTTTGTTCGGAAATATTTAACATTAAATAAATTAAATTTGTGAGGTAGGGACATATATTGCCCACAACATAACATGCGTCTTCATCATGAGTATTCATGACGTCGGCTGCCATTTGAATACTCCTTTTGTTTTTATTTGGGGACAAGAATAGTTATTTTTAAAAAAAACTGGCCTTTGATTTTTAGAGTTTAATGATTAAATGAAATTTTATAACCAAATAATTAATTGATGGTGTATTTGTATCATTGTAGTAAAAATTAAGCTTTTATTTTTTAAATAATAATAGTTTTTTTTATACATAAAGTGATAATTCTTATGTATAACAGTGATCAAGTTCATGTATAAACTTAGTTCACAGTGAAGTAACTCATTTGACTTAAAACCATGCATTTTCTAAGATACTTAAATGAGTCCCAACAACTGCCTTTTTCAATAAAAATAATTGTAACTTAAAAAAAAAAAATTGTACAATACATTTGATGCATACAAGACTTTTTCTTATTTTTAATAATATTGTTTGAATGTGGAGCTCGACATGATTTATAATGTTTGAAATAAGCATGGACCAGATTCCATAAAAATAGTGTGAATTATAAGAAAAGGAAGAAATAAAAAAGTTTTAAAATGGTAAAGGTATAATTAAGGGCATATTTTGGAATTGGTGACAGGTGAAATATCCTTCGTTTTGTAACTATACTTTTTGATTCGCTAGAACACCCTACGAAAATACTAGATTAATTGCTAATGATTCTTGCACAATTTTGAACCAATTTACAGAGTGGGTATTCTTTTGTATCTTTATATTCATTTAATATTTTTTTTACGGATAAGAAAAATATTATTTTTATTATTATTATTATATTTATTTGCATTTATTATTACTATTTCTCAAGAAATCATTTGCAATGTCTCAAGGAAAGGGAACATCACATTATTCACATAGCTAGTCAAAAAGCCCTGGGGAGGTCCAATAGGCCCATTTATTGCAGTTAGAATCACTCATTCATTTTAGTAATCAACAAAAATTATATCATTTAATTACTTTTTGCAATTATGTGTAGTATGTGAAGGTGTATTTTGCTCTTTTTTTTTTCTTTCAAAAAAGTGAAGGTGTATTTTATTAGTCGAAAGCTAAATAAATTGTTGTTCTAAATTAAGAGGACATTATAAGTTTTGACACCACACAAAAATGTGTAAAGGGATTTGGAAATCAAACTCATTAACGATTTTAATGAATTTTTATTCTATAATAAATTTGAAACTCACAATACTAAAAAATAAATTACTGACTACAATTTTTTTTAACCTAATTACAGAATTTTTAACAAAAATAAATATATCCTTAATTAAATATTAAGGATTGCATACAACTTTTTTCAAATCATATACCCATTCCCTACAAAATTCTGTAAATCATGTACACATACTACAACTCATATTTTAGTTGCACTATAATTACCATTCATATTCGGTGGTTCATATAAATCATCATTCAAGTTCAAGAGTGTGTTGTATAATTAAAAAGTGGTCCTTGAGCAGAAAATGGTGAATTTTATGATTGATCCAAAACAATAACAATCATTCTGAATAATCCCTTTCATACTCCCCACGATAGAAAAACCGATAAGAAAATAATGGAACTATGCAGATGAATCTTGAATATATACAAAAAAATAATTTGTCCAGTGTCAAATTTATAGAGGATTTTCTACCAAGATGCTAAAATAATTTGTCAAAATTCATGGTGTATTGTAATCTACATCATATATACAACTTGATTTGAGAATTAGATTTGGTCAAGTTGAAAGTTCAATCCCCATATCTCTCAAGTCAATTTGAATCCAAACACATTTTAATAGGTTTGTTGAGGCTTTCCAACTAAAATTAATCGATTTGGTCAAAATTCATATATCATTGCATTTTCACTTATTAGCTTTGTTCGAGGATTGAAATTTGACCTGTATACACACAAGTTGGAAACTCAGCTCACAAGTTGAAAATAATAAAGTATTATTAATCGTTTCATTAAAAAATAATAAAATATTAATTGTGATTTTTATTTTATTTTTTGACAGGAAAATAATAATTGTGAATTAATTGCACTAAAACTAGCTATTTTCATTAATTACACTAAAACTAGACATTTTCATAAGACCAACTCCCAACTCAGGCAATATGTATATCATCCCTATTGAGTAGGGGTGACCATTAAATTACAAAAATCGCCCAAACCATCCGCACCGAACCGCATTGCACCGCCATTGATAAGTTTTTATTATAAACTGCGGTTATTTTTTTGATACAAAATCGCACCGTAAAGTTGGTGCAATTACGATTTTTCGTTGCAAACCGCACCGCCGCACCGCCAAGTTGAAACTGTAATTTATTATTCGATATCCTATATTTATAGACTTACTTCTTAACTATATCCATAAGGAAATAAACTATCTTCATAATTCTTTTAATCCACAATCTTAACTTTTACACATAACAAACTCATATGTTTTACTTGTATAATGTTCAAAGATATTATTTCATTTATCATTTCTAAATATATATTTTTCAATTTTAACCATATTATAGAATATTAATCAATTAAATTTGCTATCATTAGTTTAAATTCATATCACTTTCTTCTATTAATATTTATGTTCATGCAAAACAGTCAAACCGCAAATAACCGCCTGAAACCGTTCAAAACCGCATGATCACATTTACATGAAAAACAGTGATTTAGAATTTTATAATTAATCGAACCGTATGTAGCAAGACAATTCAAATTTAGTCGAAAAAACCTCAAAACCGCACCGTGGACACCCCTAATATTGAGAGAAGAAAATCCACCTGTGGTAAATAAAATACTTTCTACATTCATCAATTTTTCCAAGACTTTAAGACCACTTGGTCCGAAGCTCTGCCACATTGAAATACGTTGTTAATTAGTATATTGTTCGGATCATTAAAACAGTACTTTAAATTTTCATCAACCAATATAAGTTAATTTTTTTTTTCTTAACGATGGTGATAGGAAACATCTTTCATTATAGGAGAAACATAATTTAAGTTAATACTACCACTAATGTAAAAATAGGGAAATAAATAGGAAGATTAAATTTTAGGCTAAATCTTGTATGCACTCCCAAATGCACTGTGCACTCCTAGTGTATTTTAAAATCATGCAATTTGTTATATTTAAATATGCAATTTGTTTACACTGAATCGTGCAATTATTAATGTAGAAAAATAATTGCACGGTTCAATATAAATAAGTTGTATTTTCCAGTATATTAAATTGTACGATTCTAAAATACACTATGAATATACACGACATTCACTCTAAATTCTATGTTGATATTTCATACTATCTCCGTCCCATAAAAGCGTGCACACCTACTTTATTATCGAGTTTTTGAGCGAGTTGTTTATTAGTATTTCAAATGATAAAGTGATTTTTAAAGAAGGGTATTATAGATCTACCTCTCATCTATTGCATGCATCTTTAAAAATTATTTTATCATTTCAAGTACTAATAAAAAATTCGCTCGCAAAAACACGTGAAAATAATAAACGTGCACGTTTTGTTGGGACTAGGGGAGTAATTCATGATACATTGTGAGCACTAATGATTATAGTTCGTGGTGCAATAGTATTAGGTATAATAATTAATAAATATATATAGCATGTGATCCAGTCCTGATTTGAGTCGAGTCACCTCACCTAGTCAAGAAAAGATAGGGTGATTTAATCTTCTCTTTGCACGATTAGTTTTGTTAAATACTACCTCCTTCCCAATCTTTAGGGTTTTTTGACTTTTCATAAGGATTTATGGGAATAATAATTAGAAAGAGTTATTTATTATTTTATGTGATAAAGTGATGGGTAGTTGGGGGTAGAAAGAGTTGTTTATTAGTATTTTATGTGATAAAGTGATAAAGTGATGTGATAAAGTGTATTTCCATTTTAGGAAAGAAACCTTAAAGATTGGGACAAAAAAAATGAAAAGAAAACCTTAAAGATTGAGACGGAGGTAGTATAAAATGTGGATGAACACCACCTCATCCAAAGGTGATATTACGAAATAATTTTCGTCTCATTATTAATTCATTTATGTTAATTTTCTAATATTCGAGACTCCGACTTTATTATTTAGAAAATAGACTTATTGAGTGGTCAATTTAATTCATTTACATTAATTATTTTTTTACACTCATGATCGTAGGCTAGATTCTTAACTTTATCTTATGTAAGGGAAGAAGAAGATTATTAATAGAACAATAACACTTTCTCACTTGTGGCTAGATTGTAGAGTTTATAGGAAGAAAACTATTGAATGAACAAATTAATATAAGAGAAGTTAATTTTAGCAGAATTCGAACTCAAAATGTGAACGTGTGCAATGATCTAATACCATAAAAAAAATATAATTTCATACAAAAATTTGAATTTATAGACAAATTAAAATGAACTGTATTTCTTTTAAATAAGTATTATTATATAAACACATTATTACCAAGTATGCATAGACATAATTGTTGTTATATTCATGTATTATTATTATTTAAAAAATATAAAATATTTTTTAAATAATAATAATGTATAAATATAATAAGATTGAACTCGAATTTATAAGAGATCTACTCTAGTGAATTGGATACTTATCCATAAATAGTTATAGATGGGAGGAGTTTCAAATTAGGATTGGGTCAGATCATGACCTAAAGAGCACGTGTACACAAGTAAAAATGATTGTGTTTGCAAAAAATTATAAATAATTATAGTCACTTAGAATTATGTGCAGAAGTAATTTGAAGTGTTTTATTTATTTTTTAGTAAATTAAATAATTTCTCGTAAGTTATAAAATTTAAAACTTCAAAAGATGATCTTTTTTAGAAAACTTATTAGGGTTTTGTCTATGCTACAAGAAGATCATTGCTTTAGTGCTTTAATGTGTTGTATTGTACAACACATTAAAGCATATGGTACAACACAATAAAACATTGCTGGGCACTGGTAGCAAAGACAAAATCCTTATTAGTGTATATTTGCACTAGAGATGTTAATTCGGGCCGGGCTAAACGGGCCGGCCCGTTTAAACCTATTATATGCAGGGTTAGGGCCGAGCAATGGGAGGCCCGTTTAAAATCGAGCCTTTTTGGCCCGGGACGACTGATTAGGCTAAATTTAACCATTAGCTCATAGTTAAAGACCAAAATTTCGTTTAGCCCGTTATATTTATATATACTCAATTTTTTATTTTTTTTTATTTTCTAATTTTTTAATTAATTTTTTTTTTTTTAAGTTTTTTCACAAATTTAAATAAGGCAAAAATCAATTATGGCCAATCAATTACAAATTAAATATTTCTATTTGATTTAGTCAATTAATAATTAATCCTCTCCAATTCAATATTTTTTAACAGTTTTGAATTTCTATTGAATTGAATAAATAAGTAAAATATTAATCCAATATAAAATAATAATATAATATTTTTTATAAATTCTATTATGAAATTTGTTCATAATATGAAAATCGATATCATTATAATTATAAATTAATATTATGGTATTAATTTATAAATGTGATGATACAAATTTTATATTATTAACTAATTTCATGGGAACTTTTAACTCAATTATGTTATTAAAGATGATGAGAACTAATTTTATATTTTGAACATTTGTTATTAAAGATGATGGGGAAGGCCTGCGGATCGAAATTTTTGTCATTATGTAATGTTAATGTTTGGACATTTTTTTTATTTTTTTTTTGAGTCTCAAGTAGGTGGCTGCTTTAGCCCATAGAACCCGCTAGGGTTAGGGTTAGGTCTCAACTATTAGAGGCCCGTTTAAAATGAACCGCTTAAGGCCCTAACCATTTGGCCCAGAGCCTGTAAATTTTTACTAATGGGTTAGGGCCGACCCATTTAACAATACTAATTTGCACTCTATATTTTATAGATGAGAAGTGTTTTTTTTTAAGTTTCAAGACGCAGGTTTTTCAAATTTTAAGTGTTTTTCACTATTCATTAGTGTTCTAAAACGGGCCTTTAGTATTTTTTAAAAACTTTTAACTTATTTTTGCAAAATTATCAACTTTTCTTTGAATTTTTTTACAAACACTATCAACTTCTACTATTAATAATTTTTTCCATAATCATTAATTTTAACCACTTCTTTAAAATCATAAGTTTTTGCAAACACCCCCTAAATATAAAATTTCAGTAACATTCCTGTTGTAAATCAAGCTTACATATAAATTAGCACAATCAACGCAGTATTCGCACCATGCCTAAATTATATTTCACCTCACCGTAAGACGCTCACACAAATGTACCTCCAAATCTTTACATACTAATCAATATGTAAATCAAATTGATTTTTCTTTTAACCAAATACTCCATATCAGATTAAAAGGGGACATTTATAAAATAAATAAACCCCACCCCCACTCCCCACCGAGTTATGCTAAATACACATTTAACAACCTTGATGTGTGCCCAATCATTGTCTCTGTCGTGGGACGGTGACGCAGACTTCGATGTCGTCATCCACGCCGACATAATTATGTTTTTTTGTTTTTGTTTTTTTTTCTTTATTTCTGTTTTTAATCAAATATTAGTAATTAATTAATTACACATTAGTAATTAATTTCTGGTTTTTAATTTATAATAATTTGAATTAGTGTAAAATTCATTAATCTCACACTAATTAAATGTGTTCATTGTTATTATTTGATTAATTTAATAATATTAATTGAAAAGTATTAATTTAAAATTTATTAATTATAATGAATTAATCTCACATTAATTAAATGAATTAATTTATAATTTATTAATTATAAATTATTAATTTATAATTCTTTATCTATTATTATAGATTTTAATATTAATAAATTACTAATGCTATAAAAAGAAGATAAAAAACGTCAACAATTAAAAATTTAACAAGAGGTAAAAAAATTAAGTATATTAATTCATCAACTTAATCAATTTATTACAAATACCCATCAAACATCAAAATCAATATAAATGGACTAGTTGTTATTGCCGTCGTCGGGGTTGTTGGGCGGGTTTTGGAAATATTGGCCCCACCAACCAGGCGGTATCGGTTGGGCGAATTGGTCAGCATCATATCCTTGTTGAGGTCCTCAATATCCAGGATTAGAGACTTGTTTCATACCAACATGTTGACCAATTTGGTTAATTCCAGTATGGACAAAATCTGGAACTTGTGGATACTGGTTAACTTGCTGCTGGAACAACTACGTGTCTTGCATGACGCGTCCCAACCTATGATGCGCTGAACGAGGGTTGACGTGCACATTGTTTGCGCCGAATTCAGGGTTGTGCACTCTGAGATGTGTAATATTTTCATACCATTCCATATACTCTGGCGTGGTCTGATTCAGAATTACAGCTTCTCGACCAAGGCGCCCAAGTGGATAGTAGTGATGCTCCATCTCGTTCCAGTATGCAATTTGGGGTCCATACACCTTGTAGCCCCTTGCATTATGACCCAACCTTGAAAGATTTTTATCGAAGTCGAGCGGTGCTGGTGGGATACCTCCCGAATTGTCGTGCAACCCCTTTTAGGCATATAACCTTCGTCATAGTCCATAAAATTGATGCAACCGTGGAATAACGATGCAGGAGGGATAGTAGATGAAACGACGAACAGAGTCCAATTGATCTATAATGTATGTATGAAAAATAAAATTATAAGACATTTTGCTAATTAAATTATAAATGACGTATTTTCTATTAAGATATATTGAGAATGAGAATGAGAAACATACATGAGTTGATGGGTAATTATCCAATAATTTGCGAATAATGAACAAGATCCCCGTGCATAAGTGCTGGTATCGAATCAATGCAATTTGTTTCATTTCAATGCGCGGGGGGTTGTTTCATCATAAAAAATTGTTGGGATTATACTGGAAAGTATGCTTTTTACTTTGTATAATCAAAACTGAATTTCGGACTTATTTACTGAAATAAATTGTTTATCACTGATGCTTTAAATATCATAGAATGTTACATATATTTACTGCATAACTGTTCAATAAATCGTACGTGTTACATTGTAGTTAATTTAGTGATACCAGATCACAGAAGATTAAATTAACAGTCCCTTGTAACTAAAAGTACACCATTCACGACCTAGATGGAAATGAACAATCCATCGTGAAAGGTTGAAGTGTAAGGCTCAGATTGGCTTGTCTTGACCAAGAGATTACACTAGTGCATGACTGATGCACTGAATAGGACCTACAGGAGGACAAATTCTTCAGAACTGAACAAGGAAGAATTAGACCTCAGTGGTTCGTTATTTCTTAATCTTCGTTCCTTAAATAGGATCATGTGTGGTTGGTAACTATTGCTTTGACTTATCATGGGTAGAGAATCAACGAGATTCAATACTTTTTATCTTGGGCAATATTATTGGTCACATGTGATTGCTAAGATTTAATACGGAGAATCGTGTGCAAGTACGCTTGTTCGATTTGCCCCCTTGGGAGGTTCATAAGCTTTATCATACCAAATCTTGCAAGTGGAACTAGTTTCCGGTATGGATAATAATGTTGAACCGTTCCTTGATCAAGGACAAAAGATATTAATTAACGGAAAGTTATTTAAGTGTCTTGAATTAATTAATGGGCTAGATAATCTTAAACACGTGAAATAATAACCGGGAGTCATATTGACTGTAATATGGGTTAAGATGAATAGTGCAATATTAATTGTGTAGTGGGATTAATTAATATTTATGGGCTTGAATAATATTGTGGCTCAATATTGATAATTCAAGATCCATTGGAAGGTCCAATCTTAATTCTCCTAAAGGCCCCCTAAGTAGCCCAACATATAGTCCAATAACTGAAAAATGTGCTTAAAAATAAAATAAATCTTGTTGCATATTTTTCCATTTTTTCGAAAATTATGGATTAAAAGGTGAGAAAGATTTTCTTTGAATTTTGTTATGGAATGAAGATATGTATTCTTGGAATACAAGATTATCTCATTAAATTCAAGAAATCTCCCACTTGGTTATCCATATAGTATATTTCGAAAATCTTGAAATATAAAGGGCAAGAAAGATTTTCTTGATTTTCTTGAAAAGATATTATGAAAGATATGTATTTCTTGAAATACAAGAATATCTCATAAATTCAAGAAGATCCAAATCTTGGAATCTTGACCTAAAAATTTCGAAAAATCCATAACTTGATGAGGTGGGATTTTTTGCGGAATATTTTAATTGTGGAGAAAAGAATATAGGAGATATATTCAAGATTTCTTGGAGATCAAGAAAAGATTTTCCCACATTGTTTTTTTTTCTTCCCAAATTTTAGCCCAACACCCATCTGTAAATAGGGGATGATTCTTTCATTCCCAAGTACAATTCCATGTTGGGCGAAAATAAATAAACCTCTTGGGACGGCAATGATCTTTGTTGATTAGACACACCAAAAGAACTTCCCAATGTAATAGACTAGTCTAGATCTAGGTTTATTTATTTGATTTGATCAATGTAATAGACTAGTCTAGATCTAGGTTTATTTATTTTTTGTAAATAAATTGTAATCGGATCGGAAAGGGAGGCAGAGACGAAGAATTAAAGGATAAAATCAAGAACCGGACGTAGGCAACGTCGCGTCGCGTAAGGCGAAACCAAAGGGAGGAGGCACACGTGCACGTGACGAGGCCGTAGGCCGAGCGCAAGTGAAAGCGGCAGCGGATCGGAACCCCCAGCGAAGCGATAAAGTAAGCCTTAGCGCAATGCCGTCTGTAAGCGAACCAATTAAACAGCCAGCGTCTTGAGGGGCGTGTGGGGCGTTAATAAGCGTTCACCAAAGATTCCATGACAGTATCTGGTCTTTCGCGAATGCAGCGCTCTTCGCCGAACCTCTTAGAAACGCGGCGGCGGCAGCCGGCTTCTTGAAAGTCACCGGAAATGGGTGATGTCTTGATGCTGGCGCCTGAGCGCGCTCGGCCGTGAAACGAGGCGGCCCGGATGCGGGCGTGCATCGGCTACGCAACTACTGGCGTGGGCGTTTAGAGCAGAGTTCGCTTCGAGCGTCGAGTGGGAAGGAAATTCAAGACGGGCGTTTCTTCAAAATCAAGCCAAGAAAAATCAAACCATGACAATTGGATAATTTGTGCCCAATATGTTTATTTTTCCGCTTTGCTTGATTTATTATTGTGTTTTCTTGTGCTTTATTTAATTTGTTTAAATGTGTTTGCATGAGAGTTGCCCAATGAAAAATCTCACCATAAAAAATTACTAAGTATGTTTAAATAATTAATTGACAATTTTATTCCGGATAATAAAATTGAATTAATTTTGACCTCCATGATTTATTTATTTGTGAATTCTTTTGGAGAAATTCCCACCACGGGACGGTCAAAAGTTAGCTTTCACATGAATGAATTCCAAATGGATGATTGTGGATTATTACTAGTGGCGACGATGACCCTCCCCACGAGGCTCGTTCAAAGCGAAATAATAATTCTGTATTTAATCATGTGTTGGGAAATGAATTTAATAAAGAGGATTTTGATTAGACCCCAAAACCCCTGAGTATGACATGTTCAGGATAATCTTGATAGATGAATCAGGATTCAGTTTTAGAGTGTTCGGGATATTATCTCGCACCGGTGTATAGTCGATGATATAGAACAAAGTTAGTTTAAGACTCGAGAAGAAATCGAGATATCAAGACTCGAGAGATACCGAGAACCGAAGACTCCGAGAAACCAAGGCTCAGAGAAAAATCAAGGTTCGAGAACTCAAGACTCGTAGAAAATACCGAAGGCACAAGAATTATCAAGACTTCGAAGAATATACCAAATGCTCAAGATATCCCTAATGTTCCGAGGCAATCAAGCCGAGAATATGGCCGTTGGAATCCAAATTTCGCGTGGACCAACGAAGGAAGACAACCACTGAAAAGTCAAGCGAGAACTTACAAAGAGTATGGATTTGAATGTAACTCTCCAACCAGTAACATTCAAATCCACACTATAAATACAAAGTTCTTCCTTCATTATCATCTTGCGAAGTGCGAAAAAAGGTAGCAACAATGCTACAGAGCCAAAGAGCGTTATAGCCAAAGCATTCCCACCCTAGAACACAAGTCTATAGATATACAAATATATTCAAAGAGTGTTCTAGAACCCAATCTAAGAACCCACGATGTATCATAAGCTTAGAGAGATTTTCCCAACCTTAGCATTGAGGCTAAACCATTGTAAGGAAAATCTCTCACCATAGTTGGAGACAACACCAAAACCCAAACCCAAAGGTGAAGTGAGGTAGTTGTTAGGCAAACCCGAGTGAGGGTGATAAGTCCCGTTGGAGTGTGAACTCGTTAAACATCTGGCGATCCCGGCGAGGGTGATAAGTCCCGAGGCGAACCTCGAGAGAGGGTTATAAGTCCGGCCGAGTGTGAGCTCGGTAAATATCTATTAGCAATCCCGTGGGTGATAAGTCCTGCTTTGAAGGAATTTCCTAGAGAGGGAGAGTGGATGTAGGACCGGTTGTCCGAACCACTATATATTGTCAAAGTGTTGTTCTTTGCTTTATGTTTATACTTGTCATACGCATTCGTTTATAAGCAAAACACACACATGAGCTGAGAAATGCAAAATTGGAGCACTCTGCCCTCTTCCCTGTTTTATATGCACCGAAATTTAAAACGTCTTGCTTCCGCACGCGCAAAATAGGTTTTCCCACCGGGACCAACATCATGGTTATTACTTAGGTATAAAATTGATATGCATATACTTCCTCAAAGTCCCTGTCAATTTTATATTGGTCAAGTGGGAGCCAACTATTAATCTAGATATTAAAGGTTTAATAACTGTTCTTGTTTGTAACCTGCTTGAATGTGTTTAAATAATGACCCCCACGTGGCTTATTTAAATTGTTTTGAGATGTTGGCTGATGCATGTTCATATATTTTTTTGAGATTTTAATATGATGCATGTGATCGAACCTTGTGATATATTTGTGCTTATGCATATTATTGTTTATTTCAGTTCATCATGTCGCAACCTTCTAATCCACTGTTCAATATACTTAAAGACAATTTACTTACTGGTGAAAACTATTTTGATTGGATATACAAACTAAAACCTGTCCTAACCGCATCACCTTCCAAATGGGTACTTGATACACCAAAACCCAAAAAACCAGCTAAGGACGCCGGAATATGGGATGAGATGATATATGGTGAATGGGAGCTGGCAAATGAATTGATGAAGGATACAATTCTGGCACATCTGTCAGATGCGTTGAAACACCTTCATCAATAATATGAGTCAGCTGCAGACATCTTACAGAATCTCGAAGCGATGTTCGCACATCAGACCCATATGGCAATGCAAAGTGTGAAGCAAGAAATTGCTGAATTAAAAATGGAAAAAGGGACGACTGCAGTGCAGCACGTTCTTAGGGTTACCTCGGCGAAAAATGTGATTTCAAGTCTAAGGTTGATTTCATTCTCCAATCCTTGCCAAAGAGCTATAATCACCACTATCTTGAGTATCTATTGGAAGATCTAGATTTTACAGTGGATGATCTTGTAAATGCTCTCATTTTGGTTGAAAGGGAAAGGGAGCGCGAGGAAAAGAACTTGGGAAAACAGAAATCTTCTTTTCATCCTAGGTCAAGTGGTGATAAGGATGATGAAAAGAGAAGAAAGTTGAACCAAGCAGACTCAACATCAAATAAGAGCATGAAATCAAGCATGAGGAAAGTTTTGGAAAGCGAGAGAGTAGGACACTAGAGGTCAGCCTGTTCCAATCCCAAAAGGAATGGAAAGAAAGGTAATTCTCACTCACTAGTTGTTGAAACTTGCTTAGCGGCGTATGCCTCCCATTTATGGGTAGAGGATACCGGGTCCACTGATCATGTTTGTTTCACTTTACAGGGGTTCAAACGGACCCGACAACTTAGTGAGAGTGAGATCCTCATCACACTGGGCGATGCTACGAGAGTGGCAGCTGAAACAGTGGGAGAAGTGCACCTGTCTTTTGAAGACATAGTTTTAATTTTAAGAGATGTTCTCTACGTTCCGAATTTTAGAAAGAATTTAATTTCAGTTTCTAAACTTTTTCTTGATGGATATTCGGTTAGTTTTAATAAAGTTGTTACCATTTCTCTTTATGATAAATTTATCTGTCATGGAACGTTATCGAATAATGTCTATACAATTAATTGTGCACACCACTCACGAAATGCATCCTATAACACATCAACTGTTTCAGAGAAAAGAAAACATTCATCAGATGTGAACGAGACACTTCTATGGCATCTAAGATTGGGACATATAAATCCAAAGAGGATCCAAAGGTTGGTGAAAGACGGTTCACTGGAGTTTCTCCAGATTGAACCAATTCCAACCTGCGAATCATGTTTGGAGGGTAAAATGACCAAGAGGGCATTTGGAGCCAAGGGGAATAGAGCCAAAGAAGTGTTAGAGATCGTTCACACAGATGTATGTGGCCCAATGTCAACCAAAGCAAGGGGAGGTTATGAGTATTTTGTCACTTTTATTGATGATTACTCAAGGTACGGTTATATTTTCCTTATGAAGCATAAATCTGAGACCTTTGAGAAATTCAAAGAATTTAAGGCTCAAGCAGAGAATCATAGGGAAAAACGTATCAAGTCTCTATGATCCGATCGTGGAGGCGAATACCTCAGTGATGAGTTTTTGAACTACTTATCTGATGAAGGGATTGCATCCCAGCTAACTACACCCGGAACCCCTCAACAAAACGGGGTTGCAGAGCGAAGAAACAGAACTCTTTTGGAAATGGTTAGATCTATGATGAGTTGTGCGGATCTTCCCAAGTCGTTCTGGGGTCATGCCTTGGAAACAACAGCCTACATTCTGAACTTGGTGCCATCCAAACCGGTTCCCAAAACTCCCAAAGAATTGTGGACCGGGCGCAAGCCTAGTTTGAGACACATGAGGATTTGGGGGTGTCCGGCCTACGTGTTGGACAAGGAAGCCGGAAAATTGGATCCTCGATCAGAATTAAGGTTGTTTTTGGGATACCCCGAGGGAACAAAATGGTGTATGTTCTATGGTCCCGAAGATCAAAAGGTGGTAATAAGCACCCACTTTAGATTTTTGGAAGAAGACTATATGAACGTAAGAAGACCCAGAAGTGAGATTACCTTAAATGAGCTAAAGGGGCTAGCCTCAATGCCAACTGTGCAAGATGACATACCAAACGACACACTTACACAACTGGAACCTTGTCATAGTGGGAGGGTTGTGAAACAGCCCGAGAGATTCATGGGAATAGGAGAGTCCTCGGACTTGATTCCCGGACAAGACGAATCAGACCCATGGAAATATGACGAGGCAATCCAAGACAAGGATGCATATTCTTGGCAAACAACAATGAAAGCTAAAATGGGATCTATGTTTCATAACAGAGTGTGGGAGCTAGTCGAACCACTTAATGGGGTCAAACCCATTGGTTGTAAGTGGGTGTATAAGAGAAAAAGAGGACTGGACGGGAAGGTGGAAACCTTCAAAGCAAGACTCGTGGAAGAAGGGATCGATTATGAGCAAATTTTTTCGCCCGTAGCCATGCTCAAGTCCATCCGAATTCTCTTATCGATTGTTGCGCATCTCGACTTTGAAATCTGGCAAATGGATGTCAAGACAGCTTTCCTTAACTGAAGTCTTGATGAAGAGATCTATATGCAACAACCCCAAGGCTTCATTGAAAAAGGCCAAGAACACCTAGTTTGTAAGCTCTTGAAGTCCATTTACGGACTCAAACAGGCATCCAAAGCTTGGAACCAATGTTTTGATCATGTTATAAAGTCTTATGAGTTTGATAAAAATGAGTTCGAAAGTTGTGTGTACAAAAAGCCTGTCGGAACTGCATTGGTATTCTTAATACTATACATAGACGACATTCTGATCATCGGGAACGATGTAAAGGTGTTATCAGACGTAAGAGCATGGCTTTCAAAATAATTTGATATGAAGGACTTAGGGGAAGCCGCACACATCCTTGGGATCAAGATCACCGAGATCGCAAGAAAATGATGATAGACTTATCGCAAGCTTCATATAGACAGACACTGCCTTGAAACGATTCAAAGATGCAGATTCTAAGAATGACTTCGTACCTTTCGGACATGGAATCAATCTATCCAAGAAAAATGTGCCCTAAGACGCAAAAAAGGAGATAGATGACATGAGAGGGCATTCCTATGCTTCTACCGCCTGGAAGCCTTATGTATGAAATGCTATGTACGAGATTGGATATCTGCTTTGTCGTAAGCATGGTGGTAAGATATCAAAGTAACCCGGGGAAAGAACATTGGATGGCAGTTAAAAATATTATGAAGTATCCTGGAAAAGAACTGGGATAGAATGTTAATTTATCGGTCGATAGTCAATCCCCATATCTACTACACGGACTCGGATTTCCAATCGGACATAAACTCGAGAATTCTACCTCCCGGTAGTGTGTTTTGCATGGGGAGGCCGTGACATGGAGAAGTCAAAGCGAAAATCGTCGCCGCAGATTCTACCATGGAAGCCGAATATGTAGCCCACTTATGAGGCAAATGAAAAAGCGGTTTGCCTCAAGAACTTCCTAGTGGACTTGGATGTAGTTCGAATTTGCCCAAATAGAATCATTGACAGACAATGCCGGAGCGATTGCAAAATTCAAGGGAACCAAGAGCCCACAAAGCCAGCAAACACATTGAAAGGAAATACCATCTTATACGAGATATCGTTAAGAGATGAGTTATAGATGTGACAAAGATAGCGTCAGAAGACAACCTAGCAGATGTTGAGATTATACTGGAAAGTATGCTTTTTACTTTGTATAATCAAAAACTGAATTTCGGACTTATTTACTGAAATAAATTGTTTATCACTGATGCTTTAAATATTATCGAATGTTACATATATTTACTGCATAACTGTTCAATAAGTCGTACGTGTTACATTGTAGTTAATTTAGTGATACCAGATCATAGAAGATTAAATTAACAGTCCTTGTAACTAAAAGTACGCCATTCACGACCTAGATGGAAATGAACAACCCATCGTGAAAGGTTGAAGTGTAAGGCTCAGATTGGCTTGTCTTGAGCAAGAGATTACACTAGTGCATGACTGATGCACTAAATAGGACCTACAGGAGGACAAATTCTTCAGAACTGAATATGGAAGAATTAGACCTCAGTGGTTCGTTATTTCTTAATCTTCGTTCCTTAAACGAATCAACGAGATTCAGAACTATGATTGGTAACTATTGCTTTGACTTATCATTGGTAGAGAATCAACGAGATTCAATACTTTTTATCTTGGGCAATATTATTAGTCACATGTGATTGCTAAGATTTAATACGAAGAATCGTGTGCAAGTACGCTTGTTATTTGCCCCCTTGGGAGGTTCATAAGCTTTATCATACCAAATCTTGCAAGTGAAATTAGTTTCAGGTATGGATAATAATGTTGAACCGTTCCTTGACCAAGGACAAAAGATATTAATTAATGGAAAACTATTTCAGTGGCTTGAATTAATTAATGGACTAGATAATCTTAAACACGGGAAATAATAACCGGGAGCCATATTGACTGTAATATGGGTTAAGATGGATAGTGCAATATTAATTATGTAGTGGGATTAATTAATATTTATGGGCTTGAATAATATTGTGGCTCAATATTAGACATTCAAAGTCCATTAGAAGATCCAATCTTAATTCCCCTAAAGGCCCCCTAAGTAGCCCAACATATAGTCCAATAACTGAAAAATGTGTTTAAAATAAAATAAATATTGTTGCTTATTTTTCCATTTTTTCGAAAATTATGGATAAGAGGGGAGAAAGATTTTCTTTGAATTTTGTTATGGAATGAAGATATGTATTCTTGGAATATAAGATTATCTCATTAAATTCAAGAAATCTCCCACTTGGTTATCCATATAGTATATTTCGAAAATCTTGAAATATAAAGGGCAAGAAAGATTTTCTTGATTTTCTTGAAAAGATATTATGAAAGATATGTATTTCTTGAAATACAAGAATATCTCATAAATTCAAGAAGATCCAAATCTTGGAATCTTGACCTAAAAATTTCGAAAAATCCATAACTTGATGAGGTGGGATTTTTTGCGGAATATTTTAATTGTGGAGAAAAGAATATAGGAGATATATTCAAGATTTCTTGGAGATCAAGAAAAGATTTTCCCACATTGTTTTTCTTCCCAAATTTTCGCCCAACACCCATCTATAAATAGGGGATGATTCTTTCATTCCCAAGTACAATTCCATGTGCTGAAAAAATTAGTAAATCCACAAAGGTGGTGCAACAAAGTTTATTTTCCTTTTGTTAATTGTTCGCAAGCATCCTACCACCGGATAGTCGAGCAAGGATTAAGGGAATACTTGGGAAGTTCTTTTGGTGTGTCTAATCAACAAAGACCATTGTCGTCCCAAGAGGTACGTTCACGTAAACTCGTAGAATTTCCGCATGCGTAGGATTTACGTGAATTGATTATATGCATGATTTGTTGTTGGATTATTATTTGAATTAATATAGGATTAATTCATGCTAGTAATAATTATAAGAATTAAATTTGTATTTAAATATTCATCCCGAATAGATCTGTACAACTTATTCCCCAACAAAATTAGCTTCGCCGCGTTTGCTCAACTCGGTGAAGTACTCGTATATCCAACACTGAAAAATTGTAATGAGTTAGTATTATATAACAATATATTAATTATCATTGAAAAAATTATTGAATGGAATTTTGACCTCTAGTAGTGTTAAGCACCCCGAAATCTGTGCCGTCTCACGCCTGTATGCCTGTCCAAGTTGGTGATATAAATACGCCAACGCGACGGCTTCCCATGCATAATTAGGGACAGTGCCGATCAAATCACCCAACACCTTTAGGTACCTTATGGGGACAGCATCATGCGTTTTATCAACGAACACTGTAGCCCCCATAGTGTACCACAGGTAACCTCGAGCAATAGATTCAACACTCAGGTTAGTGTTAGGATTTGTACACTCCCCTTTTATTGTTTCAAAGTAACAGACGGTTGGTTTTTCGCCACTGTTCCAGCATGCACTCTTTAGTGCTTGGTCAGTTTGATCTGCTCCTTCCGGAACAATGACGGGGCTGCCATTTATGTTCAAGCCTACATTGAAAGTATAATAATTTTTTTATTAGTACAATTGAATAATAATAATAAAAGAAAATTTATTTAATGTTTAATTCAATAAAAAATAGTTTTATATTTAGTTTACCTAGGATAGCTTGAATGTCGTGGAGTGTGATTGTCATCTCCCCGAAAGACATATGAAAATTGTTCGTCTCAGGATGCCACAGTTCGACGAAAGCAGTAATGAGGGCCATGTTATTCGAGTGAAACATCATTCCCCCGATTTCGACCAATCCAGACGTATTCACGAGGTGTAAGGAAACACCGGGAATTTACGAATTCAATGGTCATCTCCTAATACTTTTCGAACGAGTTTGGGGATCGAGAACCCTAACAAAGTTCTGCATATTTTTCACATAAAAAATAAACCCGTTAATTTATATATCATAATCGTTTGAGATAATAATTAAAATAAATAATGTTTTTTACTTACAGGATCCTCCCATATTTTTGATGCCTTGTGTGCTTTGAAAGCACACAACACTGATGGAAGTTGAGGTCCTCCAGGCATGGACGTCGTCATCAACCATTCCCTAGTTTGTCGGGACTAGTGTGAGGGTTGTGGTGCACCCTGATCATTTGCATCCTCATCCTGACTTTCGTTAGGATCTTCGTGATGAGACGTAGACGGGCCCTGGAGATGATGCGATGTAGATAAGCTCTGGCCCAGATGATGCGACGAAGACGACCCGATGTTAAGGGAGAATTGAGATGTTTCCATGGCCGGAATATGGTCGGAGGACATGAAAGGATGGGTTGATGGTGAAAAAGTGGGGAAGACAATTGGGGTTATGAAATTTTCAATGTTACCCATGTTGGGGAATGAGTTGCACAGATCTATCCGGGGTGAATATTTAAATACAAATTTAATTCTTTAATTATTACTAGCATGAATTAATCCTATATTAATTCAAATAATAATTACAACAACATATCATGCATATAATAAGCCACGAAAACCTACGATGCGGAATCTCACTTGTTTACGTGAACGCGTCTCTCTCGGGATGGCAGTGAATTCGGTTGGAAGGACTAACCAAAAGGACTTCCCAAGTATTCCCTTAGCCCTTGCTCGACAATCCGGTGGAAGGATACTCGCGAACAATTAACAAAAGGAAAAAAATAAACTTTGTTGCACCACTTTCGTGGATTTACTAATTTTTCCAGCACATGGAATTGTTCTTGGGAATGAACTAATCATCCCCTATTTATAGGAGAGGAGGGGGTCGAAAATCTTGTAGAAAATTAATGTGGGAAAAGACTTTTCTTGGTCACCAAGAAATCTTGAATATATCTTCTATATTCCTTTTCCCATAATTAAAATATTCCACAAAAATCCCACCTCCTCTAATATTATGGAATTTTCGAAAATAATGCCTTGCAAGATTCCAAGATTTAGATCTTCTTGAATTTATGAGATATTCTTGTATTTCAAGAAATACATATCTTCCATAATATCTTTTCAAGAAAATCAAAAAATCTTTCTTGCCCATTATTATTTTTGAAATTTTTGAAATTTCTATATAGATAACAAAGTGGGAGATTTCTTGAATTTAATGAGATAATCTTGTATTCCAAGAATACATATCTTCATTCCATAACAAAATTCAAAAGAAAATCTTTTCTCCTCTTTTATCCATAAATTTCAAATTTTAGGGAAAAATTAAGCAACAATATTTATTTTATTTTAATCACCTTTTTCAGGTTATTGGACTATTTGTTGGGCTACTCGGGGGCCTTTTAGGAGAATTAAGATTTGACCTTCTAACGGATCTTGAATATCTAATATTGAGCCACAATATAATTCAAGCCCATAAATATTAATTAATCCCACCACATAATTAATATTGCACTATCCATCTTAACCCATATTACGATCCAATATGGCTCCCTGGCCAACGATTTGGTATGATAAAACTTATGAACCTCCCAAGGGGCAAATCAAGCAAGCGTGCTTTACATACGATTCTTCGTATTAAATCTTAGCAATCACATGTGACCAATAATATTGCCCAAGATAAAAAGTATTGAATCTCTCCGATTAAATCTACCCATGATAAGTCAAAGCAATAGTTACCAATCCCACGTGATCCTATTTAAGGGGGCGAAGATTAAGAAACAATTAACCAACCGAGGTCTAATTCTTCCTTGTTCTAAAGAATTTATCCTCCTCCTGTAGGTCCTATTCAAATAAGATCACCATCATGCACTAGTGTAATCTCTTGGTCAAGACAAACCAATCCCCGAGCCTTACACCTCAACCTTTCGTGATGGGTTGTTCATTTCCATCTAGGTAAATGAATGGCGTACTTTTTAGTTACAAGGACCAAATTTAATCTTCTATGATCCGTATCACTAAATTAACTACAATGTAACACGCATTTAATTATTGGAAATGCTTATGCAAAGAAATATATGTAACATTCAATCATATTTAAAGCATCGTGATAAACAATTTATTTCAAGAAATAAGTCTTGAAATTCGGGCCGATTATACAAAGTAAAAAGCATACTTTTCAAAGATAATCCCAACAATCTCCCACTTATACTCAAAAGTCTCTGCTTAAGTATACTACAACATGTCTCGCGTAGTCCGTGACATCTAATGTCACCTACACGAACCTAATAATTTCTCCCACTTATACTCAAAAGCCAGATTGACAACGGTCTTGACACCCATTCCACTCTCATGTCTCTAGAATGTATTCAGAGGCAGACGCCAGAATGGATCTGTTTAAGTCGTCCTCGGACGCCGCTCTTTGCCACATCTATATCTCTCTCTTAACGATTTCTCGTATAAGACGCGTTTCCTTTAATGTGTTTGTTTGACTGGTGGACTCTTGGTTCTCTTGAATTTGCAACCCGCCCTACTAGCAGATATTCTTCAAACAAATTGCAGAACACCATCCAAGTCCACTAAGAAGATCTGAGCCCAATCGGTTCTTTCATCGCTTCTGGCGACTACTTACCCGACTTCCATGGTTGGTCGGTGATGCATTTCTTCACACTTGTCCATCGATGGCTACACTTCCCAAAATGGAAACACACTAACGGAGGGCGGATAATTTCTCGAATCTAACTGATTGGAAATTCGAGTCCGTGTGGCCGATGGGATTGGAGTATCGATCGATAAATCAACATTCTATCCCGAGTTCTTTTCGCACACTTGAATGTTTTTAACGTCGTCCAATGTTTTTTCCCGGGTTACTTTGATATCTTGCTACCATGCCTACGGCCAGCGATATCCGGTCTCGCATACAAAGAATGCATACATAAGGTTCCGGCGTTACCGGCACAAGGAATACCTTTCATGTCATCTATCTCCGCTCGGCCTTAGGAACATTTTCTTGATAGATGGATTCCAAGTCCGAAAGGTACGAATCCTTTCGAATCTTGCATCTTTGAAGCGCTTTCAAGACGATGTCTATGTATGAAACTTGCGATAACCCGATCATCATTTTCTTGCGATCTTGAGTGATCTTGATCCCAAGGTTGTGTCCGGTTTTTCCCTAAGTCTTTCATATCAAACTGTTTTGAAAGCCATGCCCTTACGCCCGATCACACCTTCACATCGTTCTCGATGATCACAATGTTATCTACGATAGTACTAAGAAATACCAATGCAGTTCCGACACGCTTTTATACACACAACTTTCAAAAAACATTTTGATCAAACCCATAAGACTTTATAACATGATCAAAACATTGGTTCCAAGCTCTGGATGCCTGTTTGAGTCCATAAATGGACCTCTTGAGCTTACAAACTAGGTGTTCTTGGCTTGTTTCAATGAAACCTTGGGTTTGTTGCATATAGATCTCTTCATCAAGACTTCCGTTAAGGAAAACTGTCTTGACATCCATTTGCCAGATTTCAAAGTCGAAATGCGCAGCAATCGATAAGAGAATACAGATAGACTTAAGCATGGCTATGGGCTAAAAAAGTTTCTCATAATCGATCCCTTCTTTCTGAGTATAACCTTTCGCCACTAGTCTTGCTTTAAAGGTTTCAACCTTCCCGTCCGGTCCTCTTTTCCTCTTATATACCCACTTGCATCTAATGGGTTTGACCCCATTTAAGTGGTTCGACTAGCTCCCACACTCTATTATGAAACATAGAACCCATTTCGGTTATCATTGTTGTTTGCCAAGAATCTGCATCCTTATCTTGGAGTGCCTCGTCATATGTCCATGGGTCTGATTCGTCTTGTCCGGGAATCAAGTCCGAGGACTCTCCTATTCCCATGAATCTCTCTTCAAAACAACCCTCCCACTCACGACGAGGTCTCGGGTTGAAAACGATCGTTTGGTATATCATCTAAAGACAATTGGCAATCGAGGTTTGCCCTCTAAGCTCATTTAAGGTAATCTCATTCGGGTTTTCTTTTGGTTCATATAGTCTTCTTCCAAAAATCTAAAGTGGGCCGATGACCACCTTTTGATCTTCTGACTATAGAACATACACCCTTTTGTTCCCTCGGGGTATCCTACAAACAACCTTAATTCTGATCGAGGATCCAACTTACCGGCTTCCTTGTCCAACACGTAGGCCGGACACCCCCCAATTTCTCATGTGTCTCATACTAGGCTTGCGCCCGGTCCACAATTCTTTGGGAGTTTTGGGACCTATTCGATAACACCAAGTTCGTAATGTAAGTCATTGTTTCCAAGGTATGACCCCATAACAACTCGGGAAGATCCATAACTCATCATTGATCTAACCATTTCCAAAAAGAATTATGTTTCTTCGCTCGCAACCCAGTTTTGTTGAGGGTTCCGGATGCGAAGAGTCGATACAATCCCTTCATCAGATAGGTTTTCGCCTCCACGATCAGATCGTAGAGACTTGATACGTTTTTCCCTATGATTCTCTGTTTGAGCCTTAAATTCTTTGAATTTCTCAAAGGTCTCAGATTTATGCTTTATAAAGGAAAATGTAACCGCATTACCTTGAGTAATCATCAATAAAAATACTCATAACCTCCTCTTGCTTTGGTTGACATTGACCACATACATCCGTGTGAACGATCTCTAACACTTCTTTTGGCTCTATTCCCTTGGCTCCAATTGCCCTCTTGGTCATATTACCCTCCAAACATGATTCGCAGTTGGAATCGATTCAACTTGGAGACGCCTCCAAAGGAACCATCTTTCACCAACCTTTGGATCCTCTTTGGATTTATATGACCTAATCTTAGATGCCAAAGAAGCATTTAGTTCACGCTTTTTGCTTTTATCGGAAATAGTTGATGTGTTATAGGATGCATTTAAGTGAGTCTTTGTACTTGCTTTAATTGTATAGAGATTTTCCATCAATGTCCCATAACATATACACTCATCATTTCAAAAAAATGATGTCATTCTTATTAGAAGAAACTTAGTGTCCTTTAATCGAATTTTTAGAAACCTAAAGTGAATTCTTTCTAAAAACTCGGGAACATAAAGATAATCAAAAAAAACTTTATCTTCAAAAGATAGGTGCACTTCTCCCATCGCTTTAATCGCTACTTTCATGTAGCATTGCAATGTCTCCATACTAGGCGTAGTATTGCAATAATCGTTATTATCATAAAGATTGCAATATCTCGCCACTTACGTAGCATTGCAATGTCTTCTACTTTAAATAACGCGTTGCCCGATGTGATGAGGATCTCACTCCCATCGAGTTCTTGGATCATTTAGAACCCGGTGAAGCCAACATGATTAGTGGATCTCGTATCAACCACCCACGAATGAGAAGTATACGCCACTAAACAAGTTTCAACAACTAGTCGTGAGAATTACCTTTCTTTTCCGTCCCTTTTGGGGTTGGAGCAGCCAAACCTCCATTGTCCTCTCTCACCGCAAGCACTTCCTCTTTGGATTTTCCTTGACACAACAAGCATTCCTCATCTTACCATTGCCCTTGGCAACAATTGAGTTTTATTGCTTATGGCCTTTGGTCCTCTTTTTATCTTGCCTACCCTTGGCCTAGAAGACGAAGACAGACCACCACTTCAAATCAAAGCTTGAGTTTGGTGCCTTATCATCATTTCTGCGCCGACCAAAAGCTTGCAACAAATTAGCTAATGAGGCCAAAAATTCTCAAAAACTTTTTGGGCAGAGAGTGAAGTACCAAATTCATCTGAGTCTCCAGATCATAATCTGCACTCAGAATCTCAAGTTTGTTCAGATGGCCATCTATTTCTAGGACGTAAACCCTTACGGGTTTTCCCTCCACCATTTTCAGCGACGACATCTCTCGCAAGGTGATCTGACGAGTCCCGTGTTTTGACTTCGTCACTTGGCTCATCGATTTTGGTGTGTCAAGAATCCACTTGTGCTTTTTTATGCGATTAGGACAATTATAATTTTTCGTTTCCAATATAGTTTCCATACATATTGTATTGACATTAAGTATAATAACAGTGGATTAAAAGGTAACGACATGCTGAACTGAAATAAACAACTATATGCAATAGCACAAGTATATCACAAGGTTCGATATTGTATTGACATTAAGTATAATAACAATGGATTAAAAGGTAACGACATACTGAACTGAAATAAACAACTATATGCAATAGCACAAGTATATCACAAGGTTCGAACACATGCTTCACATTAAAATCTAAAAAAAATATGAACATGCATCAGCCAACATCTCAAAACAGTTTAAATAAGCCATGTGGGGTGGGTCATTATTTAAACACATTCAAGCAGGTTACAAACAAGAACAGTTACAAACCTTTAATATCCAGATTAATAGTTGGCTCCCTTCGACCAATATAAAATTGACAGGACTTGGGGGAAGTATATGCATATCAATTTTATACCTAAGTAATAACCATGATTAAATCTGATTACTATTTCGCTTTTGATCGAGCCTCGTGGGGAGGGTCATCGCTTACTAGTAATAACCCACAATCATTCGTTTGGAATTCATTCATGTGAAAGCTATCTTTTGACCGTCCCGGGGAATTTCTCCAAAAAGAATTCACAAATAAATAAATCATGGAGGTCAAAATTAATTCAATTTTATTATCCTAATAAAATTGTCAATTAATTATTTAAACATACTTAGTAATTTTGAAGGTGAGATTTTTCCATTTGGCAACCCTCATGCAAACACATTTAAACAAATTAAATAAAGCATAAGATAGCACAAATAAATCAAGCAAAAATGTAAAAATAAACGAATTGGGCACAAATTATCCAATTGTCATGGTTTGATTTTTTCTTGACTTGATCTTGAAGAAACCGTCTAGAATTTCTCCCACTCGTTCGTCTCAAAAAAATACTTAGTCTCGAACGCCACGCCAGCAAATCGCTTGGCCCGGATGTACGCCCCTCATCCGCCCGCCACATTTGGTTTAGAACAACCTCGGCACCACCCCGTGTCACCACGGCCGGAAGACCCTCAGACGCTCGGCGGCGTCGGTAGCTCTCGACAGCGACCAGATCCAGCATCCGTCTTGTATCCCTTCGCCCTTCTCCGCCTCGCCCGAAGACCTCGGCGACCTCGAGTCCCTACTGGCAAGCCCAGATATAGCGCCCGGCTTCGACAAGGCGATCTTCAAGATGCTTAGTCTGCATCGCCTAAGCCCTTCCGTCTTGTGGCGTCCAGTTCCTCTTGCTCGGCCCGGCGTGCCTTGCAATACTTGCCAGTCACGTGCCGGTAGCCGCCCACGCCTCGCTGTTTACGAATTTTGTCCTTTAATTCTTCGTCTCTTTCGTTCCCGATCCTTATAATTTATTTACAAAAATAAATAAACCTAGATCTAGACTAGTCTATTACATTGATCAAATCAAACAAATCTAGTCTACTCGTGGATTTTCTCACGAGGCAAAACAAATCCGAACAAATCGAATTAAAACCACAATTTATATGCATGCATAAATAAACACATTAAAATCCATGACAATTGAATACCTACAAAATAGATCTAACAGTTCTACTATCCAATTTTAAATTTAATGTCCACGAATTAAATTACAATTTAAAAAATTCAGAGCCCGAAACCGTGGCTCTGATACCAGTTGTTGGGGAATGAGTTGCACAGATCTATCCGGGGTGAATATTTAAATACAAATTTAATTATTTAATTATTACTAGCATGAATTAATCCTATATTAATTCAAATAATAATTGCAACAACATATCATGCATATATAATAAGCCCGTAAAACCTCACGACGCGAATCTACGGGTTTTACGTGAACGTACATTCTCGGGATGGCGTTGAATTTCGTTGGAAGGACTAACCAAAAGGACTTCCCAAGTATTCCCTTAGCCCTTGCTCGACAATCCGGTGGAAGGATACCCACGAACAATTAACAGAAGGAAAAAAATAAACTTTGTTGCACCACTTTCGTGGATTTGCTAATTTTTCCAGCACATGGAATTGTTCTTGTGAATGAACTAATCATCCCCTATTTATAGGAGAGGAGGGGGTCGAAAATCTTGTAGAAAACCAATGTGGGAAAAGACTTTTCTTGGTCACCAAGAAATCTTGAATATATCTTCTATATTCCTTTTCCCATAATTAAAATATTCCACAAAAATCCCACCTCCTCTAATATTATGGAATTTTCGAAAATAATGCCTTGCAAGATTCCAAGATTTAGATCTTCTTGAATTTATGAGATATTCTTGTATTTCAAGAAATGCATATCTTCCATAATATCTTTTCAAGAAAATCAAAAAAATCTTTCTTGCCCATTATCTTCAAATTTTTGAAATTTCTATATAGATAACCAAGTGGGAGATTTCTTGAATTTAATGAGATAATCTTGTATTCCAAGAATACATATCTTCATTCCATAACAAAATTCAAAGAAAATCTTTCTCCCTCTTTTATCCATAAATTTCGAAATTTTAGGGAAAAATTAAGCAACAATATTTATTTTATTTTAATCACCTTTTTCAGTTATTGGACTATTTGTTGGGCTACTCAGGGGGCCCTTAGGAGAATTAAGATTTGACCTTCTAATGGATCTTGAATATCTAATATTGAGCCACAATATAATTCATGCCCATAAATATTAATTAATCCCACTACATAATTAATATTGCACTATCCATCTTAACCCATATTACAATCCAATATGGCTCCGGTCATTATTTCCCCGTGTTTAAGATTATCTAGCCCATTAATTAATTCAAGCCACCTGAAATAGCTTTACATTAATTAATATCTTTTTTTGCCTTGGTCGAGAAATCGGTTCAACATTATTATCCATACCTAAACTAATTCCACTTGCAAGATTTGGTATGATAAAACTTATGAACCTCCCGAGGGGCAAATCAAGCAAGCGTATTTCAAGACACGATTCTTAAGTATTAAATCTTAGCAATCACATGTGACCAATAATATTGCCCAAGATAAAAAGTATTGAATCTCTCTTATTCGCTACCCATGATAAGTCAAAGCAATAGTTACCAATCCCACGTGATCCTATTTAAGGGACGAAGATTAAGAAACAACAAACCACTGAGGTCTAATTCTTCCTTGTTCAGTTCTGAAGAATTTATCCTTCTGTAGGTCCTATTCAGCGCATCAGCCATGCACTAGTGTAATCTCTTGGTCAAGACAAACCAATCTGAGCCTTACACCTCAACCTTTTAAGTGATGGGTTGTTCATTTCCATCTAAGTAGTGAATGGCGTACTTTTAGTTACAAAAGGACCATTTAATTTAATCTTCGTGATCCGGTATCACTAAATTAACTACAATGTAACACGTACGAATTATTGAACAGTTATGCAGTAAATATATGTAACATTCAATCATATTTAAAGCATCAGTGATAAACAATTTATTTTAGTAAATAGGTCTGGAAATTCAGTTTCGATTATACAAAGTAAAAAGTATATTTTTCAGTATAATCCCAACAACCCAAATTGTAATCACCAGAAGACTGGTAAGAAGAAAATCGCCTAAATCGCTTTCGTCAATTAGTTGTAGAAAGAGGGGTGTTTAGGTCGATGTCGAAGGGGTTGAGAAATTGAAAAAAAATCAAATTTGGAGGGCCGAGGAGGATTGTACGAGAAATTCAATTCTAGTAGTTGTGCATCGCGTGTTACGCGATGTTCCGCAAAGAACACATCGGTTTTTACTCTATAAAGCCGGAGCACTTGGGACACTCGAAGTTACGATATACTAAACATAAAAAAAAAAAAAAATTATAAATCATAACAACTAATACCTTCTGATGAAATCAAGTAATACTTTACAATATATCAATTAATACGACAACAATTGAACAATATAATAAAAAAATTAGAGTATACTGATTTTTTTAATTAGATTATACTAATTTTTTAATAAAAATAAATAATATCTTACAACATGATAACTAATACCTTACAACATATCAATTAATATTTATATAGGAAATTTTTATAAGTGTTTACAAGATATATTTTTGAAATTATATATATATTAAACCTACAATAGTGTGGTGTTATCTATTTTATTATAATAGCGTCAAGTGTGTTAATGTGATAATAGATAATGTGTGATAATATATATTCTATTAATACATTTTTATATGTGTTTAAAAGCTATTTTTTTTGTAGTGTTTACATCAAATCATTTAATACTTTTACTGAGATATCAAAATATTCGCATACTCTTATTTACTCATATACATCATAATTAATATTTATCATATTTACAAGAAGATGATCATTACACATAATGTTCCTTTTTAATTTTCCATTTAGTTTCACATTTTTTTTTCATTTTTATTTGCATATTTACCTATTTTTGCCTATAATTTTTCCAAATTACCCCACTAAAGTATTCTTTAAGATCATAATATATATTATATACTCCACTCATCCCACTTTAAGTGTCTTTTTTTTCCTTATAAGGAGTTGGTTCCATTATCACTTTTTAATTTAATAAGATAATTTATTATTTTTTTGCGAAAAAATAATTAATACTCCCATATTAAATTATTAGTGTAAACTGTGTAACACTTGTTATTAATACATAATATTTTGAGTAATTGATGTACACGAGTTCTTGCTTCCCTTATTTTTATGTTGTGTACATTCTTTGTGGTACTTTGAGAGAAGTGTCGTGTACTAATTATATTCATACTACTAAAATACGAGTATTAAGGTAATTTCTATGCTAAAACACCATATAGTAATTCAACTAATACCTAACAACAATTCAACTAATACTTTAAAACAATTCAACTAATTTTTATAAACACACTTAAAATTTAGGCTTTTTATAAACACAATTATTTTTTTATGTGTGTATATAATGAGTTCTTGGGGTATGTGAAAATGAAAGGAGTGATGGTAATATATAGTGTAATTTGAGTTGTGTAGAATGTGTAAAATTAATAAAATGGCCGAAATACAAAAAAAAAAAAAAGTTGTCTCAGATGTCAAGTGACAAAGAGTCTCTGTCGCGCGACGCCAAGCTTAACAATGAGGCTCGAGTCACGTCTCGCCATCTTGACGAAAGATCTTTGCTTATCGCGTGTGTCGTAAAACCTTATTAATCGTACATTCGAATTTTAATTTGAATCATGGACCTAAAAAAATTAAATTTGGGTGGTGAGAATTAAATTTGGACGGGTTGGGAAATAATTTAGCCCGAAAATTTGAGTTTTATAATGTATTGGACCATCATTAAATAGAAAATTATCACATAATTTATTTTAATAAAAAATATTAGTATTATTTTATAATAATTAAATTTTATTAACAACATATAAATTTCAGCTTTTTATACACAATTATTTTTTTATGCTAAAACACCATATAGCAATTCAACTAATTATATTCATACTACTAAAATACGAGTATTAAGGTAATTTCTATGCTAAAACACCATATAGCAATTCAACTAATACGTTATAGGAATTCAACTAATACGTTACAGCAATTCAACTAATACTTTACAACACAACAATTCAACTAATACCTAACAACAATTCAACTAATACTTCAAAATAATTCGACTAATTTTTATAAACACACTTAAAATTTTGGCTTTTTATAAACACAATTATATTTTTATGTGTGGCTTTTTATAAACACACTTATTTTATAAACACAATTTTCAACAAAGTATATAAACAAAACACGATTAAACAATTCCAAAATTATAATTAAACTGCATGTATGATGTATGTATATATATAGTTAAACAATTTCACTATTTTTTTTATGCAATTAAACAATTCAAAAAACATACCTTGAAGATGGCCGGAGGCGGTTGAGTTGAAAATGGCGGAGGCGGTCGGAGGTGGCGGCAAGATAGCTAATACTTACAGCAGACAACGATGGCGGTAAGAATGAAACATAGATTGAGTTATTATGTGTGAAAAGTGAAACAAGACAAGAAAATATACAATAAAAAAAAAATTCAACTCGACACGAGGTGGCGGTCGTGAAATTATGGCGCGGCGGAGGTGGACGGAGGTAATCTTGAGTGTGTATATTGTTAGTTGTTGAGGTATGTGAAAATGAAAGAGGTGGAGGTAATATATACAGGGAATTTTAGTGTATTGGCCGAAAAAAAAAAAATAAAAAAAAATCGCTTTTTACGCCATGCCATATTAGTTTTCTTATGGCGAGTGTCGAAATTGACAGCCGATAAATAACTTCAACGTCCGCCATCTACGAAAACAAATCATTGTCATCGTCGTGTCGGACGACACGAATATTCATCGACTTTAATTTGAATCTGTAGACCAAAAATTAAATTTGGGCGGGTGGGAAATATTTTAGACCAAAAATTTGTGTAAGACACGTGCTTCAAACATTATTTTGTGTCCGTAAATTTCGCAGTATATATATTCATGCTCTATAATGAATGCACCTCAGTAGCCTTACTTATTTATCTCCCACCTCCACCAGTATATATATTCATGTTCTATATATATTCATGCTCTATATATGTATCTCCCACCTCCACCATTTAGTAGCCAAAAATCTTACAAGTATTATTATCATTGATCAATTTATTTAAAATGAGTTCTTATCATGATGCTGATTATTTTTCTGAAGATCTCACTTCCGAATTTATTACTCCTGAAGAGGGTTTATTTGGAAAAGAATGAGTTGCTTTTTTTGTCAACAATGTTGCTAGTTTCAGAAACATCACATTGTGGATTCGTGATTCTTCTTCAAAACACGTAAGGTATTTATGTAGTGAAGGTGACAAATATACACCTAAAAAAAATAAATGAGCGAAATACCAAAACACAAAGAAATTCATGTCCTTTTTGTTTAGTTGCAAGGATTTCTGATCGCGAGCGTGATTTTTGGGAAATCGATGTTTTAAACGGGACACACAATCATCAATTTCCAAAAATGCAGAGGGTTCGAAACTGGGTAAATTAACTCCAGAACAGTACAAACATGTACAACTCCTAGTATCAATGAATGTCACTGCTTCAAACATATTGTCATATATAAAGAAATGCGATCCCAACAATTCTACGGACGCAAAAAGAATGTACAATGCTATTACCAAGATAAGGACAGACGACCGGGGTGAGCTTACCTCAACGCAAAACTTCATACACCTACTGAAACAACATAATTACAGGTATAAATACTAGCACATTTATTTATACTTGTTTTATAAATTATGTCATTTTCAGAATTACAAAACATGCATTTATATTTTTATATTAAAAAATGTGTAATTATACTCACTACAACACAAGTTAGATTATGTTGGGAAATTTAGAGTTTTGATGAAAGTTCCAAAACACTTGTAATAAGACAAGTCAGACCTATTAGCTGACTGATAAGCTAGATATCGGGTTAGGATGACCAGTTGATATTTATTGTATAGAACAACTGATGTAATAGAGAGGTCACATATTGAGGGGGAACTCAATATGTAAAGTCTTGAAGAAGATCAAATCGTAAGACCGATTTTCTTCAATAGATCGAAGGTAGCCGCTTAGTCAAATGATCAGGTGAAGACATGAAGCTAAAATTCAGAAGACCTGAAGATCAAATGACTACCAGAAGATCAAGACCAGAAGACCGGAAGATCTACATCAGTCGAGTCTGCTAAGTTGAAGTTAAGACAACTTGCACCAGAAGACTCTATCAAGTAGACTGGTCAGTTTTATCTGATCAGGTTAGCTCTCACCAGATGTCAACTGTTTTGTGCACCAGATCATACGTACTAATCAGACAAAAATAATGTCAATCTTAGTTGGTATACCAAACACTGAACAAGTGTATCTATTAACCAATGAGATCAAAACGCATTTATGAGCGAATTTGAAATGCGATTCTACCTTTGCATAGTCAAACGGCTAGAAAGGACAAACATACATGCTTTCGACCATGCCGTTCCTGAAACACGTCACATCAACCCTGCAATTCTACCAAATATAGCCTGAAATTCAAATTGCTCTCCAACGACTATTTGATTTCAAGGTCTATAAATATGGGATCAATCTTCATAGTGAAGACACGAAAATTATCATCAAGCTCAATGTTGGGGAATTAATTGCCCGGATCTATTCGGGATGAATATTTAAATACAAATTTAATTCAAACAATTATTACTAGCATGAATTAATCTTATATTAATTCAAATAATAATGCAACAACAAATCATGCATATAAACAGTTCACGTAAATCCTACGCATGCAGAATTACTACGAGTTTACGTGAACTTACCTCTTGGAATGACAATGGACTAGTCGATGAAAACACACCAAAAGACCTTCCCACGTATTCCCTAGTCCTTGTTCGACAATCCGGTGGAAGGAAGCTCGCGAACAATTAACAAACGGAAATATAAAATTTGTTTTAATGAATAACACTATAAAATTTGCCCTTTATATTTTAAAAATTTTCGAAAATCACACTATGAATAACCAAGTGGGAGATTTCTTGAATTTAATGAGATAATCTTGTATTCCAAGAATACATATCTTCATTCCATAACAAAATTCAAAGAAAATATATCTCCCCTTTTATTCATAATTTTCGAAAAATATGAGGAAAAATAAGCAACAAATTTATTTTATTTTTAAACACCTTTTTCAGTTATTGGACTTTATCTTGGGCTACGTGGGGGGCCTTTAGGAGAATTAAGATTGGACCTTCCAATGGATCTTGAATTATCAATATTGAGCCACAAAATTATTCAAGCCCATAAATATTAAATTAATCCCACTACATAATTAATATTGCACTATCCATCTTAACCCATATTTACGATTAATATGGCTCGATTTATTATTTCCGTGTTTAAGATTATCTAGCCCATTAATTAATTCAAGCCACTAAAATAGCTTTCCATTAATTAATATCTTTTATCCTTTGTAAAGATCGGTTCAACATTATTATCCATACCTAAACTAGTTCCACTTGCAAGATTTGGTATGATAAAACTTATGAACCTCCCTAACCGGGCGAACAAATCGTTTGCACACAAATTCTCCAGTATTAAATCTTAGCAATCGCATGTGACCAATAATATTGCCCAAGATATAGGGTATTGAATCTCATTGATTCTCTTCCCGTAATAAGTCAAAGCAATAGTTACTAACCACACGCAATCCTATTTAAGGGACGAAGATTAAGAAATAACTAACCACTGAGGTCTAATTCTTCCTAGTTCAGTTTTGAAGAATTTGTCCTCCTGTAGGTCCTCTTCAATGCATCAGACATGCACTAGTGTAATCTCTTGGTCAAGACAAACCAATCTGAGCCTTACACTACAACCTTTCACGATGGATTGTTCATTTCCATCTAGGTCGTGAATGGTGTACTTTTAGTTACAAGGAACTGTTAATTTAATCTTCTGTGATATGGTATCACTAAATTAACTACAATGTAACACGTACTATTTATTGAACAGTTATGCAGTAAATATATGTAACATTCGATGATATTTAAAGCATCAGTGATAAACAATTTATTTCAATATATAAGTCCGAAATTCAGTCAGTCTGATTATACAAAGTAAAAGCATACTTTCCAGTATAATCTCAACACTCAAGCCATATCAAATTTCCGCACGAAGAACACAAATTCAAGATTATTTTCTAAGTGTTCATCCAATTAGTTCTTAGCATAGAATTCTTATCCTCTAACTTAAGGCTACCTCAAAACTAGGATAGAATTCTAGTTGGAACAAACAACAATTCTTTACCCAAACTCAAAGTTAGGTTAAGTTTGTTTAGCAAGATTTCAGACTAGGGTTTCTAGTTCTGATTTCTGGGATCGGTTGAGTTAGAACTCTCTAAACATCTGTTGGTTGTACTGTGTTGGACTAACACAATAAACTAAGTCCAATTGGTTAAGTTGGTGCCCTTTGTGATAGGGAAGAGTGGAAGTTGGACTATTGTCCGAACCACTATAAAATTTTGTGTGTATTTACTTGTTCTTACCTGCTTTACACTACTACACACAACCTGAGTTTAAACTGCATACATATTCTGAGTTGGGATCAGTCTGCATCAAGCAATTGATCTGATCAGTTTGACACTTTAGTCATCTGATTGAAAACAGACTGCAGAATCTGATTCTCTAAAACTGATTTTTCACACGGGTTAAAACTTGCTTCCGCACACCAGTTAAACTAATAGACACCGAACTGATCTGCCATCAGGCGATCAGTAAGTTAGATATCAGTCCAAACTGATCCACACGCACTCTTATCAGGCAACCTGCCATCACACCTGATCTTGCACGAAAAGTTTTCAAAAGTCTATTCACCCCTCCCCTCTAGACTTTTGCCCTCACAAAATCCGTTCGGGACCTACAAGTGGTATCAGAGCAGTGGTTCTACGGACCACTGGATTTGAGTATCATCGGTTCTAGAGGAAGAACCATTGTGGTCACTTGAACAGATCTTGAAAAACCTATTTTTTTAAATTCATCTGTTTTCAAAACTCACAGTCAGTATGGATAATACATCTGGTATGTATCATGATCTACCCAAGTTTTCTATTGATGAGTATGCAGACTGGGTCATACTTATGAGCAATCATCTGGGAGCTATAAGCAGCAGAATGATGGAATTTCTTGAACAAGGACCTATCATTATCTACTACAACAATCCAGCTGAAGGAGGTGATCCAGAATTTCCAATTGGAGCCAGAATCAGAAAGAGTCCTGCTCTGATGGATGTTGAGAAAAGGAAATTGTCCAATCTGGATACTGTGGCCAGACACATCATTATGAAGACGATGGACAAGATAACCAGAGAAAAGATCAAATACCTCAAGTTTGCGAAGCAGATGTGGGATACTCTAGCTGAGATATGCAAGGGAAATTACCAGATAAAGGACAGCAGATTACAGGCCGAACTGGTTAAGTTCGAGAAACTCAAGATGATGCCCAACGAGATGATCAAATAGCTAGATGGAAGAATTACCATGTCTATCAACAAACTCAGAGAATTAGGACGTGAAATGTGTTGGGATTATACTGGAAAGTATGCTTTTACTTTGTATAATTAGACTAACTGAATTTTGGACTTATTTACTGAAATAAATTTTTTATCACTGATGCTTTAAATATCATTGAATGTTACATATATTTACTGCATAACTGTTCAATAAATAGTACGTGTTGCATTGTAGTTAATTTAGTGATACCAGATCACAGAAGATTAAATTAATGGTCCTTGTAACTAAAAAAGTACACCATTCACGACCTAGATGGAAATGAACAATCCATCGTGAAAGGTTGTAGTGTAAGGCTCATTGATTTGTCTTGACCAAGAGATTACACTAGTGCATGATCGATGCATTGAAGAGGACCTCTGGGAGGATAAATTCTTTAGAACCGAACTAGGAAGAATTAGACCCCAAAGGGTTAGTTATTTCTTATTCTTCGTCCCTTAAATAGATTGCGTGTGGTTAGTAACTATTGCTTTGAATTATTATGGGAAGAGAATCGGTGAAATTCAATACCCTATATCTTGGGCAATATTATTAAAACACGCGATTGCTAAGATTTAATATCGAGAATGTGTGCAAGTACGCTTTTGTTCGATGATTCCCTCGAGGTTCATAAGTTTTATCATACCAAATTTTGCAAGTGAAACTAGTTTCCTAGATGGATAATAATGTTGAACCGCCTTTACTAAGGATAAAAGATATTAATTAATGGAAAGCTATTTCAAAGGGCTTGAATTAATTAATGGGCTAGATAATCTTAAACACGGAAATAATAATTGAGTCATATTAACTCGTAATATGGGTTAAGATGGATAGTGCAATATTAATTATGTAGTGGGATTAATTAATATTTATGGGCTTGAATAATATTGTGGCTCAATATTGATAATTCAAGGTCCATTGGAAGAAGGTCCAATCTTAATTCTCCTAAAGGCCCACCAAGTAGCCCAAGATAAAGTCCAATAACTGAAAAAAAGGTGTTTAAAAATAAAATAAATTTGTTGCCTATTTTTCCTTATTTTTTTCGAAAATTATGGATAAAATGGGAGAAAGATTTTCTTTGAATTTTGTTATGGAATGAAGATATGTATTCTTGAATACAAGATTAAATTCAAGAAATCTAAATTCAATAGAAATCTTTGAAATTGAAAAGATATTTTCTTGATTTTCTTGAAAAGATATGTATTTTTCTTGAAATACAAGAATATCTCATAAATTCAAGAAGATCCAAATCTTGGAATCTTTTCTCCTAATATTTTGAAAATCACCATAGCAAGATGAGGTGGGATTTTTTTGGAATATTTTAATTATGGGGAAAATAATATAGGAGATATATTCAAGATTTCTTGGAGATCAAGAAAAGATTTTCCCACATTGTTTTTCTTCCCTAAAAATCGCCCACCACCCCATCTATAAATAGAGGATAATTCTTTCATTCCCAAGTGCAATTCCATGTGCTGGAAAAATTAGTAAATCCACAAAAGTGGTGCAACAAAGTTTATTTTTCCTTTTGTGAATTGTTCGCGAGTATCCTTCCACCGGATTGTCGAGCAAGGACTAGGGAATACTTGGGAAGGACTTTTGGTGTGTTTTTATATACAAGACCATTGTCATTCCAAGAGGTAAGTTCACGTAAACTCGTTGTATTTCCGCATGTGTAGGATTTACGTGAATTGTTTATATCCATGATTTGTTGTTGAATTATTATTTGAATTAATATGGGTTAATTCATGCTAGTAATAATTGTCAAGAATTAAATTTGTATTTAAATATTCATCCCGAATAGATCCGGGCAATTAATTCCCCAACAACTGGTATCAGAGCCTCGGTTTTGCTCAATTTTAAATTGTAATTTAATTATTTGTCATTAAATTTTGAAATTGATAGTAGAATTGCTAGATCTTTTTTTGCGGTATCCAATTGTCATGGAATTTAATGTGTTTAATTTATGCATGCATATAAATTGTGGTTTTTTAATTCGATTCGTTCGAATTTGTTTTGCCTCGTGAGAAAATCCACGAGTAGATTAGTATTTGTTTAATTTGATCAATGTAATAGACTAGTCTAGATCTAAGTTTATTTATTTTGTAAATAAATTGTAACCGGATCGGAAACGGAGGTGGAGACGAAGAATTAAAAGATGGGATCCGAAACATGGCGTAGTAAAGATGCATGCGTCGCCTAAACGTGCAAGGAGGCACGACGCTACACGGACGCTATGGGCGTAGGGCGGGGGCCGGCGGGCCGAGCGCACGCGATCCTACGGCGGCGCGCGGGCGCCAAGACGAACGGGGCTATACCGCTTAGGCGGCGCTGGCGACGACGGGCGATGCGGCGACGGCGCGCTATGCGTCATGTTGTCAATGCCGAGGCAATCTGCTGCAACGCGGGCGCAAGGGCAAAAGGACGACGGCGACGCGGGCGATGCTTGCGGCGAGGCGCAAGAGTCTGGCCGCCGAGACGGGCGTTCTTGACGACGGCGGTGGGCGACACGTCGGCAAGTTCGGTCAAGTGGTTAGGGTTGATGACGTGGCTTGACAAGGCGTTTTTTTTGAAACGGTCAAGTGGGAGCTTTTCGAGACTAACGATGAAGGCAATGAAGACGATTTCTCAAGATCAAGACATGACAAAATTAACCATGACTATTGGATAAATGTGCCCAATATGTTTAATTTTTGTCTTGATGTTTATGCATTATTTATGCTTATTTAAATTGTGTTTAAATTTGCGATGCATGAGAAAATGTTTTGAAAAATCTCACTTTCTAAAATTACTAAGTATGTTTAAACAATTAATTGACAATTTTATTTCGGATAATAAAATTGAATTAATTATTGACCCCATGATTTATTTATTTGTGAGTTCTTTTGGAGAAATTCCCCCCACGGGACGGTCAAAAGATAGCTTTCACACGAATAAATTCCTAACGGATGATTGTGGATTATTACTAGTGGCAACGATGACCCTCCCCACGAAGCTCGTTCAAAGCGAAATAATAATTCTGTATTTAATCATGGTTATTACTTAGGTATAAAATTGATATGCATATACTTCCCCGAAGTCCCTGTCAATTTTATATTGGTCAAGTGGGAGCCAACTATTAATCTGGATATTAAAAGTTTATAATTGTTTTCTAGTTTGTAACCTGCTTGAATGTGTTTAAATAATGACCCACCCCACGTGGCTTATTTAAACTGTTTTGAGATGTTGGCTGATGCGTGTTCATATTTTTTTGAGATTTTAATATGAAACATGTGATCGAACATTGTGATATATTTGTGCTTATATAAATTGTTATTTATTCAGTTCAGCATGTCGCAACCTTTTAATTCACTGTTCATATTTGTTTTGGAGATTTTAATATGAAACATGTGATCGAATTTTGTGATATACTTGTTCTTATGCATATTATTATTTATTTCAGTTCAGCATGTCGCAACCTTTTAATCCACTGTTCAATATACTTAAAGACAATTTGCTTACTGGTGAAAACTTTGTTGATTGAAGTCGTAAACTTACTATTGTCCTCACTGCACAAAGCCATAACTGGGTTCTCACTACACCTAAATCAGAAAAGCCAAATGACGAGTCAAGTAAATCGGTTATGAAAGAGTATGCTGACTGTGAGCATTCCAACGAAATGGCAAAGTGTACCATCTTGGCTTCAATGTCAGATGTGTTGCAACACCAACACCAGAATGTTGAGACCGCTGCAGACATCATGACTAGTCTTAAAGCGATGTTTCAACATCAGAACCGAGTGGCTCGTCAGATCACCATGAGGGACTTGCTCTCTATGAAAATGGTGGAGGGAACGCCCGTAAGGGAGCACGTTCTCCAGATGATGGCTCACCTTAACAAACTTGAGGTACTTGGCGCCGAATACGACATCGAGACCCAAATCGATTTCGTGCTCCATTCTCTGCCGAAAAGTTTTGAACAGTTCAGGTTGAACTATCAGATGAATAATCAGAAGCTCTCGATGCCTGATCTATTGCAAGTTTTGGTCTCGACAGAGGCAATATTGGGGCAAAAGAGCCAAGTCTTGGTGGCAAATGGACCTTCTTCTTCTTCTAGGCCAAGGGGTGGTAAGAACAAGAAAAAGGACAAGAGCCACAAGCAAGTGAACTCAAGTGTTGCCAAAGGCAAAGAAAAGGTGAAGGGAGGTGGAGGAATGAGCAAGCCAGCTAAGGGGAGGTGCTTCAAGTGCGGTGAGAGAGGACATTGGAGGTCAGCCTGTTCCAATCCCAAAAGGAATGGAAAGAAAGGTAATTCTCACGCACTAGTTGTTGAAACTTGCTTAGCGGCATATGCCTCCCATTTATGGGTGGTGGATATGGGATCCACTGATCATGTATGTTTCACTTTACAAGGGTTCAAGCGGACCCGACAACGTAGTGGGAGTGAGATCCTCATCACACTGGGCGATGCCATGAGAGTGGCAGCTGAAGCAGTGGGAGAAGTGCACCTGTCTTTTGAAGACAGAGTTTTAATTTAAAGAGATGTACTTTACGTTCCGAATTTTAGAAAGAACTTGATTTCAGTTTCTAAACTTTACCTTGATGGATATTCAGTTACTTTTGATAAAGTTGTTACCATTTCTCTTTATGATAAATTTATCTGTCATGGAACGTTGTAAAGTAATCTCTATACAATTAACTGTGCACACCACTCACGAAATGCATCCTATAACACATCAATTGTTTCCAGTAAAAGAAAACATTCATCAGACGTGAACGAAACACTTATATGGCATCTAAGATTGGGACATATTAATCCAAAGAGGATCCAAAGGTTGGTGAAAGACGGTTCACTAGAGTCTCTCCAAGTTTAACCGATTACAACCTGTGAATCATGTTTGGAGGGTAAAGTGACCAAGAGGGCATTCGGAGCCAAGGGGAATAGAGCCAAAGAAGTGTTAGAAATTTTTCACACAGACGTATGTGGTCCAATGTCAACCATGGCAAGAGGAGGTTACGAGTATTTCGTCACTTTTACTGATGACTACTCGAGGTATGATTATATTTTCCTTATGAAGCATAAATCTGAGACCTTTGAGAAATTCAAATAATTTAAGGCTCAAGCAAAGAATCATAGGGAAAAACTTATCAAGTCTCTACGATCCGATCGTGGAGGCGAGTACCTCAGCGATGAGTTTTTGAACTATTTGTCGGATGAAGGGATTGCATCCCACCGATCGCACCTTAACCCTCAACAAAATGGGGTTGCAGAGCGAAGAAACAGAACTCTTTTGGAAATGGTTAGATCAATGATGTGTTATGCGGATCTTTCCAAGTCGTTCTGGGGTCATGCCTTGGAAACAGCGGCTTACATTCTGAACTTGGTTCCATCCAAGTCGGTTCCCAAAACTCCTAAAGAATTGTCGACCGGGCGCAAGCCAAGTTTGAGACACATGAGAATTTGAGGGTGTCCGGCCTACGTGTTGGACAAGGAAGCCGGAAATCGATCCTCGATCCAATTAAGGCTATTTATAGGATACCCCGAGGGAACAAAAAAAGGGTGTATGTTCTATGGTCCCAAAGATCAAAAGGTGGTCATAAGCACCCACTTTAGATTTTTGGAGGAAGACTATATGAACGAAAGAAGACCCAGAAGTGAGATTACCTTAAGTGAGCTAAGAGGGCTAACCACATTGTCAACTGTACAAGATGATATACCAAACGACACACTTTCACAACCGGAGCCTCATCGTAGTGGGAGGGTTGTGAGACAAATTTTTAGAGATTCATGGGGATAGGAGAGTCCTCGGACTTGATTCCCTGACAAGATGAATCGCACCCATGGACATATGATGAGGCAATCCAAGATAAGGATGCGTTTCTTGGCAAAAGGCAATGAAAGCGAAATGGGGTCTATGGATCATAACAGAGTGTGGGAGCTAGTCGAACCACTTAATGGGGTCAAACCCATTGGTTGCAAGTGGGTATACAAGAGAAAGAGGGGACCGGACGGGAAGGTGGAAACCTTCAAGGCAAGGCTTGTGGCGAAAAGGTTATACTCGTAAAAAGAAGGGATCGATTATGAGGAAACCTTTTCACCAGAGTAATGCTCAAGTCCATCCGGATTCTCTTGTCGATAGTCGCACATCTCGATTTTGAAATCGCAAATGGATGTCAAGATGGCTTTCCTCAACTAAGTCTTGATGAGGAAATCTATATGCAACAACCCCAAGGCTTCATTGAAAAAGACCAAGAACACCTTGTTTGTAAGCTCATGAAGTCCATTTACGGACTCAAACAGGCATCCAGAGCTTGGAACCAATGTTTTGATCATGTTATAAAGTCTTACGGGTTTGATCAAAATGAGTTCGAGAGTTGTGTGTATAAAAAAGCATGTCGGAACTACATTGGTATTCTTAGTACTATACATAGATTTACATTCGCCTCATTGGGAACAATGTAAAGGTGTTATCGGGGCGTAAGGGCATGGCTTTCAAAAACAGTTTGATATGAAGGACTTAGGGGAAGCGCACATCCTCCTGGGATCAAGATCACTCGAGATAGCAAAGAAAAGGATTATAGGCTTATCGCAAGCTTCATACATAGACACACTTGTCTTGAAACGATTCAAAGATGCAGATTCCAAGAAAGGCCGTGCCTTTTAGGCATGGAATTCATCTATCAAGAAAATGTGCCCTAAGACACAAAAGGAGATAGATGACATGAGAGGCATTCCTTATGCTTCGTTGCTTAAGCCTTATGTATGCATTGTTGTGTATTTAGACCGGATATCCGCTTTGCCATTGGCATGGTGGCAAGATATCGAGTAACCCGGGGAAGGAACATTGGACGGCAGTTAAAAACATTCTAAAGTATCTAAAAAGAACTCGAGATAGAATGTTGGTTTATCAGTCAGATAGTCTAATCCCCATCGGCTACACGGACTCGGATTTCCAATCAGACTTAGATTCCAGAAAATCTACCTCCGGTAGTGTGTTTTGCATGGGGAGGAGCCATGACGTGGAGAAGCGTTAAGCTGAAATCGTCGCAGATTCTACCATGGAAGCCGAATATGTAGTCGCTTTAGGCGAATGAAAAAAGCGGTTTAGCTCAAGAACTTCCTAGTGGACTTGGATGTGGTTTTAATTTACCAAGCAGAATCATCATGTTTATTGTGACAATGCTTAGGCGATTTGCAAATTCAAGGGAACCAAGAGCCCACAAGGCCAAAGAAACACATTGAATGGAAATACCATCTTATCACGAGACATCGTTAAGAGAGATATAGAGGTGGCAAAGATCGCGTCGGAAGACATCCTAGCTGATCCATTCACAAAGGGTCTGCCTCAGAATACATTCGAGAGACATGTTAAAGGAATGAGTGTCAAGACCATTGCCAACTGCTTTGAGTATAAGTGGGAGACATTATTAGGTTAGTGTAGGTGGCATTAGTTGTCACGTCTTACACGAGACATCTTGATGTATACTTAAAAGCGGACTTTTGAGTATAAGTGGGAGATTGTTGAGATTATCTTTGGAAAGTATGCTTTTACTTTGTATAATTAGACTAACTGAATTTCGGACTTATTTACTGAAATAAATTGTTTATCACTGATGCTTTAAATATCATCGAATGTTACATATATTTACTTTATAACTGTTCAATAAATAAGACGTGTTACATTGTAGTTAATTTAGTGATACCGGATCACGTAAGATTAAATTAATAGTCCTTTGTAACTAAAAAAGTACACTATTCACGACCTAGATGGAAATGAACAATCCATCGTGAAAGGTTGTAGTGTAAGGCTCTCGATTGGTTTGTCTTGACCAAGAGATTACACTAGTGCATGACCTGATGCATTGAAGAGGACCCTCAGGAGGATAAATTCTTGAGTAATCGAACTAGGAAGAATTAGACCTCGGTGGTTAGTTATTTCTTAACCTTCGCCCCTTAAATAGGATTGCGTGTGGTTAGTAACTATTGGTTTGACTTATTATGGGAAGAGAATCGGTGAGATTCAATACCCTATATCTTGGGCAATATTATCGTCACATCGCGATTGCTAAGATTTAATACGGAGAATTGTGTGCAAGCACGCTTTGTTCGACGGTTCTCCTTGGGAGGTTCATAAGTTTTATCATATCAAATCTTGTAAGTGGAACTAGTTTTAGGTATGGATAATAATGTTGAACCGTTCCTTTACCAAGGATAAAAGATATTAATTAATGTAAAGCTATTTCAGTGGCTTGAATTAATTAATGGACTAGATAATCTTAAACACGGGAAATAATAACTGGGAGTCATATTAACTGTAATATGGGTTAAGATGGATAGTGAAATATTAATTATGTAGTGGGATTAATTAATATTTATGGGCTTGAATAATATTGTGGCTCAATATTGATAATTCAAGGTCCATTGGAAGGTCCAATCTTAATTCTCCTAAAGGCCCCCCAAGTTGCCCAAGATAAAGTCCAATAACTTAAAAAAGGTGTTTAAAAATAAAATAAATTTGTTGCCTATTTTTCCTTGTTTTTTTCAAAAATTATGGATAAAAGGGGAGAAAGATTTTCTTTGAATTTTGTTATGGAATGAAGATATGTATTCTTGGAATACAAGATTATCTCATTAAATTCAAGAAATCTCCCACTTGGTTATTCATATAGATAAGTTTCGAAAATTTTGAAATATGAGGGAAAGAAAGATTTTCTTGATTTTCTTGAAAAGATATTATGGAAGATATGTATTTCTTGAAATACAAGAATATCTCATAAATTCAAGAAGATCCAAATCTTGGAATCTTTTCTCCTAATATTTCAAAAATCACCATAGCAAGATGAGGTGGGATTTTTGTGGAATATTTTAATTATGGGGAAAATAATATAGGAGATATATTCAAGATTTCTTGGAGATCAAGAAAAGATTTTTCCACATTGTTCTTCTTCCCTAAAAATTGCCCACCACCCCATCTATAAATAGGGGATGATTCTTTCATTCCCAAGTGCAATTCCATGTGCTGGAAAAATTAGTAAGTCCACAAAAGTGGTGCAACAAAGTTTATTTTTCCTTTTGTTAATTGTTCGCGAGTATCCTTCCACCGGATTGTCGAGCAAGGACTAGGGAATACTTGGGAAGGACTTTTGGTGTGTTTTCATATACAAGACCATTGTCATTCCAAGAGGTAAGTTCACGTAAACTCGTAGTATTTCCGCATGCGTAGGATTTACGTGAATTGTTTATATGCATGATTTGTTGTTGATTTATTATTTGAATTAATATGGGTTAATTCATGTTAGTAATAATTGTCAAGAATTAAATTTGTATTTAAATATTCATCCCGAATAGATCCGGGCAATTAATTCCCCAACAAAATGACCGACAAGGACATCAACTACAAGATCCTGAGATCGTTAACGAAGAAATGGGATATGAAGGTTACAGTGATCAAGGACTGCCAGGATATAGCGAAGATGAAGCCGAGCAGTTTGTTCTTAAATCTGAAAGCTCATGAATACGACCTGATTTTGAGAGGGCAAGAGGAAGATGATAAGTCATCTGCCGAAACTACACCTGCAACAACAAAAGCAGTAGCATTCAAAGCAGGCGGCAGCTGCTCAATATCTTCTGAGCCTATTGGAAATATTGTTAGTCAAGCTGAACAGATTGCACTACTCACCAGAAAGCTTGAAAGATCAAATATTCAATTAGGAAAGTATAGGAGATTCTACAAAGACTATCAGAATAGCAGAAGAAGAGAAAGAAGATCGTCTGACAGATCGCAGGAAAGAAACAGATCTGATGACAGAAGAGATGACCAAAGAGAAAAGAAAAGAGATGATCGTGCTGAAGATCACAAATCAGAAAGGAGAAATTCAGATCAAAGGCAAATCGGGAAGTCACCTGACAGATTATACAGAAGACATGACTCACCTACCAGAAGAAGTTCTGTGGAGAGAGGAGTCTGCTTCAACTGCCAGAAACCAGGTCACTACAGAGCAGACTGCCCTGTCCTAACGCCTAAAGAAAGAGAAGATAAGAGGAACATGAGAGAGCAACGATACAGAGATAGGAAAGCTATGGTTGCTGACACTACTGGAATAGATGACTCTTATCTGCCATCAGAAGATTCTGGTTATTCATCTGTAGAGGACTTCTGCCTGATGAGCAATGCTGATGACTTCAACGACTTTGATGATCTGATGTTCTCATCTAATGATGACATCTGCCTCATGGCCAAAGAAGAAGATCAATCTGAGGTATCTTCTAAAACATCTGTGTTTTCTGTTTCCACACCAGCTGTGTTGAGCACACCTGCTGGAGAGATTGACCTGTAGCTCTACAGTGAACAATTGTTTGATGATCTCTCCAATGCAGTAGACACTTATACAATAGTGGAAGCTGAGAACGACAAGCTAAGGATAGAGAACATTCAGGTTGTTAAAGAAAATGCTACAAGAAAAGCTACTGAACTGAAATCAGTTGAGACTGTTCAGAAAATGACAGCAGAACTGGAGATTCTAAAAGTCAATTCTTCTGATCAGGATAAACTGATTAAGGAATTACTAACCATTAACAAACAGCAAGCTGATGATCTCAAAATCCTTCAAGCTAAGTTTGATGAACTCTTCCGACTGCATGAGAGTCTAAAAGTTACTGAGGATAGTTTGCGTAAGAAAATAGAGGTTTTTACGAAATCATCTAAGACCGTTCAAGATCTGAACAACTATTTTCGCACGTCAACTAATAAGAAGGGAATTGGGTATGAACACCCTTCTGCATCCTCAAAAGCCCCGTCTGGTTCACTTCAGAAAAGTGTAATTAAACGAGTTTCTGATCAAGATACACGAAAAGCAAAATCTTATCAGATAATGGAAAAGGATCAGCTGACCAGGCAAGACAAGTGTCTGATCAGAAAGGGAACATAAATGGACCCCAACTGATCAAGCATCAGCCGAGAAATTAACAGAAGAATCATGTTCTTCTGAAGAGACCTCAACCTGATCAGCAGATTAGGAATAAAAAAGGACTACCTCTCAAGGGAAAATCTGATCTGAAACCTAATCAGGTTAAGCTGCCTAACAAGCAAGCTAAGAGTAAACTGCTAAGACCATCTATGCCAAAAAGATATGAATCTTTTAATGGTAGCAGTCGTACCTACCCTTACAATCAGAAACCTAGGGCTGCTGCACCTGAGCCCCACTGGATTAAAAGAAGACAAATATCAATGAAAAATCCCAAGTCTTCTGATTCATCCACGGCTCACACTAATAATCACACTGACCAGATTGCATATGAAGAGACGTATGATTATGTAGATGTTTATGGGAGACAAATCAAGCCCTCAGTTTTCAACAAGGGTGTCAGATTTGTCTGGATCCCGAAAGATATTTCTAACCCCCCAGGACCCGATTCTACTGGGGTACCTAAAGCGTGATCTGATTGCATGTTCGCGTGGGGTTGTCCAATAAAGGAGGTGTACAAACAACTATCTGGTACATCGATAGTGGATGCTCAAGGCATATGACTGGAAGCAAACATCTCCTTAGCTCATACACAGAACAAGAAGGCCCACGTGTACTCTTTGGTGATGATAACTTTGGTTTTACCAGAGGATTCGGAACCTTAGAGAATGATGATGTACAGGTTACTGGAGTCTCGTATGTCGATGGTTTGAAGCATAACCTGTTATCGGTTTCACAATTCTGCGACAACTGATTCAACGTTGAGTTCTCGACTTATCAATGCACTATAAAGAATTGAGCTACTCAACAGATTTTGTTAACTGGTTTAAGAAAAGTAACGATCTACACTGCAGATTGGAACAATTGTCCAAGAAATGCATGCCTGATTGTTAAGAGTTCCAAAAGCAGCAGTTAGCTCTGGCACAAGAGAATGAGCCATCTGAACTTTAAAACTCTTAACAAGATAACAAGGATGTCCTTGATTGAGGGTCTCCCGAATGAGGTATTCTCTAAGGATCAAACATGTGTCGCATGTCAGAAGGGAAAGCAGGTTAAAGCCTCATTCAAGGGGATCCCAGGAGCAGCATCCAGCAGAGTATTGGAACTGCTCCATATGGATTTATTTAGACCAGTTACACCACTTAGTCTCAGCGGACGCAAATACACTCTGGTGATCGTGGATGATTACTCAAAGTTTACCTGGGTGGTATTCTTATACAAGAAGAATGAGACAACAACAAAGATACCCGAGCTACTCAAGAAATTACAAAATGAGAAGGGTGTCAGTATTGTGAAAATCAGATCCGATAAAGATACATAATTTTTGAACTCCTTTATTACTGACTTTTGCACTAAGTTTGGAATACAACATGAAATATCAGCTGCAATAACACTACAACAGAATGGAGTAGCAGAACGAAGAAACAGAACACTCAAAGAAGCTGCTCGAACTATGTTAGCTGAACATGCAACTCCAAACCGTTTTTGGGCGAAGTTATCAACATCGACATGCACTTTTCGAATGTAGATGCTCTCTAACTAAGATTCACTTTAAAACACCTTATGAACTGTTGGGATATTTTAGTTTTGATAAATTATGCCAAAACATTATCAACTTGTATTTTTGAAGCTAATCTATAGATAACAAGTTGAGGGGGAACGAGAGAACAAATTGAGGGGAACTCACGAAATCGATTTAAGATGATCGAGATCGACGAGGTCGCAGACGAGGCCGATCGAGATCGATGAGTAGGATGAGTTCGAGTAAACCGATGAAATTGAACAAGAAGAAACATCTTGATTTTTAAGAAGAAATCTTGATCAATCTTGATCTGATTTTCTGAATCTGGTGACGTCTTCTTGTCGAATCTTTCTTGACTTGATATTCTTGACCAGTCTGGTGACGAGATCTGGTGACTGATGTCTTCTTGACGATCTGGTGACGATCTTCTTGACCAGATCTGGTGACCGATCTTTCTTGACCAGTCTGGTGACTGATCTTCTTGACGACGATTCTTGACAGATGTTCTTGACCGATGTTGTGACTGATATTCTTGACCGACCAGATCGTCAACTTTGATATGTTCTTGACGATCTGATTGACCAGATCTTCAGTGACTGATGTTGTCGATCCGATTTCTCAGGCTTGATCGATCGTGAGACCAAAATCTACGCACCAGATTTCTGCACTGCAACTGCAGATACAGATTTCTGCACCCGATTGCGGACCAAAAATCGCATACCGATCAAACGACCCAGAATCAAGAGTCGAATAAAGAATAAGATGAAATAAAATCGATCCGTTAAACACACAAAAGCAGCTGGCCAATAAGAAGACAACACACATATTGATGTGACATAAAGCTGCAAGGAAAAGTGCAAAAGGACAAAGAAAAGCTGGAAGTTATTAGTATGGATTTGAATATTACTTTTCAACGGTAATATTTAAATCCACACTATAAATACATTGCACTATCTTCAAAAGAAGAAAAAGGAGAATCTGCAAAGTGAAGATTAAAGCCAAATATTCAAGCAACTCCATTCAAGAACACAGAGCATTAAATATCCAAATTTATCCAAGAGTGTTCTACCCTAGATCTAAGCACAAATGCCACATCCTAAGCTTAGAGAGATTTTCCCATCCTTAGCATCGAGGCTAAACAAATGTAAGGGAAAATCTCAACCTAGTTGAAACAAACAAACCTTACCCAAATCGGTTTGATAGGATAAGTTTGTAGGTGAGTGTGAACTTCGGTAAACATCTAGCAATCCCGAAAGGGAGGGTAGGCAATCCCATGAGGAGATAAGTCCCATTTGAGTGTGAACTCAGAAACATCTATAAAGCGATCCCGTGAGGGTGATAAGTCCCGCTTTGAGTGTGAACTCAGAAACATCTCATTTGGGTGTTGGACTAACACGTTAAACTAAGTCCAGTTGGTTAAGTAGGTGCCCTTGATGATAGAGAAGAGTGGATGTAGGAGTTGGACTCCGAACCACTATAAAATCGTGTGTTCTTTACTGCTTTATGTTCTTACTTGCCATATGCATTCGATTAAGCAAAACACACATCGATCGGTCTTAAAAGCAAAAATCTGGAATCACTCTGCCCTCACCCCTGTTTTATATGCATTACACGATTTTTCCGCATTTCATGGGTTTTTTTTTTTTTTTTTTTTTTTTTTTTTTTTTTTTTTTTTTTTTTTTTTTTTTTTACAGGGACCAACATGAACTGTGGAAGGACAAAAACCTTGTGTTTCTTACTTCCATGTTTTTGGGTGCAAGTGTTTCATTCACAACAATGGGAAGAGTCAGTTGAAAACCTTTGAAGCCAAGTCAGATGAGGGTATATTCTTAGGATATTCCTCAACTAGCAAGGCTTTCAGGGTGTTCAACAGGCGAACTCTAGTTGTGGAAGAAACACCTCATGTGGTCTTTGATGAGACATATTATGAACAAGAGAAATCTGCCTCAGAACAAGCAGTACCAGATCAACCGGTACCTGATGCACAGAAAATGGATTAGTTGAGTGTCAAAGACAAGGGATCAGATCACGTAACAGTGTATGTCCCAAAGCTTGATCTGACTGATTCACCAGGTCAATCAGACCCAAAGGTACACACAACTATCAATGAAGAAGCTGGTAGAGCTGAGACAGTATCAACTGAACCATCTGGTTCAGGGGGAACATCTGATGTTCCTATGGACAGACATCAACATATGATGATTCCAACATCAGTTGAGACTTGTCCATGTCAAGTGGATCCTATTACTGCACCACTCCCAACTACTAGTGACTCAATATCAGATGAGGATGATGATATCCAAAATGATATTCATCAGAAAAGAAGGACTTGGTTAAATGACCATCCGACTGATCTGATAATTGGCAATCCGAATGTCCGAGTCCAAACTAGACATCAGGTTGGTGAAAGTGTCATGTACTGTTGTTATCTGTCTTTGAAGGAACCAACCACCATAGAAGAAGCTCTACAAGATGCAAGCTGGATTCTAGCTATGCAAGAAGAACTAGAGCAGTTTGAAAGGAATCAGGTTTGGAAACTGGTGGACAGACCAACTCATCAAGATGTGATAGGCACCAAGTGGGTATTCAAGAACAAGAGAGATGAGAATAATGTCATAACCAGAAATAAGGTAAGAATTGTTGCTGAGGGGTATTCACAATCAGAAGGAATTGATTATCATGAGACCTTTGCACCAGTCGCTCGCCTGGAAGCCATTCGGCTGTTTCTGGCATATGCTGCCCACAGAGGGTTTATTGTGTATCAGATGGATGTAAAGAGTGCATTCTTAAACAGGGTACTAGCTGGGGAAGTTTATGTTGAACAACCTCCTGGCTTTGAAAAGGGAAACCAGGTGTACCGTTTAAGAAAAGCTCTTTATGGCCTGAAACAAGCTCCTCGAGCATGGTATGATACACTATCTCAGTTCTTGATAAACAGTGGATTCACTAAAGGAATAGCAGATAAAACCTTATTCAGAATAGAAGATGGTGAAGATATTCTGATGGTGCAGATCTATGTGGACGACATCATCTTCGGATCTCCCAACAAGAACCTATGTGACAGATTCAGTAAACTGATGCAAGGGAAATTTGAAATGTCTATGATGGGTCAGATGAATTACTTTCTGGGTCTTCAAGTTAAGCAAAGTACAGAAGGGTTATTCATCTGCCAGGCAAAGTATACTAGGAATCTGTTGACTAAGTTTGGAATTAGAACAGTAAGGAAGCCAAAATTCCTATGATGACTGGATTCAAGATGGATCCAAGTGAGAATGGTCAGAAAAATAATAAGAAAAAATACAGGGCTCTCATTGGACCTCTACTATACCTAACTGCCAGCAGACCAGATATAACTTTTGCAGTAGGTGTATGTGCCAGATTTTAGGCAAATCCAATGCAAAGCCACCTGGAAGCATCTAAGCGGATTCTTAAGTATCTGGAGGGGATAGTAAACCTTGGTTTATTCTACCCATTAGATGATAATCTAGAGCTTAGTGGGTATTCTGATTCTGATTATGGAGGTTGCAGAATAGACAGAAAATCAACCTCAGGAACATGTCAGTTCTTAGGAAGTAAACTGATCTCGTGGTTCTCAAAGAAGCTGACATTAGTTGTCACATCTACTACTGAAGCAGAATATATGGCTGCAGGAAGCTGTTGTTCCCAACTGCTCTGGTTAAGTCAGCAGCTGAGGGATTACAACATTATAGCTACGAACGTACCCATATTCTGTGACAGTAATAGTGCTATTGCAATTACTCAGAATCCAGTTCTACATACAAGATGCAAGCATGTGGATGTCAGACATCATTTTATAAGAGATCACGTGGAAAAGAAGAACATCAGAATGGAAAAGATCCATACTGATAAGCAGAGAGCTGATATCTTAACCAAACCACTAGCTGAAGTCAGATTCAGAGAACTATGTAATGAGCTAGGACTTCTGGACTTAGGAGAAAGTGCACCAGATGTGTTTGGTGGACTGGTCTCCAGGACCAGTTGGTTAAGAGACTGACCAGATAAGAAGGAACAGTTGAGTAATGGTACCTCAACTGATCAATAAGATCAGTCTGGAACTGATCAGAAAAGGGTTACCAGTTGAAGGAGGAACGTCAAACCGATCAGATAGGATCAGAAGGAAACTGATCAGATAAGTGAGACATTATTGGAAAATACAAAGGGTTAAGCAGAAACAAAGATCAACAAGAATCAGTCAGACCTATGGCTACAAGTGGTATTGACTGGTTACAACATCAGTCAACCAGATACGCATTTCTATTCCTTTGTTTTACTGATTACTTATCTGCAATTATCTGATAATATTTGCTTTTACTGTGCACATATTTTTATGACGCACGCCCTGGAATTCATTTAATGCGGATGTGGGGAATATGTATTAATTGCTATTAAATGCGTTTTTAAAATCCAAAAGGTAATCGCGCGTGCAAATCCTGACCGCACGATCAAAACCGCTTAATTTGAATTGTTTATTCTTTTCAAACGTTTGGTTTTCTGGTCTCAATTTTCCCTCCTTCCTTTTATAAAGCTTCGTCTCGATTACTCTCTGCAAATTCTCACTTACCCTCTGCAATTCAAAGTGTTTCTTGCGATTCACCTTATTTCAAAATCACTCAACAAATTCTGGTAATATGTGGTTATTTGTTGAATTTATTCCATTTAATGTTTTTGCTCATACAGTTTTTATAATGAATGCCTTCTCTAATGCTTGGTATCTGTGTGAGTATGATATAGAATGATTCAATCGATTATTTGTTTGGTAAATCAGATAGATGATATGTTTTTTTATTAATCATTATACTCACATAGTTTCTTCTTAATATAGATGGCTACTCATGGTATTGGCAATATCATGTGTAACTATGCAAGTTTGGCAAAACAAATCGTGGAAGACAAATATGTAATGTTTGGAGTTACACGAGATCCAGAATCGATGGAAGTTGAGCAGGTGTTAAAGGGTTGTGGACTCGAACAGTACTGTGCATCCCACTCCAATCCAGTGATGCAATATGAAGCACTAGAATTTTTGAGGAACCTGGAGGTAGTGTCACCTGGCGATGAACTTGTTTCATCCATCAATGGTGAAGAAGTCAATGTCTCAAATGCAGATATCACCCGCATATTCAATCTATCGAAAGGGAAAATTTTGCCTGCTCATTACAGAGAGAATGAAGATGAGCAGATAAGAGATCTACTGTTCAGGGAAGCAGATAAAAAACACACTGCCAACTTTGTCAGGCCTATGCTTAAGAGGAAGTTTTGCCTACTCTTTGACATTCTGTCAAAAACAATCATGAGGATTTCTTTCAGTCCTGATGGACTGACTGCTGTCAAGATGCATTGCATGGAAGCTATTGTGGATGGAGCCACAAATATTAACTGGGCAGGATTCCTCAAGGCTATTCTGCTACAAGAACAGGCAAAGTTTGGGGTGAATGATTAGAGGCAAGTCTTTCTGAAGAAGAGAATCAGTAATCTCAACAAAGTTGCAGTCATTCTGAGGGACAAATTGCCAAATGCCGAATGGGATCATAATGGACTGAAGTTTTACAAGGCTTTTCTCTCAACCACAACTGCCATCTATGGCCCAACTGATGATGATATGAAGCTGACGGTCAGGAAGGGCAAGAGCAAGGAAGCCACATCTGTTGCATCAGCAAATCCTCCAAAGAGAAAGAGGCTTCTAACGAAAGAACTGGCGAAGAGGCCAAAGAAAGTGAAGCAAGCTTAGATGACTCTGTTCCTGGAAGAAGAGTCCGAGGAAGAAGAAGCTACAGCTCAACCTGCTGCACAAAAACAATCAGCTGAGAAGTCTGAGAGACACGCTTCACTGGTGGAAAGCTCTCCGGAGTAGTCAGACGGAGAACAAGGGAAGGACAAAGGAAAGGCAAGATCACCTTCTCCTCAATCTCGTGCTCAATCTCCAGCTGCTGAGCGCATGACTCCCTCTCCTTCTCCAATAAGAGAACATGCCAAATCGCCTGATGTGCCTGTTTAGGAACAAGATCGAACTCAGCATATCAGTCAAAAGCCCACTGATCTGCCGCCACCAGAAACTTCTTCAACTCAACCACCCATCCAATCTGAACAATCGATTCCCGAATCCAGATCATCGACAACCATTACTGGGAAGTTGGCAAGGATGAGAATTGAACGAGAGGTCGATTATTTGTATCCAGAATTAGAAGCTCATCTGAATATCAAAGAAGATATCCTGGAGATCCTGACTTGGAGAGATCTCAGAATGAAGAACTTCTCAAACTTCATGATCATTATTGAACAGATGGGCGGAGCGGATGAGTTTGCTAACTATGACTTTGACATGAAAAAGTCTGCTCAGGTTAGTTCACCAGCCGAGCTGATCTCTGTTGAGGCTGTCAAAGCCATGATCTACAGGAAACTGGGCAAGTCCGAAAGGGTTGAGTTGGAATCAGAAGCGGATGCCCCCACAACACAAGGATGCTCCTATGAAAGATGTCGGAGCTGCCGATGAAGGTGGTATTGGTGACACAGTTCTTGACCAACCACTGGAGGCACAAACAACTGTTACTGATCAGGTGGTTCGAGATATTCCTACTACACATATAACCACTGATCAGCTGCGGGAAATCAGGTCTTGCTTCAAGGATCTGCTCAAAGAAGAAGTTGAAGGTGTGTTGGCTAATGCAGTTAGCAACACCATAGCTGATCAGAGACAGGAAAGCATCAGAGAGATTAAAGATCAAAGGGAGTTTGCCATCTCCCAGATTGAGGCTTTGAAGGATCAGTTCACACAAACTGTGACCAACCTGAATGGCGAGTTCAAAAAGGCCTATGATGAAAAAATAGCCCAGGTTGATCAACATCATGTCTCACTTCTCTTGATTGCAGAAAAACTGGAGAAGACGGAAGAGAAACTTGTCAAGTTAATCCTTACCTTATCCACTGCCGTCGAAGCTGCAAAATCCGAGCTGATCTAAAAAATTCAAGATATAACCTCTCAGTCACAAGGATTGAATGCTTCTGATCTGAACAAAGTCATCTCTGTCAGTTTTGGCTCCCTGACTTCCCACCTCAATTCTCTTTTTGATCAAACCAAAAAGGGGGAAGGCCAGGTTGAGAAACCAACTGACTTTATAAAGACTACAGAAGAGCTTATCCAAACAGTTGAAACTTATGGCCAAAGACTAGACCATCTTGATCTGTTTGCAAATGAAGTTCCTGAGAAGATGGAAAAGTCTAAGGCAAGGAAAATGGCCGGAGGAGCTGGAACCTCTAAAGCTGCTGATCCTACTACTCAAGCAAAAAGAGTTACAAGAAGCACAGCGAGCCAGATACAATCTGATAAAGAAATGGCGAAAAAACTCTCTAAGGAGCAGATTGCTGAAGAAGCTCGTTTGAGTGAAGAATAAAGAAAAGCTGAGAAATTGGCCGAGGCAAAACGACTGAGAAAGAGATACACCTCGAGGTTAAGGAAAGGTCAAGCTGGAAAATCAGTCGTAGAACCTCAGCTGGCAGCAAAAGTTGATGATATTATTCCAAAAACTGTTGCACATGCTAACAGATTCGAAGAATGGAATAAGATCAGAGGTGAATGGCTCCTGGATGCCTTTGTTCTGGACCTAGTGCCAAAAGAAGAATCACCAGATGAGGAATTTCTCAACTGGTTGGAGAACAAGCATCCAGATTTTTTGAAGTATCTGGAGAATGAGGCCAGGAAGATAAATGTAAGAATAACCCATCAAGATTATGAGGTGATGGACTACACGAACAAGGCAGATGGCTCATTCGACAGATTGGCCTTTCAACGATTCTATTTTGACATCCTAAGCAAATTGCGCATAACTGATCCTCAGCAGATCAAGGATGTCAAATGGAACTTATACTGGATTTTCAACGTTCCTCAAGATCAACAAGAAATGCCAGAAGGCTACATTCCAAGAGGGTGAAGATTAGAAGACTTTTAGGATCAGTTGTACTTTATTTTCAAACTTTTCAGATGTAACATGTAAACGACAAATCAGTTAAATTAAAAGTTTATTTTTACTGATCCTAAGACAAATTCTCATTTGTTGGGGTTATATTGGAAAGTATGCTTTTACTTTGTATAACCAAACTGAATTTTCTGTCTTATTTACTTAAATAAGTTATTTATCACTGATGCTTTAAATATCATTGAATGTTACATATATTTACTGCATAATTGTTCAATAAAAAATACGTGTTACATTGTATTTAATTTAGTGATACCAGATCACAGAAGATTAAATTAACAGTCCCTTGTAACTAAAAGTACGTTGTTCACGACCTAGATGGAAATGAACAATCCATCGTGAAAGTTTGAAGTGTAAGGCTCAGATTGGCTTGTCTTGATTAAGAGATTACACTAGTGCATGACTGATGCACTGAATAGGACCTACAGGAGGATAAATTCTTCAGCACTGAACCAGGAAGAATTAGACCTCAGTGGTTCGTTATTTTTTAATCTTCGTCCCTTAAATAGGATCGTGTGTGGTTAGTAATTATTGCTTTGACTTATGACGAGTAGAGAATCAATGAGATTCAATACTTTATATCTTGGGCAATATTACTGGTCACATGCGATTGCTAAGATTTAATACGAAGAATCGTGTGCGAGTACGCTCGTTTGATTTGCCCCCTTGGGAGGTTCATAAGATTTATCATACCAAATCTTGCAAGTAGAATTTGTTTCTGGTATGATAATAATGTTGAACCGTTCCTTGACCAAGGAGAAAAGATATTAATTAATGGAAAGTTATTTCAGTGGCTTGAATTAATTAATGGGCTAGATAATCTTAAACACGGGAAATAATAACCGGGAGCCATATTAACATTAATATGGGTTAAGATGGATAGTGCAATATTAATTATGTAGTGGGATTAATTAACATTTATGAGCTTGAATAATATTGTGGCTCAATATTGGAAATTCAAGATCCATTAGAAGGTTCAATCTTAATTCTCCTAAAGGCCCCTCAAGTAGCCCAAAGATAATGTCCAATAACTGAAAAGGGTGTTTAAAATAAAATAAATTATTGTTGCCTAATTTTCCTATTTTTTTCGAAAATGATAAATAAAAGAGGGAGAAAGATTTTCTTTGAATTTTGTTATGGAATGAGAATAAGTATTCTTGGAATACAAGTTTATCTCATTAAATTTAAGAAATCTCCCACTTGGTTATTTGTCTTGAGATTTTCGAAAATTTTGAATAAATAAGGAAGGAAAGATTTTCTTGATTTTCTTGAAAAAATATTATGGAAGATATGTATTTTTGGAATACAAGAATATCTCATAAATTCAAGAAGATCCAAATCTTGGATTCCTTCATCCTTATTTTTTTGAAAATAACCATAATATTAGGAGGTGAAATTTTGTGAAATATTTAATTATGGATAAAAGAATATATGAGATATATTCAAGATTTCTTGGAGATCAAGAAAAGATTTTCCCATCTTATTTTTTCACCCAAAATTTCGACCACCTCCTTCTCTATAAATAGGGGATGAATGTTTCATCCCCAGTGCAATTCCATGTGTTGAAAAAATTAGAAATCCACAAAGGTGGTGCAACATAATTTTATTTTTCCTTTTGTTAAATTGTTCGCGAGTTCCTACCACCGGATTGTTGAACAAGGACAAGGGAATACTTGAGAAGGACTTTTGGTGTGTTCGTGTGAACGAGATCCATCTTCTCAACGGTTGTCACTCCGAGAGGTTAGTTTACGTAAACTCGTAGTAATTCCGCATGCGTAGGATTTACGTGAACTATTTGTATGCATGATTGGTTGTTGAATTATTATTTGAATTAATATATGATTAATTCATGCTAGTAATAATTGTTAGAATTAAATTTGTATTTAAATATTCAACCCAATATAGATCCGGGCAATTAATTCCCCAACAAGCGTATCGTAGCCTCGGTTTTTGCCTGAATTTTAAATTGTAATTTAATTCATTTTCATTAAATTTGAAATTGGATAGTAGAATTGCTAGATCTTTTTTGCAGGTATCCAATTGTCATGGAATTTAATGTGTTTATGTATGCATGCATATAAATTGTTGTTTTTTAATTCGATTCGTTCGAATTCATTTTGCCTCGTGAGAAAATCCATGAGTAGATTATGATTTGTTTGATTTGATCAATGTAATAGACTAGTCTAGATCTAGGTTTATTTTTTTATTTTTGTAAATAAATTGTAAACCTGATTGAAACGCGAGGCGAGATGGAGAATTAAAAGACGATCCGTAATCAGGCGTAGCTTAGGCGTCGCGCAAAAACGTGCTGAGGAGGCACGCGACGCGACGCGACGCCGGGCTCAAGACGGCGCGCCAAACCATGCCATCGCCGCTACGGATCGGCCTCAGGCATGACGGGCAGTAGCTCTTGTGAAAAAGCGCCAGGCGGGCTGCGGGGCGATCGCCGAGGGCGACGCTGGGCGGTATCTGGAGACTCGCGACGGGTAACAGATCCGAAACGCTTTACCGAGAATTGTCGAAGGCCATGAAGCCGGCGCGCCACAAGACGGCGCGATCGACACGGCCAGTCGGGTGCTGGGCGGCACCCCGACCATGAAGCCGACGGTTCAAGAGACATGATTTTTCGAGACGATCGAGTGGGAGAAATTCAAGAGGGCGTTTCTTCAAAATCAAGCCAAGAAAAATCAAACCATGACAATTGGATAATTTGTGCCCAATATGTTTATTTTTCTGCTTTGCTTGATTTATTATTGTGTTTTCTTGTGCTTTGTTTAATTTGTTTAAATGTGTTTGCATGAGAATTGCCCAATAAAAAATCTCACCTTCAAAAAATTACTAAGTATGTTTAAATAATTAATTGACAATTTTATTCCGGATAATAAAATTGAATTAATTTTGACCTCCATGATTTATTTATTTGTGGATTCTTTTGGAGAAATTCCCCCACGGGACGGCCAAAAGATAGATTTCACATGAATAAATTCCGAATGGATGATTGTGGGTTATTATTAGTGGCGACGATGACTCTCCCCACGAGGCTCGTTCAAAGCGAAGTAATAATTATGTATTTAATCATGGTTATTACTTAGGTATAAAATTGATATGCATATACTTCCCCGAAGTCCCTGTCAATTTTATATTGGTCAAGTGGGAGCCAACTATTAATCTGAATATTAAAAGTTTATAACTGTTTTCTAGTTTGTAACCTACTTGAATGTGTTTAAATAATGACCCACCCCACGTGGCTTATTTAAACTGTTTTGAGATGTTGGCTGATGCGTGTTCATATTTTTTTGAGATTTTAATATGAAACATGTGATCGAACATTGTGATATATTTGTGCTTATATAAATTATTATTTATTTCAGTTCAGCATGTCGCAACCTTTTAATTCACTGTTAATATACTAAAGTCAATAGAATAGTATGGAAACTATATTGATTGGAAACGAAAAATTATGATTGTCCTAACTGCACAAAAGCACAAGTGGATTCAGATGAGCCAACAGACGAGTCGAAAATGCGGGGCTCGTCAGATCACCTTGCGAGAGATGTCGTGGCTGAAAATGGTGGAGGAAAACCCGTAAGGGATTACATCCTCAAAATTAATGGCCCATCTGAACAAACTTGAGGTTCTGAGTGCAGATTATAATCTGGAGACTCGGATGAATTTGGTACTTCACTCTCTGCCCAAAAGTTTTTGAGCATTTTGGCCTCGCTAGCTGATTTGTTGCAAGCTTTGGTCTCGACAGAGACGTTGATGGGGCACCAAACTCAAGCTTTGGCGGCAAAGTGGTCCGTCTTCATCTTCTAGGCCAAGGGAAGGCAAGAAAAAGAAGAGGAACAAAAGCCATAAGCAATCAAACTCAACTGTTGCCAAGGGCAATGGTAAGATGAGAAATGCCGGTGGTGTCAAGGAAAATCCAAAGAGGAAGTTCTTAAATTGCGGTGAAAGAGGACAATGGAGGTTAGTCTATTCCAACCCCAAAAAGGGGCCGGAAAGAAAGGTAATTTCACGCACTAGTTGTTGAAACTTGTTTAGCGGTGTATACTTCTCATTCGTGGGTAGTTGATACGGGGTCCCAGCTGATCATGTATGTTTCACGTTACGGGGTCCCAGCTGACCCGACAACTTAGTGGGAGTGAGATCCTCATCACACTGGGCGATGCTACGAGAGTGGCAGTGGGAGAAATGCACCTGTCTTTTTTAAGACAAAGTTTTAATTTTAAGAGACGTTCTTTATGTTCCCAGTTTTAGAAAGAATTCACTTTCAGTTTCTAAAAGTGGATACTTAGTTTCTTCTAATAAGAATGACATCATTTCTTGAAATGATGAGTGTATCTGTTATGGACATTGATGAACAATCTCTATACAATTAACTGTGCACACCACTCACGAAATGCATCCTATAACGCATCGACTATTTTCGATAAAAGAAAACGTTCATCAGACGTGGACGAGATACTTCTATGGCATCTTAGATTGGGACATATTAATCCAAAAAGGATTCAAAGTTTGGTAGAAGATGGTTCATTGGAGTCTCTCCGGGTTGAACCAATCCCAACTTGCGAATCTTGTTTGGAGGGTAAAATGACCAAGAGGGCATTCGGAGCCAAGGGGAATAGAGCCAAAGAAGTGTTAGAAATCGTTCACAGAGACGTATGTGGTCCAATGTCAATCAAAGCAAGAGGAGGTTATGAGTATTTCGTCACCTTTATTGATGATTACTCAAGGTACGGCTACATTTTCCTTATGAAGCATAAATCTGAGACCTTTGACAAATTCAAAGAATTTAAGGCTCAAGCAGAGAATCATAGGAAAAAACGTATCAAGTCTCTACGTAGATGATACGAAAGTTGTGTGTACAAGAAGCGTGTCGGAACTGCATTGGTATTCTTAGTACTATACGTAGATGATATTCTGCTCATCGGAGATGATGTAAAGGTATTGTCAGACGTAAGGGCATGGCTTTCAAAATAGTTTGATATGAAGGACTTAGGGGAAGCCAGGCACGTCCTTGGGATCGAGATCACTCGAGATCGCAAGAAAATGAGGATAGGCTTATCGCAAGCTTCATATATAGACACTGTCTTGAAGCAATTCAGCATGCAGGATTCCAAGAAAGGCTTCGTACCTTTCAGGCATGGAATCCATCTATCCAAGGATATGTGCCCTAAGACACAAAAAGAGATAGATGACATGAAAGACATTCCTTATGCTTCGGCTGTCGGAAGCCTTATGTATGCAATACTGTGCACGAGACCGGATATCTGCTTTGCCATTGGCATGGTGGTGAGATATCAAAGTAACCCAGGAAAAGAGCATTGGACGGCAGTTAAAAACATTCTGAAGTATCTGAAAAGAACTCGGGATAGAATGTTAATTTATCAGTCAGAAAGTATAATCCCCATCGGTTACATGGACTCGAATTTCCAATCAGACTTAGACTCCAGAAAATCTAACTCCGGTAGCGTGTTTTGCATGGGGGGAGGAGCCATGACATGGAGAAGCGTTAAGCAAAAATGCATCGCCGATTCTACCATGGAAGCCGAATACGTAGCTGCTTGCGAGGCGGCGAAAGAAGCGGTTTGGCTCAAGAACTTCCTAGTGGACTTAGATGTAGTTCTGAATTTGCCCAGCACAATCACTATTTACTGTGATAATGTCGGAGCAGTTGCAAATTCAAGGGAACCAAGAGCCCACAAGGCCAGCAAACACATTAAAAGGAAATACCATCTTATACGAGAAATCATTAAGAGAGGAGATATAGAGGTGGCAAAAATCGCGTAAGAAGAAAACCTAGCAGATCCATTCACAAAGGGTCTGCCTCAGAATACATTTGAGAGACATGTGGAAGGAATGGGTGTCAAGACCGTTGCCAATTTGCTTTGAGTATAAGTGGGAGATATTATTAGGTTCGTGTAGGTGACATTAGATGTCACGTATTAGGAACTACACGAGATGTGTTGTAGTATACTTAAAAGCAGACTTTGAGTATAAGTGGGAGATTGTTGGGGTTATACTGGAAAGTATGTTTTTACTTTGTATAACCAAACTGAATTTTCTGTCTTATTTACTTAAATAAATTATTTATCACTGATGCTTTAAATATCATTGAATGTTACATATATTTATTGCATAAATGTTCAATAATCAGTACGTGTTACATTGTAGTTAATTTAGTGATACCAGATCACAGAAGATTAAATTAACAGTCCCTTGTAACTAAAAGTACGCGGTTCACGACCTAGATGGAAATGAACAAACCATCGTGAAAGGTTTAAGTGTAAGGCTCAGATTGACTTGTCTTGACCAAAAGATTACACTAGTGCATGACTGATGCACTGAACAGGACCTACAGGAGGAAAAATTCTCTAGCACTGAACCAGGAAGAATTAGACCTCAGTGGTTCGTTATTTCTTAATCTTCGTCCCTTAAATAGAATCCCGTGTGGTTAGTAACTATTGCTTTGACTTATGACGGGTAGAGAATCAATGAGATTCAATACTTTATATCTTGGGCAATATTACTGGTCACATGCGATTGCTAAGATTTAATACGAAGAATCGTGTGCGAGTACGCTCGTTTTATTTTCTCCCTTGGGAGGTTCATAAGACTTATCATACCAAATCTTGCAAGTGGAATTTGTTTCCGGTATGGATAATAATATTGAACTGTTCCTTGACTAAGGACAAAAGATATTAATTAATGGAAAGCTATTTCAGTGGCTTGAATTAATTAATGGGCTAGATAATCTTAAATACGGGAAATAATAACCTGGAGCCATATTAACAGTAATATGGGTTAAGATGGATAGTGCAATATTAATTATGTAGTGAGATTAATTAATATTTATGGGCTTGAATAATATTGTGGCTCAATATTGAAAATTCAAAGTTCATTGGAAGGTCCAATCTTAATTCTCCTAAAGGCCCCTCAAGTAGCCCAAACATAATGTCCAATAACTGAAAAATGTGTTTAAAATAAAATAAATTATTGTTGCTTATTTTTCCAAAATTTTCGAAAATAATAAAGGAAGAAAGAGAAAAGATTTTCTTACTTTTCTTGGAAAAATTTTATGGAATATGTATTCTTGAAATACAAGATTATCCCATAAATTCAAGAAAAGTCAAAGATCCTATTTCTTCCCTATTTATTGAGATATTTTCGAAAACCCCTTAATATAAGGAGGTGGGATTTTAATGGAATATTTTAATTATGGAGAAAAGAATATATTGGATATATTCAAGATTTCTTGGAGATCAAGAAAAAGATTTTCCCATCTTATTCCTACTAGAAAAATCGGTCACCCCTAGTATTATAAATAGGGGATGAATTTTTCATCCCCAAGTGCAATTTCATGTGTTGGAAAAATTAGAAATCCACAAAGGTGGTGCAACATAATTTTATTTTTTCTTTTGTTAAATTGTTCGCGAGTTCCTTCCACCGGGTTGTTAAACAAGGACAAGGAAATACTTGAGAAGACCTTTTGGTGTGTTCGTATGAACGGGATCCATCTTCTCAATGGTTGTCACTTCGAGAGGTTAGTTTACGTAAACCCGTAGTAATTTCGCATGCGTAGGATTTACGTGAACTATTTGTATGCATGATTGGTTGTTGAATTAATATAGGATTAATTCATGCTAGTAATAATTGTTAGAATTAAATTTGTATTTAAATATTCAACCCGAATAGATCCGGGCAATTAATTCCCCAACATGCTCAAGTCCATCCGAATTCTCTTGTCGATTGTTGCGCATCTCGACTTTGAAATCTGGCAAATGGATGTCAAGACGGCTTTCCTTAACGGAAGTCTTGAAGAAGAAATCTATATGCAACAACCACAAGGCTTCATTGAAAAAGGCCAAGAACACCTAGTTTTTAAGCTCAAGAAGTCCATTTATGGACTCAAACAAGCATCCAGAGCTTGGAACAAATGTTTTGATCATGTAATAAAGTCTTATGGGTTTGATCAAAATGAATACGAAAGTTGTGTGTACAAGAAGCGTGTCAGAAGTGCATTGGTATTCTTAGTACTATACGTAGATGATATTCTGCTCATCGGAGACAATGTAAAGGTATTGTCAGACGTAAGGGCATGGCTTTCAAAACAGTTTGATATGAAGGACTTAGGGGAAACCGGGCACGTCCTTGGGATCAAGATCACTCGAGATCGCAAGAAAATGATGATAGGCTTATCGCAAGCTTCATATATAGACACTATCTTGAAGCGATTCAGCATGCAGGATTCCAAGAAAGGCTTCGTACCTTTCAGGCATGGAATCCATCTATCCAAGGATATGTGCCCTAAGACACAAAAAGAGATAGATGACATGAAAGGCATTCCTTATGCTTCGGCTGTCGGAAGCCTTATGTATGTAATGTTGTGCACGAGACCGGATATTTGCTTTGCCATTGGCATGGTGGTGAGATATCAAAGTAACCCGGTAAAAGTGCATTGGACGGCAGTTAAGAACATTCTGAAGTATCTGAAAAGAACTCGGGATAGACTGTTAGTTTATCAGTCAGACAATCTGTTGGGAAATTTAGAGTTTAGATTAAAGTTCCAAAACACATGTAATTGGACCAGTCAGGCCTGTTAGCTGACTGATGTTTTTAAATACCAGTTATAAGATGACCAGTTGATACTTATTGTATAGAACAACTGATGTATAAGATAGGTCACATCTTGAGGGGGAACTCGATATGTATAGGTCAGATCTAAAGACCAGCTGAGAACAAAAGACCAACTGAAGTCAGAAGGCCAGAGGCAAGGGAAAGACAGAAGATCAGACGATCTGATAAAGTCAGATGATCAGAGTGAAATCATGAAGCTCAAATTCAGAAGAACTGAAGATCAGATGACTACCAGAAGATCACACCAGAAGACCTACATCAGTCGAGTCTGCTAGTTGAGCTAAGACAACTGGCACCAGAAGACTCTATCAGGTAGACTGATCAGTTGTAACTGATCAGGTCAGCTCACACCAGGTGGTAACTGATGTTTCACCAAGTCATACGTTGTTGATCTGAACAAGAAGAATGTCAACTTTAGTTGGTAGAACAAACACTGGAAAATTTATTTGTTAACCAATAAGAACAAGACACGTATGAACGGAGCCGACAATACGGGATTTGGTGTTGCTTGGTCAAACGGCTATAAAATATAACTATCCATGCTTTCGGCCATGCCGTCCCTGAAGCACGTCACATTAAATCCTACATATCTACCAAATATAGCCGGAAATTCAAATTGCTCTCCAACGGCTCTTTGATTTCGGGGTCTATAAATATGGGATTCCTCTTCAGAGTGAACAACGAAAATTATCAAAAAGCTCATATTATAGCCAAATTTCCGCACGAAGAATACAACCTTGAAGATTATTTTCTAAGTGTTCATCACATAGTTCTTAGCACATAAATTTTATCCTCTAGTTGTTAGGCTACTTAAATACTAGGATAGATTTCAAAGTTGGAACAAACAACAAATCTTACCCAAAACCCAAAGTTAGGTTAAGTTTGTTTAGCAAGATTTCAGACTAGGGTTTCTAGTTCTGATTTCTGGGATCGATTGAGTGAGAGCTCTATAAATATCTGTTGGTGTAATGTGTTGGACTAACACAATAATCTAAGTCCAGTTGGTTAAGTTGGTGCCCCTTGTGATAGGGAAGAGTGGATGTAGGACTGGTTGTCCGAACCACTATAAATCTTGTGTGCATTTACCTGATTGATTAACTGCTTTATATTATTGCACACAACTTGATTAAATCTGCATACATATTCTGAGTTAGGATCAGCTTGCACCAAGCTACTGATCTGATCAGGTTGACTCCATAGTCATCTGATTGAAAACAGCTTCGGAATCTGATTTGATTTAAACTGGTTTTTCACGCGGGTATAAACTAGCTTCCGCACAATCAGTTAAACTGATAGACACCGAACTGATCTGCCCTCAGGCGATCAGTAAGTTGGATATCAGTCCAAACTGATTCACTTGCACTTTGATCAGGCAAACTGCAATCACACCTGATCTGCACGAAAAAGTTTTCAGAAGTCTATTCACCCTTCCCCTCTAGACTTCTGCCCTCACGAAACCCATTTGGGATCTACAAGTGGTATCGGAGTAGTGGTTCTACGGACCACTAGCTTTGAATATCATCGGTTCTTGAGGAAGAACCTTTGTGGTCACTTGGACTGATCTTGAAAAACCTTTTCAAATCTCATATGTTTTCAAAATCACGATCAGCATGGATAATACGTCGGGTATGTATCATGATTTGCCTAAATTTTCCATTGATGAGTATGCAGACTGGACGATATACATGAGCAATCATCTGGGATCAATAAGCAGCAGGATGATGGAAGTTCTTGAACGAGGACCCATCATCATCTACCATGACAACCCAGCTGTTGGAGGTGATCCAGATTTTGCAGTTGGAAGTATTGTCAGAAAGAGTCCTGCCCTGATGGATGCTGAAGAGAGAAAGTTGTACACTCTGGATACGATAGCCAGGCACATAATCATGAAGAACATGGACAAGATAACCAGAGAAAAGATAAAGTATCTCAAGACAGCCAAACAGATGTGGGATACGCTTGTTGAAATGTGTGTAGGAAATGATCTGATTAAAGATAGCAGACTGCAAGCCGAACTGGTGAAATTTGAGAAACTTAAGATGCTACCTAATGAAACCATCAATGAGCTCGATGGAAGAATCACCATGTCAGTCAACAAGTTAAGGGAAGTTGGACGAGAAATGTCAGATAAAGACATCAATTACAAGATCTTGAGATCTCTGACTAAGAAGTGGGATATGAAAGTCACCGTAATAAAGGATTGTCAAGATATTGCTAAGATGAAGCCAAGCAACCTGTTCCTAAGTCTTAAAGCTCATGAGTTCGATCTGATCGAAAGAGGGCAAGAAGAAGAAGACGAGTCGCCTGCTGAAGCCACAACTGCCACATCAAAATCAGTTGCATTCAAAGCAGCCAACAGCAACTCAAAGTCTATTGAACCTGTTGGAAATATTATAAGCCAAACTAAACAGACTGCTTTGCTAACCAGAAAACTTGAAAAATCTAACATCCAATTTGGTAAGTATCGCATATTTTACAGGGATTATCAAAACAGCAGAGGAAGAGACAGGAGGCCAGCTGACAGATCTTCATAAAGGACCAGATCTGATGATCGTAGAGAAGATAAGAAAAGAGATGATCGGTCTGATGAAATTAGAGACAACAGATCTGAAAGAAGAAATTCTGATTACAATCAGACAGGTAAGTCACCTGACAGATTCTACAGACGGAATGACTCACCTGGCAGAAGAAGTTCCATGGATCGTGGAGCGTGTTTCAATTGTGAGATACCAGGTCATTACAGCGCAGATTGCCCAGACCTGACACCAAAAGAAAGAGAAGAGAAGCGGAACAGAAGAGAGCAACGCTATAGAGACAGGAAAGCCATGGTTGCTGATACATCTGAAATGGATGATTCTTATCTGCCTTCTGAGGATTCAAGCTATTCATTTGTAGAAGATTTCTGTTTGATAAGCAACGCTGATGATTTCTTCCACTACGATGATCTGATATTCTCTTCTGATGATGAAATCTGTCTGATGGTTAAGGAGGAAGACCAATCTGAGGTAACCTCTAAACCATCTGCTCTCTCAGTTTCCATACCAGCTATGGTTAGCACACCTGCTGGAGAGATTGACTTGCAGCTCTACTCTAAGCAATTGCTTGATGATCTCTCTAACGCAGTAGACACTTATACGATAGTGGAAGCTGAAAACGATAAGCTAAGGATTGAAAATACTCAGCTTGTTAAGGAAAATGCTGACAGTAAAGCAGCTGAACTAAAATCAGCTGAAGCTGCTCAGAAGATAACTGAAGAACTGGAAGTTCTGAAAGTTAATTCTTCTGATCAGGAGAAGCAGATTAAGGAACAGCTAGCTATCAATAAACAGCAAGCTGATGATTTTAAAATCCTACAAGCCAAGTTTGATGATCTCTTCCGATTACATGAGAGTCTGAAAGTAACTGAGGATAGTTTACGTAAGAAAATACAGGTTTTCACGAAATCTTCGAAAACCGTTCAGGATATGAACAACTATTTTCGAACGACAACTAATAAGAAGGGAATTAGGTATGAAAACCCTTCAACATCCTCAAAAGCCCCGTCTGATTCACTTCAAAAAGGTGTAATCAAACGAGTTTCTGATATAGATACACATAAAGCAAAATTTGTATCTAACAAGGGAATGAGACCTGTTGAACAAGTAAGGCAGGTGCCCAATCAGAAAGGGAACAGAAATGGACCCCAACTGATTAAGCATCAGCCAAGGAATAAACAGAACCCAGTTCTTCTGAAGAGACCTCTACCTGATCAGCAGATTAGGTATCAGAAAAGACAACCTCTAAAGGGGAAATCTGATCTGAAACCTAATCAGGTCAAGCTGCCTAACAGACAAGTTAAGGGTAAACTGCTGAAACCATATATGCGAATAAGATATGAATCTTTTAATGGTAGCAGTCGTACCTACCCTTATAATCAGAAACCTAAGGCTGCTGCACCTGAGCCCCACTGGGTTAAAAGAAGACAAACAACAAGGAAAAATCCCAAGTCTTCTGATTCACCCAAGGCTCGCACAAATAATCATACTGATCAGAATGCATATGAAGAGATGTATGATTATGTAGATGTTTATGGGAGACAAATCAGGCCTTCTGATCTATCTGATTACAATAGAAGTGCTCTGTTTGTATGGATCCCTAAAACCAACTCTAACCCCTCAGGACCCAATCCTAAAGGGGTACCTAAAACCTGATTTGATTGCAGGTTCGCGTGGGTTTGGCTAACAAAGGAGGTGTACAAGCAACTATCTGGTACATCGATAGTGGATGCTCAAGGCATTTGACTGGATGCAAACATCTCCTTAGCTCTTACATAGAACAAGAAGGCCCACGTGTACTCTTTGGAGATGATAACTTTGGTTTTACCAGAGGATTCGAAACCTTAGAGAATGATGAGGTACAGGTTACTGGAGTCTCGTATGTCGAAGGTTTAAAGCATAATCTGTTATCAGTTTCACAATTTCAATAACGATTGATTCAAGTTGAGTTCTCGACTGATCAGTGTACTATCAAGAATCGAGCTACTCAACAGATCTTGTTAACTGGTTCAAGGAAAGGTACGATTTATACAGCAGATTGGAACAGTTGTCCAAGAAATGCATGCTTGATTGTTAAGAGTTCAAAAGGTAGCAGTTGGCTCTGGCACAAAAGAATGAGTCATCTGAACTTTAAAACTCTTAACAAGATAGCAAGGATGTCTTTGGTTGAGGGTCTTCCGAATGAGGTATTCTCTCTAGGATCGGACATGTGTCGCATGTCGGAAGGAAAACAGTTAAAGCCTCATTCAAGGGAATCCTCGGACCAAAGATCCAAGAGTATATTGCAACGCCTCCATATGGACTTATTTGGACCAAGTTACACCACCGATCTCGTGGACGAAATACACTCGTAATCGTGGATGATTATTCCAAGTTTACAGGTTGTATTCTTGTATAAGAAGAATGAGACAACAACAAAGATACCCGAATTGTTCTCGAAAAATTACGAGAATGAGAAGGGGTGTCGATTATAGTGAAAATCGACGATAAAGGTACGACGATTTCAATTCTTTTATTACCGATTTTTGCAATAAGTTTGGTATACTGACATGAGACATCACCGCAAGAACGCCACAAATGAATGGTGTAGCGAATCGGGAAACACAGAACATTCAAAGAAGCTTGCTCGCACTATGTTAAATTTAACATGCAACACCAAGCCGTTTATTTCTCAGAAGCCATCAATATCGATGCCACACTCGTAACGGATGCTCTCTTATTAAGGCTCACTACAAAACACCCTATGAACTGTGGAAGGGCAAAAACCTCGTGTTTCTTACTTCCATGTTTTTGGGTGCAAGTGTTTCATACACAACAATGGAAGAGTCACAAGGCCAAGTCGGATGAGGGTATATTCTTAGGATATTCCTCATCCAAAGAAGGCTTTTAACAAATACAACAAAGTAACCCTAGTTGTGGAAGAAACACCTCATGTGGTCTTTGATGAGACATCTTCCTAACAAGAGAAAATCGCCTCGTAACAAGCAAGCACTTATCAACCGGCACTGATGCACGAAAATGGATCAACTAAGTATCAAGGAAAAGGATCGTAACACGTAATGGTGTATATTCGAGAACTTGATCTTGGCGATTCACCAGTCAATCGGACCCTAAGGTTCGCATAAATCGTCAATGAAGAAGCCGATGCAAATGAGATAAAAAGAACCATCGAACTATCCATCTGACTCCCCGGGAACTAAGTTCCTACGGGATCGCTGACATGATGAGTCCAACATCCGCCGAGACTTGTCCATGTCAAGTGGATCATAATTATCTCAATCACTAGTAATGAACTACTATCAGAATAGGATGATGTTCTCCAAACTGATGCAAATCAGAAAAGAAGGACCTGGGTAACCAGTCATCCAACTGATCTGATCATCGGAGACCCATCTAATAGAGTTAAAACTAGACATCGATTGGTGAAAGTGACATGTATTGTTGTTATCTCGCCTTTTGAAGGAACCAAATCAAGTAGAAGAAGCTCTACAAGATGCTGTTGGATTCTAGCCATGCAAGAGGAACTGGAACAGTTTGAGAGGAATCGGGTTTGGAAACTGGTGAACAGACCAACCCATCAAGATGTGATTGACACAAAGTGGGTATTCAAGAACAAGAGAGACGAGAATAATGTCATAACCAGAAATAAGACAAAACTTGTTGCTAAGGGGTATTCCTGAATCGAAGGAATTGATTATGATGAGACCTTTGCACCCGATCGCCGTCTGAAGCCATTCGGTTTATTTCGGCATATCTTTACCTGAGGGGGTTTATTGTGTCGGATGGATGTTAAGAGTGCATTCTTAAGCGGTACTAGGCGAGGAAGTTTATGTTGAACAACCTCCGTGCTTTGAAAAAAAGGTGACCGGTGTACCGCTTAAGAAAAAAGTTCTTTATGGTTTAAACAAGCTCCTCGAGCTTGGTATGATACACTCACTCGAGTTCTTGATAGGCGATGGTTTCACTAAAGGAATAGTGGACGTAACCTTATTCGAGAATAGAAGATGGAGAAGATATTACGATGGTTCAGATTTATGTGGGCGACATCATCTTCTGATCTCCCAACAAGAGTTTATGTGAAAAATTGACAAGATGCAAGGAAGTTCGAGATGTCCATGATGGGTCGATGAGTTACTTTTACGGGTTTACAAGTTAAGCAAAGTCTGAAGGGATATTCATCGCGGTGAAGTACACTAGGAGTTTATTGGCTAAGTTCGAGTTCAAAACCAGAAGGAAGCCGATTCCTATGATGACCGGATTCAAGATGGATCCGATGAGAATGGTCAAACTAATCGAAAAGAATATAGGGCTCTCATTGGATCTCTACTATACCCGATCGCCAAATACCCGAATGAGTCACTTTTGGCAAAGAGGGGTGTATGTGCGGATTTCGACAAATCCAATGCAAAAGCCAAAAAGCGACTAAGCGGATTCTTAAGTATCTGAAGGACAAGAAACCTTGGTTTATTTTACCCATCGATGATAATCTAGAGCTTAGTGGGTATATTCGATTACGATTATGGAGGTTGCATAATCGATGGGTTTTCAAAAAAGTCAACCTCGGTACATGTCGGGTTTTAGGTAGTAAATAACATCTCTTGGTTTTCAAAGAAGTGTTACATCCGTTCTATGCATCTACTAAAAGCAGAATATATGGGCCATAGAAGAAAAGTTGTTCTTCAGCTATCACAATTGCTTCTTCCGCTTAGTCGCGATTAGATTATAACATTGTAGCTAAGAATGTACCTATATTCTCGTGATTAAAAATGTTTTAAAGATTGCAATCACTTCTTGATGATGAATCTGTTTACATATATACAAGATGCAAGCATGTGGATGTCAGACACCATTTTATAAGAGATCGTGTTGAGTGATTAAGGATTAGCTCTATAAATAAGGTTAATTACAAGCTATACAAGGAAGGTAGTAAATCCCAATCAACTATACAATTAAATCGGTCCACTAATTATGCACAATTTATAATTACAAACAATGACTAATCCTTAATATATGCTATCAGGTTGTTTCATACTTTGTAAGTCGATTAAGTTAATGTTCAACAAGCAAGTTACATAAGATTAAAGCTTCAATCGCATAAGGAAACAAAATGCACAACAATAAAATAATATAACTTTTCATTAATAAAGACCTGGAGGTCAGATTTACATTACAAGTTACAAGTACAAAAGGACCCGGAGGTCAGTACATAAACCCTAAACCATAAACCCTAAGCCTAACCCTAGAAGGGGGGGGAGAGAGGCTTTAAAGATTTTAGGGTCTGATGCTCCCATTTTTCCCCTAACCCTAAAAGGGGTGTGAGAGGCTTTGAAATAATCCTAAAGCCACCCTCAGAGCTTCGGAGTGAGGAGCGAGAGCGGCATTGAAGGATTTCTAAGCCAGGAGCCCCTAGTCCTAAAATCAATGGGCTCTCCAAAATTGTTAAATGGGACACAAGTGCCAAAGATGTGGTGCAAAGACCACATGGCCACAAGTGTCACATGCAAATATTGAGTTTGATATACGATGATCAGCTGTTGTCTGATCAAGATCGAATACCAAACTCATGTTTGTATCAGAATGAGTCTATTGATGTTAATTTCGTCATCTCGATAGGCACACAAGGTGCATACGGTTAGGAGAAGTGTCTTCTCATTTTGCGATACAGATCCAAGGTAGAAGTTAGCAATAATTGTATGTGTAATCTTCGATGACGAAGCGGCAAGAATAAGGGCACACTTGATTTTGAGAAGCTGAAATCATTTGAAAATGGTTAAAGGTTTTTGCCGGAAGTTTCACCGGAAATAAGGGTTCACCGGAATACATGGTTTACAAAACTTAAAGAAGATAAGCATGGTGAATGGGTTATGTTGTGTAAATCATTGGTCCAATTTATAGAGGCCAAGCAGGGGTGCAAATGAAAATTTGATTTCTCAAAGCCTTTTAGAGAAATTGGCACCGCAAGGACAGCGCGTACGAAACACGCGACTGCTAATTGGATAAGCTTACGGCGATTGATATCCCAAAGCATCCAGACTATTATTACGAATGTCAAATCGTGCTGACTTAGGGAATCGAGACGACTCTCTGATTTTCCAAGACTAAGTTTTGGCGGTAACACTTATCCCAAGAATTGACTTGGTCTGAGTAGAATCATATTAGGTCAACTGAAATCTGATTAAATTAGAGACTGGTCAAATGAGGAAGATCAGTTGAGTATGATACCTCAACAAATCCGATAAATCGAATAAGTCGAGATAACAATTGAAGGGAACTTCAACCGATCGGGAAGATCGAAAAAGGGGAATATCGATTTGTGGAAATCGGATCGGGTTAAACGGGATAGTTGGGAAATTATAAGGATTAGGCAGAAAACTAAGATCAACAAGTGGTACAAACAGACTTCAAGCGGTATTGACTGATTACAATATCAGTCAACCAGATAATCATTTCTGTTTCTTTGTTTATTGCTTACATATCTGAAATTATCTGATAATATTTGCCTTTCTTGTAAGACGATACCCCAAAGTATTTAATGCGGACGTAGGGTATATGTATTAAATGCCACTAAATGTGTTTTTAAATCCAAAAGGCAATCGCGCGTGCATATCCTGACCACACTATCAAAATCTCTCAATCTGGATCGTTTATCCTTTTCAAACATTTGATCTTCTAGTCTCGATTTTCCCTCCTTCCTTTTATAAGCTTCATCCAAACCCTACCAGAATACTTTTCTCAAAATTCTTGCGATTTATTCTCTACAAACTCACAATTACCTTTCTGCGCTTCAAAGTGTTTCTTGCGATTCAACCTATTTCAAAATCGAAAAGCAGAATCTGGTAATTTCTGGTTATTTGATGAATTACTTTCCTAAAATCCATTGATCATATAGATTACGTCTATTTATGTTATCATGTGTTATGCCTTATCATCTTTTGGTATCTGTATGTATCCATCGGTTACTAGGTCTGATAATCAATATGTGATATCTTTATGGTTATACACAAATTTTAATCGAGTCTATCTTGTTGCGGATATGGCTACTTCCGCGGATTAAGGCAAAATTATGTGTAACTATGCGGATGGCAACCAAATTTGTTGAAGACAAATTTGTAAGGTTTGGTGTTACACGGGATCCAGAATCAATGGAGGTGGAACAAATTCTGAGAAGGTGCAATCTCGAAAAATATTGTCGCTTCAACGCAATCCAAAGAATGCAAAGATGAGGCACTAGAATTCTTGAGAATTTGAAGGTGGACACGGAAAATCCCGGAGACGAACTGATTTCTTCAAGAAATGGAGAGGATATCGACTTACAAATGCCGATATAACTTCATTTGCTCAACTCGCCTAAAGGAAAAATCTCCCTGCTCACTGGTAGAATGAAGACGAACCGATCAAAAATGAACTCTTGAGAGGCCGATAAACACTGCAAGTAGGCTTTGTCAAGCCTATGTTGAAAAGGAAATATCAGATGTTGTTTGACATTCATCAAAAATAATTATGGGTATTTCTTTTCAAAAAATGGATTAACAAATCGTCAAAATGTATAGTATGGCCAATTATCGATGGAGCCAAAAATATTAATTGGCATGGTTTTACGAAAGGTTATTTTGCTCCAAGAACATGACAAGTTTGGAGTTAGTGAACAGACAAGTCTATCCAAGAAGAGAATCGCCAATCTCAACAAGGTTGTAGTCATTCCCAAGATGCCCAATGTTGAATGGGATCGAAAGGACCGAAGTCCTACAAAGCCTTTCTCTCAACCACAAATCGCCATCTATGGGCCGGCGACGATGATGATGATATGACCACTCCCTAAGGTTAAGAAAGGGAAGAACAAGGAGGCAACCGTCAAGAATCGATGCTTCTCAAAAAGAAAGAAGAGAAAACTGTAAGGCTTAAAGAAAGTAAAAGAACCATGACTTTTTTTCGAAGAAGAAGTCGATGAAGAAGGATCCGCTTGATCGCCACGCAGATCAATCAAAAAATCGATATAGAGTTGCCAGAGCAATCGGAAGGAGGAGCAAGGGATGAAAGATCTCCATCACCCCAATCTCAAGGCTAATTCACCACTCGGACTTCTAGCTATCGAGCATATCTCTCCTTCTCCTTCACCGCACAACACGAAAAAGTTCACCTTTTCGCGAAATCACCTAACAGAACCAGATGCACGAATTAAAATGAACCCCTACAGAATCCCAACATCCATCCTACTCAGACGCCACCATAACCCTCTACATCTCATCAACTCTAAACTCGTCGATCCGAATAGATTCTCGAGTCCAGATCATCCAAGACCATCACCGGAAAAATGGTCAGAATGAGAATTGAACGCTAAATTGATGAGTTGTACCCGAGTTGGAAGCCCATCATGTTATTCGAAAGAAGTAATGGAGATCCTCACCGAAAGATCTCCGCTTGAAGAACTTCTCGATTTCATGATCATTATTGAAAAGATGGGAGGTGCCGATGCATTCAGAGATTTTGATTTCGACATGAAGAAATCTTAGGATCACCAAATTTAATCGATAATCTTTGAAGCGATCAAAGCTCTGATCCACAGAAAGCTGGGAATAATTGAACAAGTTGAACTGGAGGCTGTTGCAGAAACTCCTAAGGAAGATGATCCTATGAAGGATGTGGGAGTTGTCGATGATAGTGGAACTGGTGCTTTCGATTCATGACCATGCCAGGAGGCGAAAAAACTGGAAATGATCAGGTGATACAAAATATTCATGCAACACACATCACCACTGATCAACTTAAGGATATCAGATCTTGTTTTAAAGAGTTGAGGGAGTGTTGGCTAATGAACTTAGCAACACAATAGCCGATCGTTTGATTGGCCTCAAAGAAATAATGAATCAACGGAATTGACTATTTCCCAGATTAAGCAATCAAAGATCGGGCTTCTCTCAAAACCGACCAACTTGATCGATTCTTGAAGACAAGCTAGTCCAGTTGATCAACAACAAGTTTCTCTTCCGATGGTCAATGGAAAAAGCTTGAAATGACCGAAGAAAAAAACTGATAAACGATTCTTACCCTCTCTCTCATTGAATCTTTTCAAGATTGAAATTATGATCTCAAAGATTCAAAATCTATCTACTCAAGCTCAAGGTTTATCTTTGAAGATCTTAACAAGGCCATATCGGTCGGCTTTGATCTCGACTTCCCACCTCAATGCTCTTTTTTGATCAAACCAAAAAGGGGAAGAATGATTGAAAACCAACCGACTTCATCGAAACAACAGAAAACCGATTTATAATTACAAGACTGACCATCTCGATCTTTTGCTAATGAAGTTTCGAAGATGGAAAAGTCAAAGGCCGAAAAGTTAGAATTCAAAACTGTCTCAGACTAAGAGATAATTTCTCCGATAATTAGAAATATAAGGAGAAGAATGATGAAGAAGCTCGTATTAGTGAAGATGAAAGAATGGTAGAAAAAATTGGCATGTTGAAAGGAGAGATTAAGAAAGCAAGAGGAAAAACGAGCGAAACTTTAGTTGCAAAGAAGTTGATGAAATCATTCAAAAATACGCTATGTTGATAGGTTCAAGGAATGGAATAAGATCGAAGTGAATGGCTTCGATGCATTTGTTCTGACCTAGTGCCACAAGAAGAATCACCATCTTGAATTTCAACCGGTTGGAGAACAAGCACCCAGATTTTCTGAAATATCTGGAAAATGAGGCCAGAATAATCAATGTGAGAATATCTCGTCAAGAGTATGACGTGATGGACTACTCGAAGAATAGATATGGCTCATTTGACAGACTAGCATTTCAAAGGTTCTATTTTGACATTCTGAACAAAGCTCGCATAACTGATCCTCAACAGATCAATGATGTCAAATGGAAGTTATAAATATTCAATGTTCCTCGTGGATCAACAAGAAATGCCAGAGGATATAATCCAAGAGATTAAAGATTAGAAGATCAACTTAGGATCGAAAATTTAAACTCAAACTTTTTTCGATGTAACACATAATCGATAAATCTGCTTGAATGAAAAGTTTTTATTATTTTTCCGATCCTAAGACAAAAATCTCATTGTCTTTCCGATTATGTGTTCTTTTCGTTTTATATTTATCAACGTTTGGTTTCTCAAGAGTTTTGGTTTCATCAAAAGGGAAATTGTTGGGAAATTTAGAGTTTTGATGAAAGTTCCAAAACACAAATAGGACCAATCCCGGACAAGGTAGATGTTTTTTAAATACCAGTTATAAGATGACCAATTGATACTTATTTTATAGAACAACCGATGTATAAGATAGGTCACATGTAGGTCCCGAACAGTTATGAAGGGCGTAAGTAGAGGGGAGGGGTGAATAGACTTTTCGTCTTGGATCGGTGTCGAAAGATAGCTTTGATCCCAAAAAGTGAATCCCTATTCGGTCTCGATAACCAACTTCTTCAACGCCGGAAAGCGGTCGATTCCTTAACTATCGATTAATCGATCGTCAAGGAAGCTTAAGTTTTACCCGTGAAAAACCGGTTTGTATAAATCGATTCCAAGTTTTATCTTTTTAATCGGATGTGAAATCAAAACCGTCGGATCGAAGCTTGGTCTTTAATTGATCTTAACTTAGAATGTATGCGCTTTTAAGATTGTGCGATGTGAGAGCGATTAATTAAAGCAAAGAAAGGCACAAAGATTTATAGTGGTTCTGACAAACCGATCCTACATCCACTCTTTCCTTTCACAAGGGCACCAACTTAACCGACTTAACCGACCGGACTTAGATTAGTGTGTTAGTCCAACACAAGACACCAACAGATGTTTTAAGAGTTCTCACTCAACGATCCCGTAAATCGATCTTAGAAACCCCCTTGCTAAACAACTTATCCTAACTTGGGGTTTGGGTAAGATTGTTTGAGGTTCCAACTATGAAATCTTTTCTTGCGTATAAAAACTGATAGCTAGATGAAAAGATTTCTTGCTAAGAACTTATGGGATGAACACAATATAAAATAAGCTTGTAGTTGTGTTCTTCGTATCGAAATCATTAGTTTGAGCTTCTTGATTATGTTGTTTGTCCCAAGCATTTCCGTGATTTCACTCAATCCCATATTTATAGACCTTGAGATCAAACCCGTTGGAGAGCAATTTGAATCTCAGGCTATTTCTAGCAAATTGCAGGATGTTTTGAAAGTTTATAGCCGTTTGAGAGAGCAACATCGAATCCCGGCTCTGTTCAATTGATGTCTCTTCCCCGGATGAAAGCCTTGCTGCGGTGTTGTTCCTCCAACTAAGGTTGGTATTCATCTTGTTCGGATCGCGATAAGATGAAACATCGATTATGAGCTGATCGTCGATCTGGCCCGATCGATCCACGATGGAATCTTCTAACTTAGCTTAGTTTGACTCCGCTGATGTAGGTCTTCCGGTCTTATCTTGAATCGATTTTGAGCTTCATGACTTCGGCCGAGTTATCGACAAGATCGGTTAGATCGATCTTCCGTTAAAATTTGATATCGAACTTCCCGAATCTTGAGATCGACCTTTACATATTGAGTTCCCCAAATATGTGACCTATCTATTACATTATACAATCATTATCAACCGGTCTCCTATAGCAAGAATGTAAACATCGGTCATTCTAATGGGTCCTATTATGTGTTTTTTGGAACTTTCATCAAAACTATAAATTTCCCAACAATTTCCCCTTTTGATGAAACCAAAACACTTGAGAAACCAAAACAATTTGATTAGTATAGAATGAGCAAATAATCGAAGACAAAGAGATTTTGTCTTGGGATCGAGAAAAAATAAACTTTTCATTAGATAAGATGATTACATGTTACATCGTAAAAGTTTTGAATTTAAAAACCGGCCGATCCCTAGACGTCTTCCTCGAATCTTCACTCACTTGGGCTTGTATCCTTCCGCATTTCTCTTTGGTCTTGTGGAATGTTGAAAATCTGATAGAGTTTCCATTTGACATCGAGGTCCGCTCTTGATCGATTATCCTTTTTGCTCAAGATGTCAAAGTAGAATCTCTCAAATGCCGATCCTGTCAAATGAGCCATCCGCCTTCTTTGAGTATATTAACGATCATACTCTTGGCGAATATCTTTACATTTATAAGCTTGGCCATTTTCCGACACTTTAAAAGTCCGGATATTTATTCTCAGAAAGGAACTCATCATCTGGTGATTCTTCTTTTTGGGACAAGATCAAGGACAAAGGCATCTAGAAGCCATTCACTTGATCTTATTCCATTCCTCAAACCTCTTGGCGTGTCTGCGGTTTTTGGTATAATCTGTGCGACTTTTTTGCTGGCAATCGAGGTTCAAAAGCGAATTTTCCGATTAATCCTTTCTTAGCCCTTGATTTGAACTTCTTTTTCAACCCTTCCTTGTGCCGTTTTTTCTATCTTATTTTGGACAATTTTACAGCTAGCTCATCATTATCACCAGATCCGACTAGTCAGATTTACGAGAGGAGAATCGGGTCCAGATTTTGATGTCCCAAAGACCCTCAAATTTTCTGCAATTGAGCTTTGTCCATGGGCCTTGTCATCATGTGTCGGTTGGTTTCTCGAATCCTTCCCTTTTGGTTTGAGCAAAAAGCGATTGAGTGGGAAGTCGAGACCCAAAGTTGATCGACAATGCGATTTAAATCATTAGCGAGATAAACTCAAGATTGAGCTATTAGATTCGAACGATTGTAATCGATCTTTCTTGGCGATTTCCATTGTTGCGAGAGAGTGTCCAAATCATTTTGTCAAATTTCTCTTACGATAACTCGAGCCTTTTCAAATGGCGAGATTGAGTTTCATCCACTGTTTTAAACTTGTCATCAATCGATTTTGTAAGCTCAACCAGTTATGGTGGACATGGATTGGGAGAACCCGATCTCGATTGCTTCGTTTTGTTTGAGAGCGGATTTATCTCGATCGAGCACTCCTCAATCTCTTCTTTCGGAGATCTTTGAGACAAGATCGATCTCCCGAATCGATGGTGATTTGGGATGTAGGAATTGATCCATCACTTGATCGGTTCGATTGTTTGTGCCTCCGTGGTTGGTCGTGAATCTAAACACAACTTTCGTCAACTCGTGCATTCACCATTTCAGGACTTCTTTAATCTCGCTTTCTTCTTCTGGTTCCAACTTCGCGTGGATCGAGCTTTCCGCGATTTATATGAGCTCAATTTGGTGATCCCACTTTGGCGAACTTCCATTCAAAATCTGCGAACTCATCCGCGCCCATCTGCTTCAACAAGTAAGATAAGATCCAATCTGAAGGTGAGGATCTCCATGACTTCTTCTCTCGATGCGGGATGGGCGACCGGGTTGTGGATACATCTCATCAATCTCCGTTCAATTCTTAGTCCGACCATTTTTTCCAGGTGATGGTCTTTGTTGATCTGGATCTTGAGAATGATTTTATATTGGATGAGATGTAAAGCTTACGGTTTGTGCTTGAATCGGCGGAAGTTATGGGATTGGTTCAACTATGGTTATTAAATGCATGAGCGGTGAACTAGCTAAAGATATGCTTCTGCGGCCTTTTACCGAAAGTGAATCGGCTTTTGAGGAGAAGTAAATGCTTCTACCTCGGAAAGCCCTCGCAATGCACTTCTGTTCTTTGTTCTTTTGTTGTTTCGCTTTTCTTCTTCCTCGACTCATCTTCTAGTCTTTAGAGTCGGGGTAGGTTCTTTTTTTTCTTTTGGCCTCTTCTCGCGGGCCTTCACCGTTTAACTTTTCTCAACCGGGTGTGGATGAAACGGTTCTTTTGTTTTTCCTTTCTTCAAACATTGGAGTGGGCTCCGTGTCATCGTCAATCGGTGGCCCATATATAACTCTCCGATTGTAGGACTTTCCATTCTCGATTCCATTTTTATTTGTCTTTTAATATGACCGCAACCTTGTTGAGATTGTTGATTCTCTTTTTCGAAAGACACTTGGATTCATTGACTCAAATTTTTTCGTTTCTTGGAGCAAGATGGCTTTTCGGAAGCCGTGCGATTGATGTTCTGTCAATTATTCTTTGCCATCTTTGACATTTTGACCGATGTGAGAGCATCCGGGCTAAATAGATTCCAAAATCGTTCTTGACATGTCAAAATTTCTTTTGAGCATTGGCCCGATGAATCCGGCCGATGTTTGATGTTTGTCCGCCTCTTAAGAGCTCCTCCGATTTCTTCATCCTCATTCTCCCCAGAATGTGCGGGGAGAGATTCGCCTTTTATTTGAACGTTTTCATGATGTCTCATTTTGTTTTTTTCTCCGCTGACCGACGAAAATCCTTTTTTCGTCCACACTCAAATTTTGCAAGAATTGAAGATCTTTATCACCGGATTTATGTTTCGATCCCATGATTTGTTCCACCTCCATTTCGTATCCTCGATTTTAATCCTCGAAGATCTATAATTGCACATGATCTTTCCAAGTCCATGAGTGGCCATCTACATGTGAGATAGACTCATTAAATTTGTGCATAATCAATATCAATATCATAATTGGCAAAAGGCAATGAAGCATAATTTCCGAAAAACAACTTTTGAAAACAATGTTTTTAACGGAAAGAAAGATTCATCATTAAGCTTAAAAGAAAATATTACCGATTCAAATTTTCGAGAGACGATTTTGAAACGTAGAGTAAAATTTGAAGTTTTTCAATGAGAGTAATGCGAGTTTGTGAAGTTGAAAAAACTCGTAAGGTTTGATGAATCTTTATATAGAGCGAGAGGGTACAAATTTTGAAGATCAATCGTTTTGAAAAAGATTGTGCGCTCCAGATTTAGCGGTTTTGATCGTAGGGTTGGAAAAACGCACGATACAAAAAACTTTTTGGATTTAAAAAAAAAGCACGATCAAGTAGCGGTTAATACATGTACCCCACGTCCGCATTAAATGATTTGCGCCACAAGGATAGTGGGTACAAGAAGGCAAATAAAATCGATAAATCGATCCGATCCAATAAATAAATAAAAACAAGAAGAAGAGATTTATCTGGTGGATGATGTTGTTATCGATCCAATATTACTTGTCAATGTTGATTCCACTTGTTGATCTTAATCATTCTCGGAGCCTTAAGAAATTTCCCAACTATGATCCTTTTAAACCATCTTCTCCAAATAAGAATTTGTTGAAACTTCGTGCTTAGTCGATCTTTCCTTAATCGTCGATTTCCTTTTTATCATCGGTTGAAGTTCCCCTTCAACCGATATTTCGACATAGATGATATATCCGATTTATTGGAGTTTCAAGCACAATCTCATCCGATCATGCTCGTAAAAAACCTTATCGATTCTTTTCGGATAAAGCCAATTCTTGGGATAAGTGTTACCGCCAAAACTTAGTCTAGAGTAGTAGCTTCTATTCCTAAGTAGGCGTGATTGACATGCGTAAATATCGTCCTGAATCTCTCGATATGTCAATCAACCGAATTTATCCAATTATCGATCAAGTGATTTCTACACCGATGCAAATTTCTGGATAGGCTTTTTGAACCGACAATTGCATTTGCATCCTTGCTTGGCCTCTATAAAATGGACCAATGTTTTACACAACATCACCCATTCACCATACTTATCTTCTTTTGTAAGAATCATGTATCTTGGTGAACCCTTGTTTTAAATGAGACTTCCTAAGAAACACTTTTACACCCTTTTATATGGTTTCATCTTCTCAAATCAACCCTTTGCATCCCTCATTGTTGTTTTCTTCATCATCTTCGATTTCACATAATTCTTTTAAGCTTCTCTACCACCGTAATCGAAACCGTATGCACCTTGTGTGTCTATCTGGATGACGTAACTGAACCATCGGACTTAGTCCTCGTATAAAATATGCAAGACATGTGCCCAAGATCCGATGACCAACTCTTTGGCACACGTGCTCCATTTATCACCGGAGAGCCCTACTACTCCTCCTTTTAGGGTTAGTATCTGTCAATGCCGCCTCACTTCACTTGGAGAGTCCATCGGTTCTGGCATGGGATTACCTTTTGAAGCCTCCCTCACCCTCAATTAGTGGGGAAAAATGAGAGCGTCGAATATAAAATCTCTCTCTCTTCCCCTCATTAACATTTAACTTATGAGTTAGGGTTTGGGTTTGGATCAGTTTAGGGTCCTAGGTTTAGGATTTTGGTTAACATTTATGTACCGTCCCTGTACTTGTAACTCGTAATGTAACCTCACCTTCGTTTTTATCAATGAAAAGTTCAATTTCATTTTGTTGTGTAAATTCCTTTATTACGATTGATAGCTTCTTAATCTCTCTGAATCTTGCTTGTTGAATCACAAAGAAATACTATAACCAACTTGATTTAATCGATAATCCTTTAAACCGAAAGCATTTACCTTAAATCGATAAACCTTGAATTACGATCGATTTAAACCGATAGACTTAAAAATCGATAACACTAAAATCGACGATTCCTTTGGATCCGGTAACGTGTATGTCGATCGATTTTTGCATATCGATCTCTTGAGATCGATTAAGATACCAAACTCAATCGATTTCTCTCGATCCGTTAGTCTCTTAACCAAATTTAGTTCTCGAGAGCATTCCATCAAACATTTTTCGGTGACATTTCTCCAAGATCTAGAAGTCCTAGCTCATTGAAAATCTCTCTGGAATGATCTCGGCTAGTGGCTTGGTTAGAATATCGCTAAAGATATCAAGATGAATCTTTTCCATTCGATATTCTTCTTTTCAACGTGATCTCTTATGAAGGGTGTCCACATCTACATGCTTGCATCTTGTATGTAGAACTGATTCGAGTGATTGCAAAGACTATTATTGCTCACACATATAGGCACGTTTCTAGCTACAATGTTGTAATCCTCACCGCCGACAGCGGGCGATTGGGAACAACAACTTCAGCTATATATATTCGCCATTGTTGATGTCGCAAGTCCGCTTTTGAAAACCACGAGATCGGTTTTTATTAAGAACTCGACATGTTCCCGAGAGTTGATTTTTCGATCGATCTTGCAACCTCCATAATCGTAATCGAGAATACCCACTAAGTTTAGATTATCATCGATGGGTAGAATAAACCAAGGTTTATTGTTCCTTCGAGATACTTAAGAATGCTTTAGTCGCTTTCTAGGTGGTCACCATTGATTTGCTCAAAATCATACACCTATCTGCGAAGGTGATATCTCGGTCTCTTTGGCGGTCGGTATAATAAAGATCCAATGAGAGCCCTATATTCCTTCCGATTTGTTTTTCGACGGCCTCATCTGGATCCATCTTGAATCCAATCATCATAGGAATTTTGGCTTCCTTTGCTATTTTGAATTCCAAACTTAGCCAAAATATTCCTAGTGTACTTTTTTTGGCGCATTGAATATCCCTTCCGAACTTTGTTTAACTTGGAGACCTAGAAAGTAATTCATCCCGACCCATCATGGACATCTCGAATTTCCCTTGCATCGGTTCTTTGAATCTTTCACATAGGTTCTTGTTTGGAGATCCAAAGATGATGTCGTCCACGTAAATCGAACCATCGAAATATCTTCTCCATCTTCTATTCTCAATAAGGTTACATCCATTTGTTCCTTTAGTGAACCCACTTTCGATCAAGAATCGAGAGAAGAGTATCATACCCGATCGCGAAGTCTGTTTTTCAGCCATAAAGAGCTTTTTCTAAACGATACACTTGGTTGCCTTTTTTTTCAAAGCACGGAGGTTGTTCGACATAAACTTCCTCCGCTAAGTACCCGCTTAAGAAAGCACTTTTTACGTCCATCCGATACACGTTGAACCCTCGTGAAGCTTATCGCCCGAAAAATGAATGGCTTCAAAATGGCTTGAAACACAAAGGTCTCATCGTAATCAATTCATTCGATTGAATACCCATGATTAAAAAAGTCTTGCCTTATTTTATTTCGTGATAACATTTTTCTCATCTCTCTTGTTCTTGAAGATCCATTTCGTGCCAATTACGTCTTGATGGCACGGTGCCTACTAGTTCCCATACTTCATTTCTCTCGAACTGCTCCGGCTCTCCTGATCATGGCTAGAATCCGGTTTTGCGTCTTGTAATGATTGTAGTAGGTTCCTTCATAGACAGATAACAAGAATATACCATTTCACCAATCTGATGTCTAGTTTTAATTTTATCGGACGGGTCTCCAATTATCGATTGATGACCGGTTATCCGAAGAGAACATCGTGTTTTCGATAAAATCTTATTACTAGTGATTGGGAGTGGTGCGGGGTTATGGTCCACTTGATAAGAACAAGTCTCGGTGATGTTGGAATCATCATGTTATGTCGTTCGCGAGAACTTCAGAAGTTCCCCGAACCGGATGGTTCGATTCTTCTTATCTCGTTGAATCGGCTTTTTCATCGAAAGATCCGATTGATCCGGTGAATCGACTAGATCCGGAATGTAAATTGATCTGATTTACGATCCTTTATCCTTGATCGTTAGGCGATCCATTTTCCGAATATCGAGTTACGTAGATCGTGTTGTTCATCGAGGCATTTCTCTTGATCGGAAGATGCTTCATCAAAGAACCGCAAGACCTCGAAGGTTTTGCTAGATGAGAATACCACCTAGAAATATACCCTCATCGGACTTGGCCTCAAAGGTCTTCAACCGGACTTTTTTCCCATTGTTGTGTATGAAACACTTGCAAAAAACATGGAAGTAAAAACACGAGGTTTTCGCGCCTTCCATGCGGTTCATAAGTGTGTTTTGTAGTGAGCATAGTCGAAGACATCTCCTGCGTATGGCATGCAAAGGTTGATTATTCCGAAAACGGTTTGGCATCGGGAGTTCCATTGTTCGGCGAAACCGTTTGGAGTTCTGTTTCTCCGCTCAATTTACTCCATTCTGTTGTGGGCGTCCCTCGCATGATGTTTCATCTTTGTATACCAAACTTAGAGCAAAAATCGGTAATAAAGGAGTTCGTAAATTCGTGACCTTTATCCATCCGAACTACGGTAATCTTCTTAGTAGCTCGAATTCTTGTCGCCTCATTCTTCTTATGTAAGAATATAACCCGTAAACTTGGAATAGTCATCCACGATTACCAGAGTGTATTTTTCGTTAGATGACGATGTAACTTGGTCCAAACAGATCCATATGAAGAAATGCAATGAATCTTTGGTGTTGAAATCCTTTGAATGAACTTTGACTTGTTTTCCCTTCCGACATGCAAATAATCCTTTGAGAACACTTCATTCGAAGTCCTTCCACTAGAGACATCCTCGCTATCTTATTAAGAGTTTTAAAGTTCAATGGCTCATTCTTTTGTGCCAGAGCCAACTCTACTTTTGGAACTCTTAACAATCTCTCAGCATGCATTTCTTGGACAACCGCTCCAATCACCGTAGATCGTCCCTTTTCTTGAACCGAATAGCAATATCCGTTGAGTGACTCGATTCTTGATGATGCATTGATCGATTCGAGAACTCAACACCGAATCCAGTTGTCGCATCAAACCGAAATAGGTTGTGCTTCGGACCTTGACAAACGATACTCCGATTTGTACATCATCATTCTCTGGGTTCCGAACCCTTTGGTATAACCAAAGTTATCATCACCGAAGAGACACGCGGGCCTTTCGTTCTATGTAAGAACGAAGATGTTTGCTTCTGTCAAAGCATCCACTATCGATGTACCATAGTTGCTTGCACACCTCCTTTGTTGGCGGACCCACGCGAAATCTTTAAAAGGATTAGGTCTGAGGGTTAGGTTTGGATTTGGGGATCCATACAAACAGAAAGCACTTCTATGGTGATCGATTTGTCTCCCATACTGTCAACATAATCATACTTATCCTCATATGCTTTCGATTTGTATGATTACTTGTGTGAACCTTGGATGACTTAGAAGACTTATGATTTACCTTTTCGGTTTGTCTTCTTTTTTATCCAAAGGTGGTTCGGTCGAAACTAAATTTCGACTATAGGGTAGATACAATTGCTACCATCAAAAGATTCATATCCTTTTCGCATAGATGGTTTTCGCGGTTTACGAAGCATGCTTATTAAGCACCGACCTTGGATCAACTCTCGATTAGACTTCCCTTTTGTAGGTTGTCTTTTTTCGATTCCCCGATCTGTTGATCGAGTTGGGGTTTCTTGAAGAACTGGTTTCTTCCGTTTGATTCCTCGGTGATGCTTTACGGGGTCCATTTCCATTCCCTTTCGGTTAGGCACTTGCCTTACAACTTCAATGGTCTCTTACCCCTATTAGATACAAATTTGGCTTTTGGTGTATCTTTTTCGAAATTAAAATTACACCTTTCTGAGATGAATCGATCCGAGACTTTTGAGGATGTGGAGGGTTTCATACCAAGTCCCTCCTTATCAATCTTTACTTTCGAAAAATAGGCGTTCATGTCTTTAATCTGGTTTGAGATGATTTTGAAAAAACATCTATTTTCTTCGCAGATTTTCCTCGGAGGATTTCGGACTTTCATGCATTCGGAATAGCTCATCGAATTTTGCTTGCAAGATTTTTGAAGTCATCACTTCTTTGTCTGTTAATTTCCATCAATCTTTGATCTGCTTTTCCAAAGCTTTAACCTTGAGAATTTTAAATTCTCGCCATTACATAAAGCGGTTTCGATCTAAGTTCAAGGTTTTTAAAGATCATTTTCTTGAAAAAGTTGATTATTTACGATCCTCGGCTTATCATTCTCACTTCCACAATAGCATAAGTTTCTCTTGCATTGGAGAGATCTTCAAGCAATTGCTCTAGAGCTGCAGTCAATCTCCCCAAAGAAGTGTGCTAATGATAAAGAAGTTTAAGGGGGTTTGGAGGTTACCTCGACCGGTCCTCCCCGCCATCGATTTCATTATCGTCTGATGAGAATATCGATCTTCACTTTCATAGAAGTCGGCCCGCTGACGGGCGTAAGTCTTCTCAGAGGAGTATCAAGAGTCCTGAGGGAAAATTCGACGACGAAGAACAACCATGGCTCTTTCGTCTCTAAACCGCTTTGCTCTCTTTTGTTCCTCTTTTCTTCCCTCTCTCTCGCGTCAACGTTAGTTATAGTGACACAGCTTCTCCACGATTGAAGAATCCACTGTTCCTTCCTTCCGGGTGAATCACTCATCAGTATGACCTATCGGTGATTTCCCTTTCGATAGTAGTCGAGTTTCTTCTATCGATTGGTTATCTCTTCCTTCCTTTGCGACTATCTCTTTCCCTTTCATCTCTCGTGATCCCTCCGATCATCGATCCGGTTCTTTCCGGAAGATCTATTGATCTCCTATCTCGATGTTGATAGTCCTTATAAAATCTTCGATACTTACCAAGTTGTATATCCGACTTCTCAAGCTTCCCAGTAAGCAACGCGATCTGTTACTTTGACTTAATATATTTCCAATGGGTTCATTGGCCTTTGTTCTCCCTTCTTGGTTGCCTTGAAAGCAACATTTTTGAAGTCGAGGTTTCAAAGAGGGCCTCGTCTTCATCAACTTTTGACCTCTTTTCAATCGAGTCGAACTCGTGAGCTTTAAGACTCAAGAACAAGCTACTAGGTTTCATTCTTGAAATGTCCCGCAATCTTTGATTACCGTGACCTTCATGTCCCACTTCTTGGTGAGAGACCTTAGGATCTTATAGTTGATATCTTTATCACCATCTCTACCAAGTTCTCGAGTTTATGACATTGTAATTCTTCCATCGAGTTCGTTGATGGTTTCGTTGAGAATATCTTTCTCGAACTTCACCAATTGGCTTGAAGACGCCTGTTTTTATCTGCTCATTTCCCCATGAGATTTCAAAGTTTGCTTTCGCAGATTTGAGATACTTAATCTTCTCTTTTGGTGACCTTATCCATTGTCTTCATGATGATATACGCCTTGCAATGGTGTCCAGAGATGCAGCTTTTCTTCTCAACGGTCCATCGTATTGGGCTTTTTTCGCACAAAGACTTCGGTGGGAAAATCCGGATCTCCTCCATCGGATTGTCAAGAAAATGATGATGGGTCCTCTCATGACTTCCATCATTCCTCGAACTTGGTTGGACATATATATGGCCCAATCTGCAATCATCAATAGAGAACTTCGATCATGATACATATGATGTGTTATCCATCGGTTTTTCAAGATCAATTCAGATGAAAATGACAAAGAGTCGTTTTTCTGATACCACTTGTAGGTCCCTTATTAAGGCGTAAGTCTAGAGGGTGAATAGACCGAAAAACTTTTCGTGCGGATCAAAAAATCTAGCGTTTTTCGCGAAAGGAATCGATTCGCTCGATAACTTTTTCAACGCCCGCAAGCGTCAAACTATCGGATTAATCGATCGTCAAAGCTGTTTTACCCGTGAAAAACAGGTTTGTATAAATCAGATTCCAAGTTTTATCTTTTTAATCGATGTGAGAAATCGTGTCCGATCGGATCGAAGCTTGGTGTCATCGATCTTAACTTAGAATGTATGTTTTTAAGATTGTGCGATGTGAGAGCGGTTAATTAAAGAAAAGGCACATTTTTTATAGTGGTTTCCTACATCCACTCTTCCCTTTCACAAACACCAACAACTAACCGACTTTTTAGTGTGTTAGTCAACACAAGACACCAACAGATGTTTTAAGAGTTCTCAAACGATCCCGGTTATTAGAAACCCTAGACGAATCTTGCTAAAACAACTTATCCTAACTCGGGGGTTTGGGGTAAGATTGTTTGAGGTTCCAACTATGAAATCTTTTCTTGATATAAAAATTTTACTTGCTAAGAACTTATGGGATGAACACAATATAAAATAAGCTTGTAGTTGTGTTCTTCGTATGCGAAATCACTATAGTTTGAGCTTATTATGTTGTTTGTCCCAAAGATTTCCGTATTTCACTCTGAAGTGTGATCCCATATTTATAGACCTTGAGATCAAAGAGCCGTTGGAGAGCAATTTGAATCTCGAAATGAGTTTCTAGGTAGAGTTTTAATGTGGCGTCTTGAAACAGCATGGCCGAAAAGTTTATAGCCGTTTGAGAGAAACAACATCGAATCCCATGAAGTCGGCTCTGTTCATCGTGTCTCTTCCTTATTGGATGAAAGCCTTGCTTTGCAAAACTAAGGTTGGTATTCATCTTGTTCAGATCGCATGTGATAAGATGAAACATCGGCCATCTTATAATGAATCGATCATCCATCCGATGGATCTTCTGGCGCTGTTGACTTAGCTTCAAAGGTCAAATGTAGGTCTTCCGGTCTTATCTTCGAAAGTCATCGATCTTCTAGTATAGAGGTTTGAGCTTCATGACTTCCGAAGTTATCGACAAGATCGGTTAGATCGATCTTCCGCTCAGTTTAAGCTCGATTTGATATCGCTTTCTTCCGAATCTTCAGATTCGACCTTTACATATTGAGTTCCCCCTCAATATGTGACCTATCTATTACATCAGTTTTTCTATACAATCATTATCAACCTGTCTCCTATAGCAAGAATGTAAACATCAAATACCTAACGTCCGACCGGGTCCTATTACACGTGTTTTTGGAACTTTCATCAAAACTATAAATTTCCCAACATCACATATTGAGGGGGAACTCAATATGTATAGGTCAGATCTAAAGATCAGCTGAAGTCAGAAGGCAAGGGAAATACAGAAGATCAGACGATCTGATAAAGTCAGATGATCAGAGTGAAATCATGAAGCTCAAATTCAAGAACCCAAGATCGATGACTACCGTAAGGTCGTTTGTACATCAACCGAAGTCGCTAGTTGAGCTAAGACAACCGCACCAAGACTTCTATCAGTAAACCGATCGGTTATCGATCAGTCGTCACCACACCGTGGTAACTGATGTTTCACCAAGTCATACGTTGTTGATCTGAACAAGAAGAATGTTAACTTTAGTTGGTAGAACAAACACTGAAAAGTTTGTTTGTTAACCAATAAGAACAAGACACGTATGAACAGAGCTGACAATATGGGATTTGGTGTTGCTTGGTCAAACGGCTATAAAAGACAACTATCCATGCTTTCGGTCATGCCGTCCCTGAAGCACATCACATCAAATCCTACATATCTACCAAATATAGCTAGAAATTCAAATTGCTCTCCAACGGCTCTTTGATTTTGAGGTCTATAAATATGAGATTCCTCTTGAGAGTGAACAACGGAAATTATCAAAAAGCTCATACTATAGCCAAAATTTCCGCACGAAGAACACAGCCTTGAAGATTACTTTCTAAGTGTTCATCACATAGTTTTTAGCACAGAAATCTTATCCTCTGGCTGTTAGGCTACTTAAATACTAGGATAGATTTCAAAGTTGGAACAAACAACAAATCTTACCGAAAACCCAAAGTTAGGTTAAGTTTGTTTAGCAAGATTTCAGACTAGGGTTTCTAGTTCTGATTTCTGGGATCGGTTGAGTGAGAGCTCTATAAATATCTGTTGGTGTAATGTGTTGGACTAACACAATAATCTAAGTCCAGTTGGTTAAGTTGGTGCCCCTTGTGATAGGGAAGAGTGGACGTAGGACTGGTTGTCCGAACCACTATAAATCTTGTGTGCATTTACCTGATTGATTAACTACTTTACATTATTGCCCACAACTTGATTAATTCTGCATACATATTATGAGTTAGGATCAGCTAGCACCAAGCTACTGATCTGATCAGGTTGACTCCATAGTCATCTGATTGAAAACAGCTTCGGAATCTGATTTGATTTAAACTGGTTTTTCACACGGGTATAAACTAGCTTCCGCACAATCAGTTAAACTGATAGACACCGAACTGATCTGCCCTCAGGCGATCAGTAAGTTGGATATCAGACCAAACTGATTCACTTGCACTCTGATCAGGCAAACTGCAATCACACCTGATCTGCACGAAAAAGTTTTCAGAAGTCTATTCACCCCTCCCCTCTAGACTTCTGCCCTCACGAAACCCGTTCGGGACCTACACAACCTAATCCCCATCGGTTACACGGACTCAGATTTCCAATCAGACTTAGATTCCAGAAAATCTACCTTCGGTAGTGTGTTTTGCATGGGGGGAGGAGCCATGACATGGAGAAGCGTTAAGCAAAAATGCATCGTCGATTCTACCATGGAAGCCGAATATGTAGCTTCTTACGAGGCAGCGAAAGAAGCGGTTTGGCTCAAGAAATTCCTAGTGGACTTGGATGTAGTTCCGAATTTGCCCAGCACAATCACTATTTACTGTGATAATGCCGGAGCAGTTGCAAATTCAAGGGAACCAAGAGCCCACAAGGCCAGCAAACACATTGAAAGGAAATACCATCTTATACGAGAAATTGTTAAGAGAGGAGATATAGAGGTGGCAAAGATCGCGTCAGAAGACAACCCCTAGATTCATTCACAAAGGATCTGCCTCAGAATACATTCGAGAGACATGTGGAAGGAATGGGTGTCAAGACCGTTGTCAATCTGCTTTGAGTATAAGTGGGAGATATTATTAGGTTCGTGTAGGTGACATTAGATGTCACGTATTAGAAACTACACGAGATGTGTTGTAGTATACTTAAAAGCAGACTTTGAGTATAAGTGGGAGATTGTTGGGGTTATACTGGAAAGTATGCTTTTACTGATGCTTTAAATATCATTGAATGTTACATATATTTACTGCATAATTGTTCAATAAAAAGTACGTGTTACATTGTAGTTAATTTAGTGATACCAGATCACAGAAGATTAAATTAACAGTCTCTTGTAACTAAAAGTACGTTGTTCACGACCTAGATGGAAATGAATAATCCATCGTGAAAGGTTGAAGTGTAAGGCTCAGATTGGCTTGTCTTGACCAAGAGATTACACTAGTGCATGACTGATGCACTGAATAGGACCTACAGGAGGATAAACTCTTCAGCACTAAACCAGGAAGAATTAGACCTCAGTGGTTCGTTATTTCTTAATATTCGTCCCTTAAATAAGATCGTGTGTGTTTAGTAATTATTGTTTTGACTTATGACGGGTTGAGAATCAATGAGATTCAATACTTTATATCTTGGGCAATATTACTGGTCACATGAGATTGCTAAGATTTAATACGAAGAATTGTGTGCGAGTTCGCTCGTTTGATTTGCCCCCTTGGGAGGTTCATAAGATTTATCATACCAAATCTTGCAAGTGGAATTTATTTCCGGTATGGATAATAATGTTGAACCGTTCCTTGACCAAGGACAAAAGATATTAATTAATGGAAAGCTATTTCAGTGACTTGAATTAATTAATGGGCTAGATAATCTTAAACACGGGAAATAATAACCGGGAGCCATATTAACAGTAATATGGATTAAGATGGATAGTGCAATATTAATTATGTAGTGGGATTAATTAATATTTATGGGCTTGAATAATATTGTGGCTCAATATTGGAAATTCAAGATCCATTAGAAGGTCCAATCTTAATTCTCCTAAAGGCCCCTCAAGTAGCTCAAACATAATGTCCAATAACTGAAAAAGGTGTTTAAAATAATATAAATTATTGTTGCCTAATTTTCCTATTTTTTTTCGAAAATGATAAATAAAAGAGGGAGAAAGATTTTCTTTGAATTTTGTTATGGAATGAGAATAAGTATTCTTGGAATACAAGTTTATCTCATTAAATTCAAGAAATCTCCCACTTGGTTATTTGTCTTGAGATTTTCGAAAATTTTGAATAAATAAGGAAGGAAAGATTTTCTTGATTTTCTTGAAAAGATATTATGGAAGATATATATTTTTGGAATACAAGAATATCTCATAAATTCAAGAAGATCCAAATCTTGGATTCCTTCATCCTTATTTTTTTGAAAATAACCATAATATTAGGAGGTGGAATTTTGTGAAATATTTAATTATGGAGAAAAGAATATATGAGATATATTCAAGATTTCTTGGAGATCAAGAAAAGATTTTCCCATCTTATTTTTTCGCCCAAAATTTCGACCACGTCCTTCCCTGTAAATAGGGGATGAGTGTTTCATCCCCACTGCAATTCCATGTGTTGGAAAAATTAGAAATCCACAAAGGTGGTGCAACATAATTTTATTTTTCCTTTTGTTAAATTGTTCGCGAGTTCCTACCACCGGATTGTTGAACAAGGAAAAGGGAATACTTGAGAAGGACTTTTGGTGTGTTCGTGTGAACGGGATCCATCTTCTCAACGGTTGTCACTCCAAGAGGTTAGTTCACGTAAACCCGTAGTAATTCCGTATGCGTAGGTTTTATGTGAACTATTTATATGCGTGATTGATTGTTGAATTATTATTTGAATTAATATAGGATTAATTCATGCTAGTAATAATTGTTAGAATTAAATTTGTATTTAAATATTCAACCCGAATAGATCCGGGCAATTCATTCCCCAACATCATTGTCTTCTGATTTTCTATTTTTTCTGTTTTACAAAATTATCAACTGCTGTTGGTTTCTCAGATGTTTTGGTTTCATCAAAAAGGGGGAAATTGTTGGGAAATTTAGAGTTTTGATGAAAGTTCCAAAACACTTGTAATAGGACAAGTCAGACATGTTAGCTGACTGATAAGCTAGATATCGGGTTAGGATGACTAGTTGATATTTATTGTATATAACAACTGATGTAATAGAGAGGTCACATATTGAGGGGGAACTCAATATGTAAAGTCTTGAAGAAGATCAGATCAAAAGACCAGACGAGTCAATAGATCAGGCGAACCAGTTAGTCAAATGATCAGGTGAAGACATGAAGTTAAAATTCAGAAGACCTAAAGATCATATGGCTACCAGAAGATCAAGACCAGAAGACCGGAAGATCTACATCAGTCAAGTCTGCTAAGTTGAAGTTAAGACAACTTGCACCAGAAGACTCTATCAGGTAGACTGATCAGTTTTATCTGATCAGGTCAGCTCTCACCAGGTGTCAACTGTTTTGTGCACCAGATCATACGTACTAATCTGACAAAAATAATGTCAATCTTAGTTGATATACCAAACACTAAACAAGTGTATCTATTAACCAATGAGATCAAGGCACGTATGAACGGAGCTGGAAATGAGGAATTCGGCGCTGCATAGTCAAACGGCTAGAAAGGACAAACATACATGCTTTCTACCATGATGTTCCTGAAGCACGTCACATCAATCCTGCAATTCTACCAAATATAACCTGAAATTCAAATTGTTCTCCAACGGCTATTTGATTTCGAGGTCTATAAATATGAGATCAATCTTCATAGTGAAGACACGGAAATTATCATCAAGCTCAAGCCATAGCAAATTTCCGCACGAAGAACACAAATTCAAGATTATTTTCTAAGTGTTCATCCAATTAGTTCTTAGCATATAATTCTTATCCTCTAGCTTAAGGCTACCTCAAAATTAGGATAGAATTCCAATTGGAACAAACAACAAATCTTTACCCAAACTCAAAGTTAGGTTAAGTTTGTTTAGCAAGATTTTAGACTAGGGTTTCTAGTTCTGATTTCTGGGATCAGTTGAGTGAGAACTCTCTAAACATCTGTTGGTTGTACTGTGTTGGACTAACACAATAAACTAAGTCCAGTTGGTTAAGTTGGTGCCCCTTGTGATAGGGAAGAGTGGACGTAGGACTGTTGTCCGAACCACTATAAAATTTCGTGTGTATTTACTTGTTCTTACCTGCTTTACACTACTGCACACAACCTGAGTTTAAACTGCATACATATTCTGAGTTGGGATCAATCTACATCAAGCAACTGATCTGATCAGTTTGACACTTTAGTCATCTGATTGAAAACAGACTGCAGAATCTGATTCTCTAAAACTGGTTTTTCACACGTGTTAAAACTTGCTTCCGCACATCAGTTAAACTGATAGACACCGAACTGATCTGCAATCAAGCGATCAGTAAGTTGGATATCAGTCCAAACTGATCCACACGCACTCTGATCAGGCAACCTGCCATCACACCTGATCTTGCACGAAAAGTTTTCAGAAGTCTATTCACCCCTCCCCTCTAGACTTCTACCCTCACAAAACCCGTTCGGGACCTACACATTATGTAACACCTAAAATATGTTACTTAATAGCTATAAATGAAAAGCATAAATTATAAATTTTTTTAGGTATATAATAAACATAAATATTTTCACATAAGAAAAAATATAGATAATTTTATTATGTAAAAATTTTAAATGATATGAACATAAATTTTTTAAATATTATAATTATATCTATGAAAATATTTTATATAATAAATAATATAACAAATTATTTTAAACAAGATATATACAGTACATAAATCTAGTGCATATAATATATTTCAAATATACTAGTATTAATTATATGTATTATAAATAAAATATGTTTATACATATATATTTATTTAAATAGTTAATATAAAGTGTTACTAAAATATGATACATAAGTAGAAGTGTTACCTAAAAATATTACTTATGTTAAAGTGTTCCTTAAAAAGTGTTACATTTATTAAAGTGTTGCTAAAAAGTGTTACATATGTAAAAGTGTTACCTATGTAAAGGTGTTACCTTAGAAGTGTTAACTATTTAAAAGTGTTACTTGCAAGTGTTACATTTTAATAAAGTGTTACATAAAATGTTACATAATATATAAATTATAATAGTGTTACCATAATGTGTTGCATAAACTAAAGGTGTTACAATAAAATGTTACATAAGGTCAATTATGTTGTAGTGACTGTTGCACTTTTTTAAACATTTCCTTAGTTTTAAAAACAAAAAATTTGATTTGTTTTTTTTTATTAGGTACCAATTTAGGACCGCGGATCATAGCAAAGAACTCATGGACATTGTTTTCAGCCACCCTTGTTCGGTTGTAATGGTCAACACTTACCTGCAAGTCTTAATCATTGACACGACATACAACACGAACAAGTATGATATGCCTTTGCTTGAGGCAGTTGGGGCAACAAGCACTCACAAGACGTTCACCATCGCATACGCATTTATGATCCGTGAAACGCAGGAACACTTCGAATACATCCTACGATTTATTCGGGGACTGTACGAGAAGGATCCACCAAATGTCGTTATTACGGACAGAGCTTTCGCGATGATGAATGCTGTAGATTTAATTTTTCCAACGTCTCAAGCACAATTATGCAGATACCACATTGAGTAATGTATTTTAGCCCGTGCTATTTTACAAAAAGGATTTCAAAAAGAGTATGTTGAAGGTTTTAAATATCAGTGGAATTACGCAATCCAGGCGGCCAATGCTAAACAGTGGAACATTAGGTGGGATTCCTTAAAGGAAACGTACAACAACTTTCAGGGCCTAATTACATATTGCGAAGAAACGTTGCTTATTCCGCACTACAAGAAAAATCTAGGGATGTATATCGATCATCGCATGCACTACGGGAATTACACGACGAACAGGTAATCCTACAATCTTTTTACTTTTCGTGTTAACTATTATATTTATTTATACCGATGAACAATCACTATTACACTATTACAATAACTAATACTATTTGAACGATTGAGTCAGGTTAAATATATATATATTGGTTGGGCCGATACATACTGAATACAATCATTTAAATATTGGTCGATTTTATTATTAATGTAGGGTTGAACAAGAACACCATAGGGTGAAAAAAAAATCTGGATGGCGGCCTTCAACACTTTGACATTATCTTCCGAAAGCTTCACCAGGTCATGGAGTTTCAAATATGCGAGATCAAAAAGCAATACAGGTTTAGTGGCCACAAGACAAGGACTGATATGTTAGAGAACGTAATCTTCAGCCAACTAGTGTGCAATATCACGTCTAAGGCGTTAGAACTCATTGTCAAAGAATCGGAAAGGAAGCTAGGCCCAAAGAAATGCGGTCATTTTCTCAAGAGAACACATGGTCTTCCGTGTCATTGCGATCTTACAGAGTACTTTAACTTCAACTACCCCATACCTTTAAACTGTATAGACTCATTTTGGAAAACATTGGATATAGATTTTTCTAGTATACCTACCACCGAAATAGATGATGGCGGTGGTGGAAAGACTAGGAGAAAATTATTTGATGATGACACGGAAGACATTGTTCCACCTCTGAAGGTTGAAAAAAAAAAAAGACTGAAAAAAGAGATCGTGAACCTACTTGGTATGAGAGAATGAAAGAAGCAGTGGGAATCAAGAAGTCTACTCAGAGAAGGGGTAAGGGGGGAGTGGAGGCAACTAATGAGCAACAGGATATTCCCCCATAAATTGATCGTAGACATAGCACATCTGAAGGATGTACGATGAGTTTTTCTGAAGAGACTCAGAATAGATTTTCTCAATATCCTCCGTCCCATTCCCCCCAAAACTCCAACTTCAAATCACCAGAGCCCCCCCTTCCGATTTTCCACCTCGCAACAGTACCTCTACTTCAAGTAGGCCTCAAAATTAAACAAAAATGAACTATCCAACACCATTTTATAAATCTCAGGTGGAGGCCGATTTTCCTCCATATATCAGAGGTTATATTTATTCCTACAATGACGTAATTGGAGATGGGAACTGCGGATTTCAAGTTGTTGCACTCGCGATCTACAGAACCCAGGAAGAATGGATTAGGGTACGAAATGAGCTTTTATATGATCTGCAATCAAGAGTCGATTGATACAGTAACATTTTACGTGGTTACACAACCATGCAAGATTTGGAAAATTCACTTCGTCACTTCAAAGGTCCTGCCAAAATCGACAAATGGTTTTCATTACCTGAACATGGGTACCTAGTTGCAACCACGTATAATGTTATCGTAATGTCATTCAGTGAACACAACGGACATTTTTGTCTTCCCGCAACAATAGATACCTATCCACGACGTCCGAACGCAACACTGGTTTTGGGGAATGTGCACAACAGTTCACATTGGATATTGGTAAGGAAAAACTATATTGATGTTATTTTATAATTTTTTTAAATTTATGATTTTTATTGAATTATAACTATAATTTTTTAACTGTAATTTCAGCTGCATATGGCAACCGAGTACCATCCAGTACCATTTTTATCTGCATATTGGAAAAACAATCATGATCCTTCTGTAGATGGTTTAGATTTAGAATTTGAAAGCAGGATAGAGCTTTATCGTACATTACACGACTTGGATGCACCGCGACGTGCGTCTAATTATAGATCTAGAAATAACGATCAACCTCATTTTTATAATTTTTTTTAGAATTTAATTCATGTTTTTAATTCAGGTTTTTTCATGTAATTGTATATTTATAACAACAAGTTTTTACAAATAACGAAAAATTTCATTTTTTCATGTAATGTATATTTATTTTTTCATGTAATGTGTATTTATTTTTTCATGTATAAATTGATAATTGATACATATTAACTGAACTATAATATAGTTGATAACAAAATAACTAATACTTTGAATACAAATAACTAGTAATTTTCAATGAATGAACTAATACTTTTCATTTGATGAACTAATACTTTTCATTTGGTCAACTAATATTGTTGATAACCAAATGACTAATACTTTTCAATTTATGAACTAATACTATATGACCAAACAACTATAATATTTTTCAATAAAACAACTAATACTTTATAACTAAATAATTAATACTTTTAAATTAATCAAATAATATTAATTAAATAATGAAAAATAAATTAAATAATAAATTAATATTTTCGAAAAAAATAATAATAATAATTTTGTCGCAGAATAACGCGACAGACGCTTTCTCGTCATGACTACGCGACATCGACCACCCATGTCGCGGTCGGCGTCACGAAAGCATGTCAAATCCAATTTGTTAAAATGTGGATATAGCAACAATCCTCCCCACCCCTTTCTTCTCTCAAACTCAATTTCTACCTTACTTTCATTGGAGAAAAAAAAAAAATAAATTTTCAATCTTCCAAAAAAACTCTCATTCACAGTATATACCTACTTTTAGGTAAACTACACCTCCCTGAAAATGAAAAAATTGCAACAATTATCTCCCTTTTTTACCCCTCGGTTGACCTAACCCTTGACCCCAACCAACACACTGTCAACAAATACAAGGAAATAACAGGGGCAATCCCGTCCACATATTGCGTAGAAATTAGAAAATAGAGAAACATAATGATGAAAAGTAGGCTAATAAAATATAATTCATTAAATAATTAGGTGGCGCGAAAACAACAACCGCCGCCGCCTCCTCTCCCTCCGCCCTATATCTCTCGACGTCTTCAACTGAATCTTCCTCTTATCCATTTTTCCTTATTTCTATACTTTTTTTACTTATCCCTATATTCATTTATTTATTTATTCATATTTTTATATAGAAAATAGTTACGGTTATCTATATCAATGTATCACGATTTCGCAAATTTCTCTTGTAATCCCGAAAAATAATCGTCTTCTTCGCGGAAAATATACAGGTACTTCGCTTTTACTATGGTTTTCTTTTTTTTTTTTTTGCGGTTCAATCTTCAAGCAGTTTCCTGTTGTTCCTTTTTTTGAGTAATTTGGGCGAAGTTGTTCCGAGTATACTCTGAAATTGACCGGAGTTTGTTTAAAATGTCGAAGATGATGGAGTAGTTACTTTCTATCGATTTGTTTGAATTTCTAGGGGTTATTTAATATGAAACGATTCGAACGTTTGATTGGTGTTGATTTGTGCTGGGAATTTTTTGTTGATTTGGTGTTTTTCCTTTTATTTTCTGAGGATTTTAAGCTTCTTTGATGGAGATTGCATAAAAGTGTGAATACTACTGTGTTGGCAATTTTAAGAACAAAACCTGACAAAGCGCAGCAGAAATTTTAGTTTCGTGCATTTATTCATGTCAAATTCCTCCATACGCTTAATTTTCGGTGTTCTATTAAACTAGGAGTATGATTCTGCATCGATTGTTGTTCCCACATCCACAAAAAAGGAACACTACAGGTCAAAAGCAGAATTGTTTTTTAAAATTATTTAACGATCTTTTGTTTATTTTGGAGTATAAAAGTAATGGTAAATAATGATTAATTTAACTATTTGATTTTTGTTGATATATGCATTCGGGTAACTCTGAGTCCATGGGAATGGACAAATATCTCTACCTGCACGTGGTCTCCATTGCTCTCTTTAGTTTTTTAGTAATTTTCAAGTTTCATTATGAATAAAATCAGTGGTTCATTTTCTTTGGGTGGGATTATTGTACTGCAAAAAAAGAACAATATATTGACAAGAAACAAAATGGTGATGAGATCCATTAATCTTGTTGGTTCCGAGAAAGCCCCGTTTGTTCCATGAAAGTTTATAATTTCGCTTGATTCCAAGATTGGCCTGATTCACCTTTGTGGTTTTTTTTTGTTTTTTTTTTTTACTTATACTCAGTTGTTGCTTACAATGAGTGAAATGCATTGTATGTGAAAGCATTCAATCACAATTAATCACATCCTGTGCATGTTTGTGTGTTTTGAGAAAGGGGGGTCCGTAGGTGGAGGTATCACTTTCAATGAATTCCCTTTCATGAAAAGGAATTTGTGGGGAAACAAGGGGCAAGCCAGAGGGGCTAATGTGAGTCTTACTTGCTGTGTGTGTGTGTGTGTGAATTTCATATGATGCTCCAGCCGTGCTAGCCATGGCATTCTCGTGAGAGAGACAAAGGTATGGGGACCGAAAACATAAAATGAAAACTAGAAATGAAATAAAATATCCCTGAAAAAGTAAAAGCAAGAGAGAGGGCATTCTTATCCACCTTTCCCATTCTTTCCCTTTCTACTGAGTTACATTCAATTGTAATAGTGACAGTAATTTGTAACTGCTGCTGGTGTTTCTTTATCTATGAGTTGAGCTACCTGATTGCAGAAAACCCAGCTGTATTTTTTACTGAAATTATCAAATTCAGTTGTTTGCGATCTGTTTATCTGTAAAGATGTATTCTTTTGGGCATCTTTTCCTTTTTCACCATGCCTAATTCTTCTTTTCCCTCCTTTTCCTATCTATGATATATTTCTTTCCGCTGTGTATTTGTCTGGCAGATTCTTGGATTGCAAAAGATCCCCTTTAGAGGCATTGGTTCAACGGTCAATAGATTAATTGGGTTCAGTGAAAGCCTGTGTAAAAGTGTGTTCATGGTTATTATCAGATGAAAGAAGACATTAATGAGGTCTAATTTGCACAGTTGGTATGGATACATATAAGTCTGAGACTGGTTTCAGGAAGCAATCATCTGCAGCAGCATCTACAAGACCTCCGCTTGTTTCAGCTGATAATAAAAATGGAATTACTCGGAGGTCTCAAACCAGAGAAATTAGTTCTAGGTATAGATCACCTACACCAGGAGCAGGTGGTCCACAACGCTGCCCTTCACCCAATGCCCGAAGGCCATCATCAACCTCAATTCCAAAGAGAGCTATATCAGCCGAAAGAAAACGCCCTACCACCCCATCATCACCACCTAGTCCATCTCCAACAACACCGATCCATGATACAACTGGAGAGATGCACTTGACACCAAGAAAGATGTTGTCTGATAAATTGCCCAAGTCTTTATGGCCATCTACAATGCGAAGTCTCAATGTTTCTTTTCAATCTGATAACCTTAAAGTTCCTATTGGCAAGAGAGAAAAAACAGTTTCTCATACTCCATCCGATCGAACTCTGAGGCCATCATTGAATTTAGCTCGAAAAATTGAAACACCAGAGAGAAAAAGGAGCCCTTTAAAAGGAAATAATTCAGCTGATCAGTTGGAGAGTTCTAAACCTGTTCGAACTCTGAGGCCATCACCGAATTTAGTTCGAAAGAGTGAAACACCAGAGAGAAAAAGGAGCCCTCTAAAAGGAAAGAATTCAGCTGATCAGTTGGAGAATTCTAAACCTGTTGACAGTTTACATTCCCAACATCGATGGCCTAACAGAACAAGTGGGAAAACGTTCACTTCCCTGAATAGAAGTGATGCTACTGATAAGGTGAACAAAACTTCAGTGTCCTATTCTAGACCAGTTTCACCTTCCATTAGGAGATTATCTATGGATGGGATAAGCAGACCTTTACAGACATCTTCAAGTGATACTTCGTCATGTAGAAGTTCCGTTGATGATGGTTCACTAAGGATACCAAAGATTTTCTCTTCGAGCTCATCAGATAGAACATTGCTGATGAATGCAGCAGCTCGGGCTCTATCTTTGCCAACCCCTGGATCACGGGCCCCATCACCCTCAGTGTCTAGAGGTATCAGTCCTTCTCGAGCCAGGGTTGGTACCCCTTCTTCAAGAGGAACTAGTCCTGCTCGGTTAAGACCGTCGAGCCCATCCAGACAATCTCAGAATTCATCTTCAGTTTTTAGCTTTATTGCGGAGATTAAGAAAGGAAAGAAGGCTGCAAATAATATTGAGGATGTCCATCAATTGAAGCTGTTATATAATAGACATTTGCAATGGCGGTATGCAAATGCCCGAACTAATGCTGCATTGCATTCTCAAAAGGCAAAAGCAGAGGTTTGTGTCTTTCTTTTGGAACATAAGCCTTTATATCTTCTTCTACACATATGTTATTTTTTAGGTTATTCACTTCTTGAAATTGAGTTTTGGAATTTTTTTCTTAGTTGCATGTAATTCTAAATTTGGTCTCCTTTTATCCATCTTGTTGGTAGAAATCCTTGTTCAGGCATGGTTAAGGTTCGTTTTTAACTTAAGGAGATAAAATAATGCTGCAGTTTCCGCCATGGCTGTGACTTTAATTGAGGAATTAAATCCCTGTGGCTCCATGCTTTTCTCTGGTATTTGATGCAAAATCATGTGTTCCTAATTGAATAACTTGATTTTGATGGTGCAGAGAATGCTTTACAACACATGGAGGATAATTTTAGATCTGTCAGATTCCGTAACGGAGAAAAGGTCTAACCTCCAGCAGCTGAGGCTTAAGTTGAAGTTGTACTCCATTGTGGTCAAACAAGTAGGATTCTAACTATGATAACATTACTATCGAGTTTTTCAAATGTTCGTATTTGGTTTCCTGTCTTACAGATATGAGGTTTCAAATGCTACGGTCTCTTTCCAATTTGGTTTAACACCTGGAAGCACAATAAAAGACCTACTACGAACACAATATCTGAAAATTTAGCCAGCTAAACACACATTTTATTGATCAGGGCTATTGAGAACTGACAAAGATTGGATAACTAGAAAAATCAAATTGGAGAAAGTAAGTAGCTTTATATGGGATCATATTATAGAATAGTATAGAAGTCAATCTTGTAGGGATAAGCCATGTGGATAGCAAATAGAAGAGGAAAAGGATTTACTAAGCTTCTCTAATGAATTGAGCTAAGCAGTGATTTTAGAATGATCATGTCAGTCAATGGATTGCAACTATTGTCTATAAAACTTGGAAGGGTTATCTGTTTTGCGGCAAACTTTAAGTTTGCATAGTTTTGTTTGAAAGACTTCTGATTATTGCATGATAAAACTGTTGGATAGGTTTGATAATCACCAGAGCGATTAGCCTGCCTCAACTAATGTAAATTCATGTGGAAATTTTGAAATAATGAGCTTCTCTGGGGTTCAACTGTTTCTGATAATTTTCTATTTTATTCATTATATTCTCAGGGTAACTGGGCTTGCCTCTGTGTATGTGTATATGGATTTTATTTTCTGTGTACTTAATATAATACTTCCAATTGGATTCATTTACTCAAAGTATTTATTTTTGCTTGTTTATAAGTACATCTCGTCTCTTTTTGCAAAATCCATTTCCATCATTTCTAACACAAATATTCCTTGTGTTCATTGTATTTCCGTGTCTACCAGTTGGTACCACATTTACACTTTTTTCCATGTGCATATTTATATCAGTCTCTTTACCACAAGTAACATTCATAGTCACTGACATTCTATAAATTATTGAAATTCGACTTGCTCAGGTGACATATCTTGATGAGTGGGCTTCTTTTGAGAGGGAGCATACGAACTCATTAACCTGCTCCATCCAAGATCTGCAGGCTAGCACTCTCCGCATTCCACTAACTGAAGGAGCAAGGGTATGACAGTTGACTAACTCTCGACACCCAATTTTGTGAAAGAGTGATCCCCTAAATCTATCTATTGTTTTCAGGGAGATATTAAATCTGTTACAGCAGCTGTGTGCTCCGCCCTTGACGTGATGAAGGCGATGGGTGCCTCCTTAAGTTCCATTCTCTCAAAGGTGACATCTTTTATATGCATCTTTCTACAATATGCAATTCATCTGTGGTAGTAATATGTATCTTTCTGAATGTTTGTTCTCTGGTAACATTGGCTTGATTTAAAAGATCGACCTCTTACATATCTTTTGTTAATACAGATGCAGGGGATGAACTTCTTGGTGTCGGAACTTGCTGATGTAGCAGCACGAGAAAAAGCTATGCTTAATGAATGTACATCGGTCTTTGCTTCTTCAGCTGCATTGCAGGTAAGAGAGGCAGTTCAAGTTTGATGAAATCACATGCAATCTTGTTGACATTAGAGGTTGCATTATGTTGCAAGTTTAAAAAAAAAATCTAACTAAGTCATTATGTTTGACTGTCGATTGAGCAAGATCAATAAAGTGTGATCGGTTATATAACAACACATATAACATTACACTATCTCACACAAGAATTTGTCTTGCGATATCATATAACTGATGAATTAGCACTTGAGCAGGTGGAGGAACATAGCCTTAGGACCCATCTATTACAAATGAAACAAGCTCGGAGGAAGGACGATCCGTCTATATTTGGATATTAGATCGTTCAAGCTTTTTCCGACGTGATGAATGCTTAACTTCAGAGTTCAGCCTCTTCTTACTGCCATGACTGTGACTGTTTTTTCTTTTTCTTTTTTGAGTGAGTATATATTGATGTCTTTCCCTCACCTTTCTCGTAGTTTTATTTATTCATTCACATATAGTCCTAGTTTTTTTTTTTTTTTTTGAAGACTATAGTCCTAGTTTTTTTAGTAATTAGGTACTTCTTTTCTTTCTGTTATTAGTGTAGTCTATTAGGTAGAGTCTCTTTGTCCTCCCTTCCTGTATTTATTTTGTAAACATCGTTGAAATATATCGAGTTCTCCAGTGCTTTTTACGGCAAATGTATTTTATTTCACGTATTAATTTATTTATCATCATTAATATAATGATCCGATGGTGTCATATCATATGATTTATATTTTACAACGTTTAATGTGATAATGTGATATAATATAATGGGGGATATTATTAATAGGTACTTTTTTTTTTTAATTGTTAATAGATATAAATGAAATTGTATATATAATCGAAGTTGTACCTGAAAGTCTAAATATATGCAATTGTTTTAAACCTATTAGTATATTGTAATTTTAAAATGTATTTATGAGTAAGACTCTAAATAGAGGTGGGGATAGGTCAGTCCCTAGGTTCAATCATACCCTACTTAAAAAAGCTTAAAGTTTTTAATTTTTTACTTTAATAATTAATAATTAAACTCCAAGATTTTAAAAAGTCTATTTACTTAATAGACCAGTCTTAAGCTTTTTCGTAGGCCTTTTAAGCTCAACATGCCGGTCTATTTAACTATATATCTATATATATTATATAATTGTAAATAATATATTAATAAAATAGATAATATTTAATACTAATAACTAGTAGTAGTATATATCTAGCAAATGCAAGTAACACAACACTACAATTATTAACTTTTATAATGCTTTAAATATTTTAGCAACTATTCACTTTTATTATAATTTTGTTATTGTTTTTGATGATTTGGTGAAACACTTAGTATTATTATTTGTACACTTAAAATTTTTATAGGTGCGATTTTGAATTTTTTTATAATGAATAGTAGTCATAATAAGGTTGTAAAAAAAATATATATTTTATATATGCTTTTAAAGCGCTAGAAGTTTCCAAATTTAATTTAAAAAAAAAGTTCTGGCTTTTTAAAAATATCATTAAATTTAATTAAATATCGTAAATTTAAAATTCCCATAAAAATATAACAAAAAAACTTGGACCCTAAATTTGATTTACCTAGAGCTGACAAAATGGGTCAAGCCTAGAGATGACAAAATGGGTCCTACCTGCAAGAAATATATAATTTTTGGTGGCCCAAAAGAACCAGGGCTTTTTTTGGGCGGAAAATGACTATTGAGTTGGCCCAATTTGGTTAAAATATTGCTTGAGAGATAAATATGTTTTGGAAACTTTTTAATTTGATAGATAATGTCAAAATGTGGTGAATTTGAAGAAGAAATGAAAAGGTGAAGACAAAAAATTGTGGTAAAAAAAAAAATTGAGAATCGCTATACCCATTGACTAATATTATAAATTCTATTTAAATGAAAATTTTTAGTTACACTTGTTTTTTTTTTATCCAATTAAAATTTCACCCCTCAAAAGTGTTCAAACGTCGATGTCCAAATTATCTTCCGCTTCAAAATTCTACGCAAAGATTCCTCATAATGTATTATATAAGGTCTTTTGGAGATATAAAAAAATAAAAAAGGATACCATATTTTTATAAAATTATGCAATTAATATTTAAAAAAATATTAAAAAAATGATCATTTTGGCCCGGCCCCCTGCCCCCGCCCGCTTAGGGTGGGTTGGGTTTCAAAAATGGAGGTTAATAAAAATTAGGCTATATAAACTTACGTTTGGTCATGTGGGTAATTTCGCCATTTTGTCACCTTCTAGTCGAGCCCATTGGGTCTACCGAAAAAATCTCATATATGGGGCGGAAATAGTTAATTCTGAAAAACCAATTTTTTTTTTTTTTTTGGAGTGGTTGGGGGTTGGGGTTGGGTTAAATTATTAATAATAATAATAATAATATTAATTTTAATAATATCATTAAATTTAATTAAAATACAGAAATATAAATACAAAAAATAATTTATTAAGACATTGTTCATATGATGTTTAAAATTTAGAGAAAATGACATTGTTCATATGATGTTTAAAATTTAGAGAAAATGACTATTAAGTTCCAATTTGGTAAAAATATTGCAAGTAAGTTACATCTACTTTTTAATGTTACTAATAGGTTCAAAATGTATTTAAGAAGACAATAATATCATCAAAAAAAATTATAAAATCCCAATATTTTTAAAATCGGGTTGAACAAAAGAGTGTTCAACCAATGAACCTAATCTACCGCAGAATCCCTGTTAAAAAATACCTATATAACCGGATTTTAGGTTGAATCGGGTTGATAAACCCTCAACCTTTTTTTTTCTTTTTTTTTAAAAAAATTAAATTATTAATTTATATTAAATATTTAAAATTTTAAATCTATATTCCTCTGACATTTTTCTCCAACACTTTCGATGTGATAAATGTATGAGGTGGGACAAAAATTTATAAAATATGATATGAAAAATTATAAAATATATATTTAAATTTTTGTAGGTGTATATTTATTTTGTTTTATTAACTAAACATAAAAACATTGAATTGAGCAACGATCGAATTGAGCCATCCCGACCGGGTTGATCTTTGATCACTCGATGTCCGGTTCGATCACCGGTTCGGTTATGAAAACATTACAAAATCCCTTCAGCCACCCATTCCTCTCTCTTCCCCAACCCAAATTTCCTCACCCCAAATTCAAAATCACCACCACCTCCTCCACCCGGCCGCCGTCGCCTCCCTCCTCCACCAAGAATAGCGGCTCCGCGTTTGCTCCGCTGCATACGGCGGCAGAACCCCCAATCTCAAAAACCAAATACAAACACAAACCCCCAATCTCAAAAGCCCTAGAAAGATTAAACCTCTCATTCACCCCCAACCTGCTCCGCCGCCGCTCTTCACCAAACCCAACACCCAAACCAGTACGATGCCCCCCCTGTCGCTCCCCGCAATCCCGAAAACCCACACGATGACGTCAGTGGTGGAGGGGTCGAAGGAGAGGGCGGAGGCGAGGTAGGCGATGCACTTCTGTGAGTGGGAGGCGGTGGAGGAGAACTCGACGGAGTGGAAGGTAGCCCAGGATATGTCGCCGCCGTGGAGGGAGTGGAGGTAGGTGAGTTTCTGAAGCGCGATGGATTTGGTTTGGGGACGGTGGATTTGATGAAGGATATGTCGGTTGTTTTGGGAATTTTGATGAAGGAGAGCTTTTTCTTTTATTTTCTTTTATTTTTTCTGGGAATTTCGTTAGGGAGAGAGAAGAGATGTATCAAAACAGAGTATTTTCTGGGAATTTTTTTTAGAGAGAGGAAATGTGTTGTAACATATTAAAAGTTGTACTAATATTTCTGGTTCAGTAGTACTCATGTTTCGTGTTCTTACGGTGGTTGCAAAATTTCTGGATTTATCATTTTCAAATTTCAAATTAAACTTTTGGTTTATCATATGATGGAAATTTGGATTTTCTGGATTTATTTAGTAGAATTTTAGTGGAAGAAGATGGTAGAAGAAGATGAAGATGGTGGAAGAAGATGGATTTGAAGATGTTGATGATGATGCAGATTTGAAGATGATGGAAGAAGATGAAGATGGATCTGTAAAGTTTCTGGATTTTTTTTTAAAAAAATTATATGCAAATGTGCATGTATTTCGTGTTGGAGTTATACTGGAAAGTATGTTTTTTACTTTGTATAATCAAACTGAATTTCTTATTTATTTGCTGAAATAAATTATTTATCATTGTTGCATTAAATATGATTGAATGTTATATATATTTACTGCATACCTATTCAATAAATAGTACGTGTTACATTGTAGTTAATTTGGTGATACCAGATCACGGAAGATCAAATTAACAGTTTCTAGTAACTAAGTACATATTCACAACTCATATGGAAATGAACAATCCATCGTGAAAGGTTGAAGTGTAAAAGCTCAGATTGGTTTATCTTGACCAAGAGATTACACTTAGTCGTTATGATCTTGTTGAATAGGATCTCTGGGGAGGATAAATTCTTGAAAGACCGAATATAGAAGAATTAGACGCCGATGATTCGTTATTTCTTAATCTTTGTTCCTTAAATAGGATCGTGTGAAATTAATAACTATTGCTTTGACTTATGATGGGAAGAGAATCAACGTGATTCGATACCTTATATCTTGGGCAATATTATTAGTTACTGTGACGATTCCTAAGATTTAATCTGAGAATCGCGTGCAAAGACGCTTGCTTGATTTGTCCCCTTGGTGGGCTCGTGTTTTATCATACCAAATCTTGCAAGTGAAAAATTATTTTCAGTATGGATAATAATGTTGAAATTGTTTTATTCCAAGGATAAAGATATTAATTAATATAAAAGTTTTTTTGAAATGCTTAATTAATTAATTGACTAGATAATCTTAAACACGAGAAATAATAACTGGGAGCCATATTATTGTAGCATCGTAATATGGATTAAGATGGATAGTTCAATATTAATTTTATAGTGGAGTAAATTAATATTAATGGGCTTGGATAATGTTTTGGCTTAATATTATAAATTCATAGCCCATTGGAGGTCCAATCTTAATTCTCCTAAGGGCCCGTCAAATAGCTCAAACTAAAGTTCAATTAATGAAAATGAGAATAAAATATTATTGTCTATTTTTCCATGATGTTTTCGAAAATTATGAGTAGGAGAGGGAAAAGATTTTCTTGGAAAGATTTTATGGAATAAGTATTCTTGAGATACAAGTTTATCCCATAAATTCAAGAAAAGTCAAAGATATTTTTTCCTTCCCTATTTAATTGAAATTTTCGAAAATTAACAAGGCAAGAAGGAGGAGAAGATTTTGTTGGGAGATATTTAAGGAAATAAAATATATTTGATATATTCTAGATTGTATCTTGAGAAAGAAGCAAGGAAATTTCCAAAAGACACAACTAGGTCAAATTTCCGTCCCCCCTTGCTCTATAAATAGGGGATGAATTTTCATCCCCTATGCAATTCCATGTGTTGAAAAAATTAGAAATCCACAAAGGTGGTGACAAATATTTTTAGTTTTCTCCTTTATTAAAATCGTTCGTGAGAATCCTCCCACTGGATTACGTTCGTGGACTTGGGACATATTTGAGAATGCACTTTGGGTTGATCCATCGTCTCAACTCCATTGTCTGTCTCTACAAGAGGTATGTAATTTCGTAACTCCTAGATTCCGTATGCTTAGGATTTACGTGAATTACGTGTACGCATGTTGTTGTTGCTTATTTAATTATTATGTTGAATTAATTTAGGTTTGATTCATGTTAGTAATTAATTGAATAATTTAAATATGTATTTAAATACACCTCGAATAGATTCATGCACCCCGTATTTCCCAATATTTCGTGCATATGTGCACGTATTTTGTGCATATGTGCATGTACGGATGCATATGTGCATGTCGAAAAAGACGAATATATGTAAATTTGGTCAGGATATCAATGAAAATATCTAATTTTTTTTATATTTTTAGATATGTAAAATTTGGTATTTTGTCGATTTAGATATGAAATTTTGAATGTGTATACATAACATAATCTTATTGTAAATTATCATTCTATTTTAAAAAAAGAAAAATATCCAAAAAATCATCAATTCCCTAATTGTACAACATATCAAAAAATTAGAAATACATAACATAATCTTAGAGAAAGTTTTGCTACGCATGGGTTTTCATACTAGATGGGTCAACTTGATCATGGAATGTGTGACAACCCTTTCATATGCTTTCAAAATCAACAATAACATTGCGGGAAAGGTAGTCCCTTCCAGGGGATTACGTCAAGGGGACCCTCTCTCTCCCTACCTTTTTGTGATAGTTGCTCAAGGACTGTCATCGATAATCAATGCCCAAGCAGATATGGGGAGGATCGACAGAATCAAAATTGTTAGGGGAAGCCCTATGATCACCCACCTCTTTTTGTGGATGATAGTCTTATCTTCTTTAAGACTAGTAAGGCAAATGATCTAAACATTAAAAATTGCCTCAAAGTCTATGAGAAAGCCTCGGGTCAATTAATCAATTTTGACAAGTCGGCTATCACTTTCAGTAAGAGTACTCCTCAAACTAATATTGACTTTGTCAAAACTTGTCTTCAAATCCGAACCTGCCAAGGACATGATCTCTACCTGGGACTGCCCACCTTCTCAATTCAAAGCAAAAGGCTCCATTTCGGCTACTTAAGGGATAAAGTCTCCAAAAAACTTAGTTGTTGGAAAAACAAGTTTTTCACGGACGGCGGACGCGAAATCCTTATCAAGTCTGTCATACAAGCCATCCCCACTTATGCAATGTCTTGCTTCAGGATCCCTACCTCTCTTTGTGGGGAGATAGAATCGATGTGCTCAAGGTTCTGGTGGGGAGGAGACCCGGATGTTAAGAAGACCCATTGGAAAGATTGGAAATTCTTAACCAAACCCAAAAAGAGGGAGGTTTGGGTTTTAGGGATCTGGTTACCTTCAACAAGGCTCTGCTAGCAAAACAAATTTGGAGAATCATTCTCTACCCAGACTCCCTAGTTGCTAAGGTGCTAAAAGCTAGATACTTCAAACATTCGGATATCATGGAAGCCTCACTTGGCTCAAACCCGTCTTTTATTTGGCGATCTATTATGTGGAGTAAATCTGCCATCGCCGACGGACTTTTCTGGAAGATTCATGACGGGACAAAAGTACAAGTGCTTAAGGACCGGTGGATTCCGACACTTGTATCAGGAAAAATTACCTCCATCTCTTGACAACAACACTAAAGTTAAAGACCTCATCACAAACTCAAAACAGTGGGACACGACACAAATCAACACCCTGTTTCAGAAATTTGAGGCTGAGGCAATGTTGAAAACACCAATTGACCGGATGGGCAAGACGGACGCACTCTATTGGCGTTACTCCAAAAAGGGTCTCTACTCAGTCAAACCAACCTATTGGATTGCTCAGTCTACTAATCAGGGGAACTATAATGAGGGTCTGGCTTCAACAAGTATGGTTTCCTGAACTTGGTCAAAACTGTGGAAGCTTGATATCCCCCCTAAAGTCGGGATCTTTCTTTGGAAAGCAACACATAATGCAATAGCAACAGAGGATAATCTTGCTGCCCACCACGTCCCGTGTCAGCCCAGGTGTGTAATTTGCGGACACTACCAGACAGATACTAATCATGTCCTTTTCTTTTGCCAGGGTGTGAAAGAAGCTTGGAATAATACGAGTTGGTGGCCAGTCATCAAGAGAGCAAACGGAATATCATCGGAAAGTTTGACCATCCACTTAATCCATTCACTGAAGGAGCCCGAGCTCGAGTACGTTGCAATGAAAATGTGGGGAATATGGAAAGAAAAATGTGATCTGACCCACTCGAAACAAGGAATCAGTGGAAGAAAAAAGATTCAAGCAAATTGGACCGAGGCCTTTCTGGAACATTTCCACCTCGAAAAGGCCAAGCTGTTAATTGGGAATGATGTGCCACCTATCACTATGATGCCTGACCACACCAATCACGCTCCTACGGGACATATCATGAAAGTCGACTCAACCTTCAAAGAGGACAATATGTCTTATGCGGTAGGCTACTACGTCTATGATGAGGAACGAAAACCAAGGGCTTCTGGCTTTCATAAAATCAATCCCCCGGGGACGGTTCTTGCTGCTGAAATCATTGCCATCATTGACGACCTACAATACTGGAAGACGATCTCCCGAGAACCGATCACGATTCTATCAGACTCGAAAGAAGCCATTAATGCCTTAAATTCTGATAGCACTTTTAAAGGCTACGTGGAAAGCATAATTCTTACGGCAAGAACATAGATCCAGAATTCTCAAGTGCTAGGGATCCGATACTGTGCGCGAAAGTTCAACACAGACGCTCATAAACTTGCCCAAATGGCAACCAGATCTTTCCACCCTCAAGCTTGGGTCGGAGAAGATATACCTCGACACATCTTGTCATTAGCTCAGGAGAATACCTCTTTATAATCTTCTCTTCTTGAGCTCTCAAAAAAATAGAAATAAATAAAGGAAAATGGACACTAGGAGCAAGAAGACAAAAAAATAGGATAGTTAAGGGCATTTATGTCAATTTATCTACTTTTGGAACCTAGTAGTAATGTTTTTAAAAGTTGGAACCTAGTAGTATTAAAAGTGGTCAAATGGAACCTAATAGTCATCCACTCTAAAATTTACACAGACACTCTCATGTGAAACATGTTCATATTATAAAATTAATTTCATTACACTTATAAAATGATATCAATACTCTTATAAACTAATACCTCTAGCATTTAATGTTATGATCTCAGTTTACAAGTGTTATTATATTAAATTATAAGTGTAGTGGTAAAAATTTAATGATATTAACAAGTTTTATCGAAAACCTACTCTAAAATTCATTTTAAATAATACATATAAAAAATAATATTTTATTAAAAAAAGTCTACTAAGCCCCCTACCCGCTATGGGTTGGGTTGGGTTGGGTTGGGTTGAGTAGTTTTCGATCCAAGCCCGCAGTGAGTTAGCCCGTCCAAACCCGCAAAAATATGGGTTGAAGTGATTTTGGGCCGGCTCAACCCGCCGGTCCGTTCTGACAGTTCTAACCTTACCACAAGTTTGCACTCGTCTCTTTCATTACTTTATTGGTTTTGTAGAATGTCATGTTTGGATTATCAAATAGAATTGTTTTGTTGTCATGTTTGGATTTATTATAAAAACAAAAGTAGTATGGCCCATGAAGTACAAAATAATTTTTTTTATTATTGTTTATTATAATGGGCTAAAATAAAATCAAGCCCAAGAAAAAATGTAATAAATAATTAATTAATTTTGTCTACTGAAAATTCAACATTGCAAATTATTCTACAAATTGTTTTAGTGGATTAAATCATAATTTAAGCCCTACATATGATAATAAATATATATTAGATAATTGTCTTACCCAAAGTTAAATTATAGATTAAATTTACTACACATATTGGAAAACATATATTAAGGCATTCACCAAATCATCTGAAATCATTAATGCATTTTCTCAATGTCTTGTATGCGTCAGGTGGACCACGCTCTTCACATTGTACTTTTAAAGTATATAATTTAGTGTACTGAAATATATAACTTGTTCACACTGAAACGTACAATTTATTGCACAAATACATTATATATTTCAGAAATACGTTATGAAATTAGATGCACAGTGCACAGGAGATGGTCTTCCCGAATAGCCCAAAATACAAAGTGATCCAAGAGAGATGAAAGATATTGTATACGTATACATATACAAATACAAATACATTACATTATCTAATCTAGTTGGAATTTGAAGGATTTAGGTTCATTGAAAGGCCAAGTAGCACGGTTGAATTTGGTAAGTAGCTTTAATATGTTGAATTTGAAGTCCGTAAAAAAATCGACTTTTCATACATGGCAAGTAAAATGGGCGAGAAAATGAGGTTTGTTGTTTTTATATATAGATACAAAGTTCATGTTTAATGATTAATAACACTAAATATTTATTAAAAAAGTATTAAGTCATCATCAACTCGAGTTGGATTTTATATAATCTCGTTTAGGGCTCAGTTCTATTTCCATTGGCAATCAACCAAATTAGTTCCAACTTTTAAAACAACTGGGGCTGATTTGCAATTACCAATAATATGCAGGAGGAAAAGGCAACTTTCCCGCCAAACTTGTATACAACAGAAACCTTGTTCATTCGCTCTCAAATGACTGCACACCCCACCCACACGCCAAAATCATCTGAAACAATCGTTTCAGTTAGCAACATCATCACCGTAAAACGCCACGAGTCCACCCGATTTCTTCATCTATAATGCTTTCCTTCGAAGAAATCTTGGAAACAGCGTTTGCGATTCCAAATATGTGAATTAATGATATTTTTGCTTATTAAATTGTTTGGTGCGGCTTTCAGATTTTTGGTTTTTTTTTTTTCATGTGGATATGTCAACATCTTGCTTGATGGGATTGCAATAGATCTGGATTTGCGTTGGATTTGTTTGTAAGTTTGGAATGCAAACGTTTTTTTATGGAGAGAGAATTATTTGAGGAGTCAATCTGGTACTTCCTTAATCTTGATTCATTGTGATTCAAATCTGTTATATCTGGAATTCTATCATTTAAATCTAGTTTTAGGGTGTTTTCATCTTATTAAACTGTTATTCCCCTGCAACTCATAAACTGAGAATTTAGCAATAAAAAAACCCAGAATAGAGAGGTTTTACATTTAATCATATGATTTCAACATCACTATCCAACAATCAGCAAAAATAGGTTCAATTGCTGAATCTCCTGTTTTAGTCATGTACAAAACTTGAATATTACACACACTGCTCCACAAAAAAATCCACCACTAGCTTTATTTTTTCAAACTGCAGCTCCACTGGTAGGCCACTCATACCAGATCCTCAATCTTTAAAATGTTCATAACATTTTTGTTAAGTGTAGAAATAGCAAGGCCATATATCAGCAGTTGATCCCACATTTCTTGGTATCAGGCCCTTTAGTCTTGAGTATAAACGGGTCGATTCTCACCCAAAGCAAAGAGAAGATTGAGGCTAGAAGCACAGACCAAATCACAACAATAGTAGGTGTCCTGTTCTGCTTACCCATTAAACCTTTAAGGAATGGATAGAGATGTACAATCACCCAAAAGGAGAAGAACAGTTTCCCAAATAGTGGACCCCAAGATTGGTAGCCATTGTTGATTGCATCAGAGACTCCGGCTACTACTCCAACTAAGTTTATGATCAGGATGGTTGTTGGAGGGATCAAGAGTGTTGTCCATTTGAAGGCATATAACTCACTGAAATCTTCATCATCGCTTGCTTTTGATGTCACTGTGAAATTTGTGTCTATTCCTGCTAGTACTTTTAGAAGCCCCTGGATTACAGCAAAGAGATGAGCAGATATACCTCCAATAACCCAAAATTGCTCGTTTCTCCACCATTCTTCGATGCTTACGCCACTCCACCTTAGCTCTAGAATACCCGTGATGAAAATCGAGAGGAAGAGAGCAATGAAGAAGAGGCTGGCAAGTGTGCTAATCTGGATCAAGAACAAAAAGAAAAATTATCAGAGGAGGCTATTTTGGTAAATTGAGATAAGATTGTCTTACCTCTGGCATTATGAACTTCCCTGTGAGTAAGCAGATAGCTGGGAGTGTACAGTAGGCGAGAAGGGGGAGAGAGGTGAAGGGATACACAGTTGTGTTGATATATGCAAACCGTTCGAGCCATTTGAGGTTTCCATTTTTGTAACCATAAATAAGAGGGCTGTGGTGACTGAAAAAGATTTCGACTGAACCTAGGGCCCATCGAAGAACCTGGTTGAGACGATCTGATAGATTGATTGGAGCAGACCCCTTGAATGCAGGCCTTTTTGGCATACAGTAAATGGACCTCCAACCACGGCAGTGCATTTTAAAACCTGTTAAGATATCTTCTGTGATGGAACCATATATCCATCCCAACTGCGTGTTCATGAGAAGCATGATCAAGAATTGATTGCAAGAAAAGGTGTAAATGGTTAGTACAAAATTTATGAATAGTATAATACCTCTAGACCCCATTCTGTTTTGTCTTCATATCCACAGCTTATGACATGAATGGCTTCCTTAAGCAGAGCTGCAGGGCTCGATGAAGGTGGAACACCACCTTCGATCATCAAAGTAGAAGTCACGAATATAGGTGATTGTCCGAATTTCTTTTCAAAATTCATCTGAGACTTCATAAGCTCCTTGTCATCATCAAATCCTGTATGTACGAAGATGCAAGTTTACATGTGATGGAAAGAAGTTACAATCTCATTGATTGTATTATGGTGTGTTTTCAAACTCTACAAACAGCTTCCAGAATCACTTTTTTCAAAAGCTGTGAGGGAAAGCTTTTGAAGTTAGGTGATTATGCCTCGCTTTGTAGAGTTTGCACACACCACCTTAGTGAGTGAGCGTTGAAAACCTTGATGATCTGCTCCACCATTCACGCTGTTTTGAGCGTATTTAGGGAGCTTCTTGCGACGTCCAAAGCACGGGCAGCAATCGCAGCTCACCATTTTTGGACGCTTACGCCCCTTTGGAGGTTCATATCCGTATAAGGATTGTCTCCTGAAAACACATCCTGTTCCAACATATACTGGGCCTTGAATCCCATCTAGACCTTTCATGTTTATCTGTAAAAGGGAAAAAAGGAAAGATAAGCTCCTAGTTAACACACAGTCAAAAAAGATTATGTAAATCATTTTCACCGTGCAACTGGTTTGCATTTTGTGTGTATTTTTAAACACTACTCCTTAGTTTATCAATATTAGTTGTTTTTTTACTACACATGTATTAGTTTTTATGCAATAAAATGATAGTTGTGAATCAGTAGTACGGAAAAACTGTTTTACAAAAGACCAACTCATAACTTATTTTCCTATATATGATATGATGTTGTGCCGTATTTTTGTAGTGACTTACATCGAAGAAGACAGTGTTTCTGTTGGCATATCGATCATGTGTATCAATGCCATCGAATCTCTGAGGGAACTGAACGTAGCAAACCTTCTTTCCTACACTTGGATCCATCAAGAAACACATCGCCTCTCTCACAGCCTTGCTGTTGTTTATATAATGATCACAGTCCAAGTTCAGCATGAATGGAGCATTGGTAAGAACACCGGAAACACGAATCTGCAAATTTGATCATGTAAGAGAAAACATAACATTGAAGCAAGAAGCTATTGAGTGATCAAATATTAATTTGATGATCTTTACCAGGGAATTCATAGCACCAGCCTTTTTGTGATGCTGGAAACCTGGCCTCTTCTCACGGGAAACATAAACTAGACGAGGAAGTTCGTGTCCTTCCACATCGAGGCCTCCATTTTGTCCTAAAAACACTTGAATCATACCAGGATGATCCTTGGTGTTGTTTCCAGGCCATGGTGTCCCGTCTTGCATGATCCATCCACCAGGAGGTACCTTTTGCGCTTTTGCAACCATTGCATTTACTCTAACCTTAAACTCCTCGTATTCTCTCTGTCATACATATCAATAACCAATGCAAATCAACCCCAAAATTCATGATAACTAGTAATGTTGTGTGTTTGTTTTGAGATTATAGTAAGGTGAAGTAGAACAATATTTAGACTTCGAAATCTCAAATCCAATTTTCGAATCCCAAATCAAACATACCCTAAAATTTTCAGATCAAAATATAAGTGAAGTTAAGAATAAAGACTGTACCTTCATAGCTCTTCTCTCCTTGACAAAAGTCGGCTGCACCTTGTCCTTCAGATAGTCAACCTTTTCAGAGAAGTACATCTCTGGTGCTCGTGGCTCAATAACGAATTTCTTACAGAAAGGAACCCATTTTCTTGCAAATTCTGCTGTTTCTGATAGTGCTTCAAATGTACACATTGAAGCACCATCATCAGATATGTAGCATGATAGCTTGTCAACAGGGTAATCCACTGCCAATATTGACAGGACTGTATTCGCTGTAACAAGGGGCGGCTCTTTCATGGGGTCCACCGTACTCACAAATATATCCACCGGTGCTAACATGTTAGGTTCACCTTCCCTCTCATACCTGCACCAAAATTTAAAAAAAAAATCAACTTTGAACCTTTTCATCATGGTAAATATTTATATGCACCAGTTGCACCGTGGTATCAGTTGATTTGCTAGAAGAATATTAGTTGATCAGTATTAGTTGTTTTCACTAAAGAATATTAGTTGTTTTCATTGAACAGTATTAGTTGTGCACAAGTTGCTTGGTCATCATTTAATCAGCTTTGTTTTTACCTGAGGGAAAGGCGATCAAGGTACGTTTCCCGATCAATGGGGAACCATTTTGGGAACTGATCAAGAATCCATGATAAGGCAAACCAGATTTCACATACAATGGAAGTGAGCCACAGTCCAATGGCGTCGTGCACAGGGTTCAAGATTCTGTAACGCAGAAAGAGCGCCAGCACAAACAAACGAGTCACTATCACCATTCTGTAAGGATTGATTTTGCTTGATGCAATTGGCACTTTTCTTGATAATGGCTGTCTTGCTTCATCTATACTGCAATTTCACACACACACACACACGTATTCTCAGTTTAGACTGTTGATCATTTTTGCATCAAAAAAAAGTTGACATTAAATGACTTACATGCCCATGTCAGGATCAGTTAGATCATCATGTTCAGCCCCCAAGTTTCCTTGCTGCAATTTCCAATCATCCATCCTCTCTTTCCATCCCATCTCTTTCCTATCATCCCATCTTGCACTTCCTGGATCATCAGTACCTGGATATGGATGCACCCTTTTATGCAAAGAGCCTCCCATCATTTGATCTCCATAACTTGAAATCGGGATCTCTCCGCTAACCTGTTTTATTCATTCCAAACAACAGATATTGAACTACTAGTCTCATTCTTTACTTCAGATTTATGTAACAAGAGTAGTTTCAGGTTGTTCTTACAGGACGAGAACGACCGCCGGATATAACATGTGGATATTGAGCATTTTCTTCATCCTCTGGCCCTCTTCCATAACTCATCTTCCCATGAAGCATGGCTTCAGCAATATCAGTGTTCTTCTTTTGTTGCTCATCGATATTGAATTCGTGTTCAATGTCATCGATGTCTTCCTCGTCGTCATCTCCCTCAACCCTTGGACTCCCTTTACATCATCATATTATATACAGGACAAACAAAAACTCCAAATATGACAAGAAATGATTGCTACATATATAGTGCATGTATTGTTGAGTTATATTCTGTTTCATAGAAAGGATAACTAATCATATAACTTCTTCATGATTTTATTGCAGATTATTTTGAACTCCGTTAAGTTTCTGGTTTTGGTTTTGAAGTGATTAACTTACGATTGTGAGAAAAAAATTGCTCAATTGTATGGTGTTTGTAAAATTTGTAGAAAATAGTAAGATATTAGAGCAAAAGTAGAATCAGCTAAAAGCATACACTTCTCAGCTTTTAGATTTATAGGATAAAAAACAGAGAAACCAAAATCCAAAAATGACAAGAAATGATTGATCTACAGTGCATGTATTACTTGTACTAATTACACTCTAATCCGATAATTTCTTCATGATTTTATTGCAGATTAGTGAATCAGAATTAGCATCACCTTTAAGGCGCTTGTATTTGGTTTTGCATTGAGGGCAGAGTTGGCTTCCCTCTCTTCTCTCATACTCATAGCAGGGGCGGCACACCGGAAAGCCACATTCGTTGCACGCCACAAACAGTTCGCCGTCCACTGTCAACCCAACCTCGTCGCCACATATCTCACACACTTGGCCACTCAGATTCTTCAAAGGCTTATGCTGCAATAAAAGGTACATGCAAAATCTTGATATTTGTATAGTAGTTAACATTTAACAAAGATTAGTATCATTGCATGCATGTATGTATAATTGTACCTCTTCATGGCCATGGATGACAACGAGTTCGTTCCGGTTGTGAGAACCGGCTACGAGCCCCGCACTAGCTTCCATAGGTGGTGGAGGGTGGCGGCAGCACGGCGGTGGTGGTGGTGTGATAATGTGTAGAGGTGAAGGAATGGTGGAATATATGGTGAAGGTTTCTTTTTAAGGAATACTTTGTTCCGTGTGTTTTGCCACCTAATACGTTGGGGGGATTGCTGTTGGTTGCAGAGTCTCCATTGCCTTCAAGTTAAGCTTCTTCTGTTTCAACTAACATGGCCTTTCTTTCTCTTTCATGAAATACTCCCCCACCAAATTATTTATTTATTTTTATTGGTTTTTTCTCCTTTTTTTGCATTATATTTTGGTTAAGTATTTGACTGCCTTTTTCTTGATTATTAATTACCAATGATCAACTTAACATGAGACACTTTATAGGAAATGATAACTTGGCAGGAGTTTCAAGCAACTTTTTTGCTTAACCCCTTTTCATTATTGTACAATTAGAATCCATTTGGTTCAAGGTTATTAACTTTATTCTTGATTATTGCATGAGGAAATTTATAAATACGTATCAGAAAAAAAAATGATGAAAGATATAGAGAAATTTATGTCTATAAAATTTTCAAATATCTTATGATACATGTGGATTTTCTTAGTTCAATTTATGCGAATGTCATGATTTCTTGTATGCAGTCTGGGCATTAAAAAAAAAAAAAGTCTTGATCAAGGTTTTTTTTTTTGGTCGTGATTTAATTTCAATTTTCATTTTATTTTTATACACATTGTGTGTATAACGTAATAATATTACAACTAAATACTAACAACTAATTAAATTAACACCGATAGTGATATGCCAATTTCATTTTTAAGCATTGAAATTGATAAGATACTATACTAGTATTTTTTAGGAAAATTGTCAATTCAGGGCCTGAAAGATGACAAAATTATCAATTTAAGGCTTTAAAGATTTTTTCCTATCGATTCAAGGCCTAGAAGATTAAAAACTATCGATCCAGGGCCTGAAAGATAAAAACTATCAATTTGAGGCTCACATATTTTAAGGTCATGTTTGACACTTATATTTTATATCCTTATTTCATGTTCTTATTTTTTTTATTTTTAGAGTTTACGATTCAAAGTTTATGGTTCAGGGGGTTTAGGGTTCATGTTTCAAGGTTTAGGGTTCATCGTTTAGGGTTTAGGGTTTAATGTTCAGGGTTTAGGGTTTTAGTGTCAAACATAGCCTTAAATTTTATAAGTCTTGAATTAGTAGTTTCCATCTTTCAGGCCCAGGATTGATAACTTCCTATCTTTCAGGCCTTGAATCGATAAGAAAAATCTTTCAGACCTTAAATTGATAGCTTTACCATCTTTCAGGTCCTGAATTGATAAAACTCCTATTTTTTTTATGTGAAAATAGAAATTGTGTAGAGCTTACGCTTATACATTGAAATCATCTTAGGCACCCTTTCTAAAAAAGCAAAAATTTCAAATTATATTTTTAACCATTTTATCCTGTATTTCATAATTTTCATTTCAATAGTGTGTGGTATATAGATGAGACCTCACAAAAATTCCAAAGTCTACGATATGTTGCTATTTTGATCAACTTTTTTTAAAAAAATTAGCAGTTAGTAAAAAAAAAAAAAAAAAATGTCGTTAATTGATTGAAATTTTGGCCAACTGTCGAATCAGTTCATGTTCTATATATGCAATCACATTTGTACCTATTATTAATTTATATTAAAAAATTATATCTACTAGTAATTTTCACGTCAAAATCATTGAGTGTAAGTTAATTTTGGTCAACCTAAAACATCGATATAAAACCAAATCAATGATGAATTTAACGGAGTGCGGAATGTGGTTGCTCCTTTAGAGTTCAAGTTTTTTTTCTCACTATATATGTAAAAGGAAATTTAAACTTTTAACTATAAGAATTCATCATTTTAATTTTAACCATGCATAATAATATATAATGCACGAGTTTATCTCTCTCGAAATGAAATTCGACTTTTTTGAGCTATTAATTACTAGTGTAGTATGGGTTCGAAAAAAATTACGAGTTTAGTATTAAATTACCACAATGTCATACATTTGAACTTTTTTTACCATTAAGCTTATCGAAAAACATCTGGTTGAATAATCTACTAAGAAATCACAGTAAGAGGTTGATTCTATTTCTGTACTAAAAAAGTCAAAATCTTCTCTATCTCAATAAATTCCTAGACATATAGGAATATACTAATACACAACAAAATGTGTATTAAATGGTCTCATTCTCTTTCATGAAATATGCTATTTTTATAGGTTTTTGTAATACTCTTGACATTTAGAGTATTAAAAAATCTCTAAAAATATAACATTTCTTTATAAGACATATCATATCTCAGGCAGGTTGTAATTCAATCAGAATATACAGTTCTTCATAGTAACAAAAATAGAAAGTCTATTAAAAAAAGAAAAAGAATCAAAGATGGTGCATCTATCAGTATGTTTTTCACGTTTCATTTATAAGACATATCTATCAGTGTTGTCTAATTTAATTTCTTGGTAGAATTACTCCATGAATTGCAGCTCGTGTGATCTTTTAAGCCCACAGAGCTCACTTTATTGGGCTACAAACTTTCTATGACAAAGCCCACTTGAAAGGGCCCGGTTATTAACACCCCCAATTTTAGGAGATACATCCCCTTATATATTTTTGTGATTTTATTATAATAATTGTAATTGTAAAATACAATATAACCCTTCTACCTTCTACCAATTTGAACAATAATAATGCATACGTCCACTTTAATCGTCGGCCTCCCCAATCGTAAGACTTTAGTTTAAATTAAGGGCTCAACATATTAATTAAGTTATTTGAATCATACAAATCTCATGATGCAATTGAGATAAACTCTGCCCAGATGTTATTGCATAATGATGTCATGGCAAGGAAATGCAAGTATGACGTAATTTTTTTGGAAAGAAACTCGGCTCCATTTGGATGGTTGGATTTGAAATCCATGGATTTCACACACAAATCAACACTTTCAATGAATTTATAAATATTTAAATTTGAGAGTCTAGTATAAAATGGAGAAATTTCAAATCCCCATCAAAGTCTAGTCATTTGTGAAATATCATCCTCTATACCCCCTTCACTCTCTTCCCTAAACTCTAAAATCTAAGTATTTGTAAATTCATTAAAAATTATGATTTGTGTGTGAAATCCATGAATTTCCAAATCCATCCATCCATCCAAATGGAGATATAACAAGAAATCATAGTGCACTAAATCAAAAAAAAATTAGCCAAGGGTAAGTTTTTTATACTTTTAGCAATTAATTAATAATATTAGTGATATAATTAATTGACACATTATCTCAATTATTTTAAATCAACTTCACACGATGCCACTTGTACTAATAATGACACTTGGATGGACACCTTTTAAAATGTGACATCATGCAATTCAATCTATAGATGAGCAAAATAAAACTTTATATTAGTAATATAATGGAGATTTAGTTTTAATTATAAAAATTATTTGAATAATCCATATAATTTTATAATAAAAAAATCATAGTGCAATTCAAGATTATTTTTTTTTGACAAATGTAAGTTCCTTATATTTCCAGCAATTAATTAATGACATTAATGATCTAATTGATTCACATATCATCCCGTTTATTTTAAATTAACTTCACATCATGATGTCACATAATACAATCAATTATGACACAGTGACACCTGAATGAACACCTTCTAAAAATGCAAACATCATCCAATTCAATCTAAAAACTACACACAACCCAAAGAAAAAACTATATATTAATAATATAAAGAGATATGCCATTATTTTTCTTACACTTCATTTAATTGCATCTCCTTTAATTTAGACCACATGCCATTATTAATCCTCGTAACAAAATGATTTTATTCTTCTGGGGGACTTACTAATGATTAGGTCTTGTATGCGTCCTGGTGCATCGTGCACTTATAGTGCATTTTATAAGTGTATAACTTATTATGCTAAAAAGTACGATTTATTTACAAAGAAAAGTGCAACTATTAATATGGGAACATAGTTGCATGCTTTTGTTTGGAATAGTTGCACGTTTTTATTTTGTATAGTTGCACGCTTTTAAAATTTTAAAAAAATGAAATGACAACTGTGATCTTAACCCTGATTCATGAGCCCCACTCCTTACTAATAGATACAATATTATTGCATATATGTAGGTATATTAGCACTTTCACATGCAACTTTAACTGTGTATGTAATTACATATGTACCTATTAGTAATTTACATAAAAAAATTGTATTTATTAGTAGTTTTTCCTATTCATTTTAATAGTAATAAATAATTTTTATATTAAAATTCGTAAAAATTAATAGTAGTTCAAATAAAAAGGGGATGAAGTGAGTATTATTTTATTTCATATAGCTTTTATTACTCCATATCTATATCATATCAGCAATGAAAGAATATGTTGATGTCACAATAATACGCATGAACATGTTTTTTATTTTTCCTTTTCTCTTTGACTTAGTAATATAGTTATACTCTGCTAACAATACATACTATTATTTTATTTAATATGACTTTTAATACTCCATATCCATATCATACCAATAGATAGATATCATGTAAATGAGTTACTCTCTTGTAAAATTTACACGGTGCAAATCCGCTAAAATAAGCAACAAGATATTCACAATCTTTTTTATTTGGAAAGTGGTCATAATACTGAAATTTCAGACAACGGAATCTTGCCCCAAATATTAAAAGATCGTGGGCTATTAATGATTTTTGTTCAACAAAATTAATTATATATGGGATTTTTATTTAAAGAGCCTAGTCAATATATAACCTCATTTAAAAGGCCTCACTTCATAAAATTTTGTTTAAATGGCCCTTTTTCTAAAATATGGAGTTTTGTGTAATAGTTATATTTTATGGGCTTTTATATAAATAAATATAAATTTAGGGCTTTTTTATCAAAGTGAAACAAATATTTTTTTGCAGTTTTTTTTCACGCCAATTCTTCATGTTTTCACGCCTTTTTCTTCACGTCGGCCGCCCCTTCTTTCTTCTTTTCTTTTCTTTATGATCGAGAATGGTGATAATAGCATGTTACAGAAATAAAAGAGAATGATCATATAAGCTATCATTCATCTTCTTTTAAATATATGTTGATAAATCCAAGAATATTGTAAAACTCCATTGATATCTCCATTAGAAAGGTGAATTGATTTTCTTTCTTAATTAGTGTCTTCATGGTTTTCTTGGTTATTCTGTTGGCTATATAAATCATAGTAGATCTCCATTTAGTTTCTCAATCTCCTATGAATCAGATAAATATTAATAATGCACGGAGAATTATGGCTCTGCTAATAAGAGTAGAAAACAAATATCCTATTCGGCTCGTGTTAATAATTGCTCATTCACCTAGGCTTTGTAATTTGTTAACAAGTCAAAGTACCTCATCTAGGAACAAATTCATTCTTGAAAAGGTTGATCTTTTCACATGTTAGTACATGTTTCAAGGATAATAATGCTTGGAAAATGATTTAGTCATTTAAGTAAGGCAACACTTAGACGTATATTAGTTCTTTTATTTATTTTTATTATTATTTTTTCCATTTTGTGTCTGGATTATCTGTTAATTCTACAATACTGTTGGCTGTTGCAATTCTATAAGTTTTATCCAAACTTAAAATAACAATTGACAATCATTAACTCATATGTACCTAGCCAAGTAACAATTGAACCACCATCAATATCAATGTAAAATTTTGAAAATGCCTTTAGTGACGTAATTTTAGAATGCACGCTCGATCTTTTTGTTGATAGTCAAATATTTAACGATTTTGATGTGGCTTGTTGAATTTGACCACCAAAAAAATAATAAATCGAACAAGAACACTGCGGGAAGAACCGCAGTTCTTCCCTGAAATATGGTTGTTGGTATATAAGATGAATGAGGGAAACATTCCAGAGTTTTTTTTTTTTACAATGAAGGGTGAGGTCCTTTATATAAAGAGGATCATCACGACAAATCATAAGCATGACAAATTATTAAGCACGACAAATCATGTGCATAAAGCATGACAAAACATATGCGTAAAGCACGACAAATCGTTAAGCACGACAAATCATCTTTTGTGTGACTCTTGACCTCCTGTCGGGTCGGGTAGGGTCGGGTCGATTCAGGTCTTTGTGGGCCATGCTGACGGGTGATAATTCCGCTGGCGACGTGTGATAAATCTGGTGACAACACTTTTTTTTTTTTTTTGTAAATACGATTATGTCTCTTGTCGATACATTGTGGACTACAGTTTGTTGTGACATTATTTTTAAAGAGAAAGTAGATGATGGATGGACGTGGAAGCCTAGAGGGACCAGTAGAGCAAGTTATGTTGGGGAATGAGTTGCATAGATCTATTCGGGGTGAATATTTAAATACAAATTTAATTCATTAATTATTACTAGCATGAATTAATCCTATATTAATTCAAATAATAATTGCAACAACATATCATGCATATAAAAAGCCACGTAAAACCCACGATGCGAATCTACGGGTTTACGTGAACGCATTCTATCGGGATGGCAAAGACTTTGGTCGGACGGACTAACCAAAAGGACTTTCCAAGTATTCCCTTAGCCCTTGCTCAACTATCCTAAAGAAGGACACTCGTCGAACAATTAACAAAAGGAAAAAAATAAACTTTGTTGCACCACCTTTGTGGATTTGCTAATGTTTCCAGCACATGGAATTGTACTTGGGAATGAACTAATCATCCCCTATTTATAGGAGAGGGAGTGGTCGAATTTGTTGTAGAAAAACAATGTGGGAAAAGACTTTTCTTGGTCACCAAGAAATTTTGAATATATCTTCTATATTCTTTTTCCCATAATTAAAATATTCCACAAAACTCACACCTCCTCTAATATGGATTTTTTCGAAAATTAATGTGCAAGAATCCAAGATTTGGATCTTCTTGAATTTATGAGATATTCTTGTATTTCAAGAAATACATATCTTCCATAATATCTTTTCAAGAAAATCAAGAAAATCTTTCTTGCTCATCATATTTTCTATTTTTTCGAAAATTACTATATAGATAAGCTAGTGGGAGATTTCTTGAATTTAATGAGATAATCTTGTATTCCAAGAATACATATATTCATTCCATAACAAAATTCAAAGAAAATCTTTCTCCCAACATATCTATAAATTTCGAATTTTAGGTTGAGCAACAATATTTATTTTATTTTAATCACATTTTTTGGGTTATTGGACTATTTGTTGGGCTACTTTCGGGGGGCTTTAGGAGAATTAAGATTGGACCTTCTAATGGATCTTGAATATCTAATATTGAGCCACAATATAATTCAAGCCCATAAATATTAATTAATCCCACTACATAATTAATATTGCACTATCCATCTTAACCCATATTACAAATCAATATGGCTCCGGTCATTATTTCCCGTGTTTAAGATTATCTAGCCCATTAATTAATTCAAGCCACCAAAAATAGCTTTCCGTTAATTAATATCTTTTGTCATTGGTTGAGGAACGGTTCAACATTATTATCCATACCTAAACTAATTCCACTTGCAAGATTTGGTATGATAAAACTTATTAACCTCCCAAGGGGGCAAATCAAGCAAGCGTTGAACACGATTCTTCAGATTAAATCTTAGCAATCACATGTGACCAATAATATTGCCCAAGATAAAAAGTATTGAATCTCTCGATTCGCTACCCATGATAAGTCAAAGCAATAGTTACCAATCCCACGTGATCCTATTTAAGGGACGGAGGTTAAGAACAACGAACCACCGAGGTATAATTCTTCCTTGTTCGATTCCAAGAATTTATCCTCCCAGGTCCTATTCAACAGATCACCATGCACTAGTGTAATCTCTTGGTCAAGACAAACCAATCTCGAGCCTTACACCTCAAATTTTCGCGATGGTTGTTCATTTCATCTAGGTCGTGAATGACGTGCTTATAGTTACAAGGGGACCGTTAATTTAATCTTCGTGATCCGGTATCACTAAATTAACTACAAATGTAACACGCATTTAATTATTGAACAGCTTATGCAAAGAAATATATATAACATTCAATCATATTTAAAGCATCGATGATAAACAATTTATTTCAAGAAATAAGTCCGAAAATTCGGTTTTAGATTATACAAAGTAAAAAGCATACTTTTCAAAGATAATCCCAACAATCTCCCACTTATACTCAAAGTCTACTTTTAAGTATACTACAACATGTCTCGTGTAGATCTGTGACAACTAATGTCACCTACACGAACCTAATAATTTCTCCCACTTATACTCAAAGCAGATTGACAACGGTCTTGACACCCATTCCACTCACATGTCTCTCGAATGTATTCAAAGGCGCACGCTTTGAATGGATCTGCTTAGGGGCGCCCTCTCGACGACGCTAACTTTGCCACATCTATATCTCCTCTCTTAACGATTTCTCGTATAAGATGTCTTTCCTTTAATGTGTTTGTTTGGCTTGTGGACTCTTGGTTCTCTTGAATTTGTAACTGCCCCTAGCAGATAATGCTAGACAAATTCAGAACACCATCCAAGTCCACTAAGAAGATCTAGAGCCCAATCGGTTCTTTCACTGCTTCTCAAGCAGCTACTTACCCGACTTCCATGGTTGAGTCGTTGATGCATTTCGCTTCACACTCGGCCCACTTGATGGCTACACTTCCCAAATGGAAACACACTAACCGAGGCAAATAATTTCGAATCTAAGTCCGATTGAAATCCGAGTCGATTAGAAATTATGGGATTGAGTATCCGGATCGATAAATAAACATTCTATCCCCGAGTTCTTTTCAGATACTTCAGAATGTTTTTAACTGTCGTCCAATGCGCTTTCCCTGGGCTACTTTGATATCTTTCTACCATGCCCACATCAAAGCAGATATCCGGCCTCGTACACAGCAATGCATACATAAGGTTCCCGACAGCCGAAGCACAAGGAATACCTTTCATGTCATCTATATCCTTTTTCGTCTTAGGGGACATTTTCTTGATAGATGGATTCCAAGTCCGAAAGGTACTTAATCCTTTCTTGAATCTTGCATGTTTGAATCGCTTCAAAACCAAAGATCTATGTATGAAACTTGCGATAACCCGATCATCCTTTTCTTGTGATCTCGAGTGATCTTGATCCCAAGGATGTTTTCGGCTTTCCCTAAGTCTTTCATATCAAACTGTTTTGATAACCATGCCTCTTACGTCTGATCACACCTTCACATCGTTCCCGATGATCACAATGTCATCTACGTATAATACTAAGAATACCAATGCAGTTCCGACACGCTTTTTATACACACAATCTTTCAAACTCGTTTTGATCAAACCCATAAGACTTTATCACATGATCAAAACTTTGGTTCCAATCTCTGGATGCCTGTTTGAGTCCGTAAATGGACTTCTTGAGCTTACAAACAAGATATTCTTGGCCTGTTTCAATGAAACCTTGGGGTTGTTGCATATAGATCTCTTCATCAAGACTTCATTATGAAAGTCAGTTTGTCTTGACATCCATTTGCCGATTTCAAAGTCGAAATGCGCAACAATCGATAAGAGAATACGGATGGACTTAAGCATGGCTACGGGCGAAAAAGTTTCCTCATAATTGATCCCTTCTTTCTGAGTATAGCCTTTCGCCATTAGTCGTGCTTTAAAAGTTTCAACCTTCACGTCCAAATCCTCTTTTCCTCTTATATACCCACTTGCATCTAATGGGTTTGACCCCATTAAGTGGTTCGACTAGCTCCCCACACACTCTATTATGAAACATAGAACCCATTTCGCTTTTCATTGATGTTTGCCAAGAATCAGATCCTTATCTTAGAATGCCTCGTCATATGTCCATGGATCTCGATTCGTCTTGTCCGGAATCAAGTCCGAGGACTCTCCTATTCCCATGAATCTCTCGGCCGTCTAACAACCCTCCCACTCACGATTTAGGCTCGGTTGTGAAAAAACGTATCGTTTGGTATATCATCTAAGATACAAATTAAATCGAGGTTTGCCCTCTAAGCTCATTTAAGGTAATCGACTTACGGGTTTTCTTTGGTTCATATAGTCTTCTTCCAAAAAATCTAAAGTGGGTCTTGATGACCACCTTTTGATCTTCGTGACTACGTAACATACACCCTTTTTTCCCTGGGGTATCCTACAAAACAAATATTTTAATTCGATCGAGGATCCAATTTACTGGGTTTCTTTGTCCAACACGTGGTAGGACACCCCCAAATTCTCATGTGTCTCATCTTACTAGGCTTGTTACGGGTCCACAATTCTTTGGGGTTTTTGGGAACCTATTTGATAGCACCAAGTTCGAATGTAAGTCGTTGTTTCAAGGTATGACCCCGTAATCGACTTCGGGAAGATCCGCATAACTCATCATTGATCTAACCATTTCCAAAAGAATTTTGTTGTTCGCTTCTGCAACCCCGCTTTTGTTTGAGGGTTCCGGTCTTGATGGAGTCGATACAATCCCTTCATCGATAGGTAGTTTAAAACCCTATTGCTAAGGTATTCGCCTCCACGATCGGATCGTAGAGACTTGATACGTTTTTTCTTGTGATTCTCTGTTTGAGCCTTAAATTCTTAGAATTTCTCAAAGGTCTCGATTCACGCTTCATAAGGAAAATGTACCTTGAAAGTAATCATCAATAAAATTACTCATAACCTCCTCTTGCTTTGGTTGACATTGAACCACGCACATCCGTAAACGATCTCTAACACTTTTTTTGCCCTATTCCCTCGGCTCCATATGCCCTCTCGGTCATATTACTCTCCAAACATGATTCGCAGGTTGAATCGGTTCAACTTGGAGAAGCCCTAGTGAACCGCTCTCTTACCAACCTTTGATCCTCTTTGGATTTATATGACCCAATCTTAGATGCCAAAGAAGTGTCTCGTTCACGTCTGATGAACGTTTTTCTTTTCTCGGAAACAATTGATGTGTTATAGGATACATTTCGTGAGTGGTGTGCACAGTTAATTGTATAGAGATCATTCAACAACGCTCCATGACGTATAAATTTATCAAAAGAAAAAATGGTAACAACTTTATTAAAAAGTAACCAAATATCCATCATTAAAAGTTTAGAAACCGAAAACGAATTCTTTTCTAAAATCCGAACGTAAAGAATATCTCAAAAAATTAAAACACCGTCTTCAAAAGACAGGTGCACTTCTCCCATCGCTTCAAATTGCCACTCTCTCGTGAAGATCACCCAAAGGTGATGAGGACCTCACTCACTAAGTTGTCGTCCGCTTGAACCCCTCAGAATGTGAAACAAACATGAATAGTGGATCCCGTATCCACCACCCACAAAATGGGAGGCATACGCCGCTAAACAAGTTTCAACAACTAGTGAGAATTACCTTTCTTTCCATCCCTCTTAGGTCCGAGCAGTCGACCTCCAATGTCCTTTCTCACCCAGCTTGAAGCACTTCCCCTTAGTCGGGCTTGTTCACTCCACCACCCTTCTTCACCTTATCTTTGTCATTGGCAACACTTGAGTTCACTTGCTTGTGGCCTTTTGTTCCTTTTCTTGTTTTACCACCCCTTGGTCTAGAAGAAGAAGAAGGTCTGTTGCCACCAAGGCTCGGCTTTTTCTCGCCTAATATCGCCTCTGCCGAGACTAAAGCTTGCAATAGATCGATCGCATCGAGAACTTCCGATTATTCATCCGGTAGTTCAACCTAAATTGTTCAAAGCTTTTCGGTAGAGAATGGAGCACGAAATCGATTTGGGTCTCGATATCGTATTCAGCCAAAGTACCTCAAGTTTATTAAGGTGAGCCATCATCCGAGAACGTGCTCCTTACGGGCGTTCCTCCACCATTTTCATAGAGAGCAAGTCCTCATGGTGATCCGACGAGCCACACCACGGCTCGATGTTGAAACATCGCTTTAAGACTAGTCATGATTCCCCGCAATGGTCTCAACGCTCGTGTTGGTGTTGCAACACATCCGACATAAGCCAAGATGGTACACTTTGCCATTTCGTTAGACCGCCTCCCAACAAGATACTCTTTCTTAACCGCTTTAGTGGACTCATCTCGATGGTTTATCCGGTTTAGGTGTGGTCGAAACCCGCTTATGGCTTTGTGCAAATGAGGACAATAGTGAGTTTTTCGATTCCAATCAACAAAATTTTCTCCAAAGTGAGCAAATTGTCTTTTCAAGATATTGAATAGTGGATTAAAAGATTGCGACATGATGAACTAAAATAAATAATAATATGCATAAGCACAAATATATCACTAGGTTCGATCACACGATCATATCAAAATCTCAAAAAAATATGAACATGCATCACCAACATCTCAAAAACAAACAGCTTAAATAAGTCACGTGGGGTGGGTCATTATTTAAACACATTCAAGTGTTACAAACAAGAACAATTACAAACCTTTAATATCCAGATAATAGTTGGCTCCCACTTGACCAATATAAAATTGACAGGGGACTTGAAAGTATATGCATATCAATTTTATACCTAAGTAATAACCATGATTAAATACAGATTACTATTTCGCTTTGATCGAGCCTCGTGGGGAGGGTCATCGCCGCCACTAGTAATAACCCACAATCATCCGCTTTGGAATTCATTCATGTGAAAGCTATCTTTTGACCGTCCCCGTGGGAATTTCTCCAAAAGAATTCACAAATAAATAAATCATGGAGGTCAAAAATTAATTCAATTTTATTATCCTAAATAAAATTGTCAATTAATTATTTAAACATACTTAGTAATTTTGAAGGTGAGATTTTTCCATTTGGCAACCCTCATGCAAACACATTTAAACAAATTAAATAAAGCATAAGACATCACAAATGAATCAAGCAAAACAGAAAAATAAACATATTGGGCACAAATTATCCAATTGTCATGGTTTAATTTTTTCTTGGCTTGATCATGAAGAAACATGTCTCGAATTTCTCCCACTCGTTCGTCTCGAAAAATACTTCGTCTCTCGAACGCCACGCCAGCAATGGCAATGATGCACGCCAAGATCCGCCGCCACTTGCCTGGGGCGGGCTTCGGCGCGGCATCGACGCCTTTGCCCGGCCGAGTTCCGCCAAAGATTTCTCAGCGGTGTGTCGAAAGGCGTCGGCAGATCTCGGCGGCGACAGCGTGAATCCATGTATGAGCCCTTCGCCAGCTCACTTTAACCCGCGACCCTCGGCGGCCGCGTATCAAGACCGCACCAGCGTGCATTTGCCCCGTCCGCTTCGTCTCCGAGCGCCAAGATCGTCTGCCCGTATCTCGGCAAAGGGCCGCCGCCGGCCTTGCCCTCAGGCGTCTTGCGGCTACCCGCGCCACGCTTACGCTGGTTACGGATTTCGTCCTTAATTCTTAAATCTCTTCGTTCCCGATCCGGTTACAATTTATTTACAAAAAATAAATAAACCTAGATCTAGACTAGTCTATTACATTGATCAAATCAAACAAATCCTAGTCTACTCGTGGATTTTCTCACGAGGCAAAATAAATCCGAACGAATCGAATTAAAAAACCACGGTTTATATGCATGCAATATTAAACATTAAAATCCATGACAATTGGATACCGCAAAAACAGATCTAACAGTTCTACTATCCAATTTCAAAATTAATGTCCACGAATTAAATTACAATTTAAAAATTCGAGCCCAAAACAAATGGCTCGATACTGGTTGTTGGGGAACGAGTTGCATGTTCTATCTATTCTGGTGAATATTTAAATACAAATTTAATTCATCAATTATTACTAGCATGAATTAATCCTATATTAATTCAAATAATAATTGCAACAATATATCATGCATATAAAAAGTCACGTAAAACCTACGCACGCGAATCTACGTTTACGTGAATTTACCTCTCGATGGCAAAGGACTTCTTGCCGGACGACTAACCAAAAGGACTTCCCAAGTATTCCCCAAGCCCTTGCTCAACTATCCGGTGAAAGGACACTTTCGTCGAACAATTAACAAAAAGGAAAAAATAAACTTTGTTGCACCACCTTTGGGATTTGCTAATGTTTCCAAAGACATGGAATTGTCTTGGGAATGAACTAATCATCCCTATTTATAGGAGAGGGAGTGGTCGAATTTGTTGTAGAAAAACAATGTGGGAAAAGACTTTTCTTGGTCACCAAGAAATCTTGAATATATCTTCTATATTCTTTTTCCCATAATTAAAATATTCCACAAAACTCCCACCTCCTCTAATATGGATTTTTTTGAAAATTAATGTGCAAGAATCCAAGATTTGGATCTTCTTGAATTTATGAGATATTCTTGTATTTCAAGAAATACATATCTTCCATAATATCTTTTCAAGAAAATCAAGAAAATCTTTCTTGCTCATCATATTTTCTATTTTTTCGAAAATTACTATATAGATAAGCTAGTGGGAGATTTCTTGAATTTAATGAGATAATCTTGTATTCCAAGAATACATATCTTCATTCCATAACAAAATTCAAAGAAAATCTTTCTCCCAACATATCTATAAATTTCGAATTTTAGGTTGAGCAACAATATTTATTTTATTTTAATCACATTTTCAGTTATTGGACTATTTGTTGGGCTACTCAGGGGGCCTTTAGGAGAATTAAGATTGGACCTTCTAATGGATCTTGAATATCTAATATTGAGACACAATATAATTCAAGCCCATAAATATTAATTAATCCCACTACATAATTAATATTGCACTATCCATCTTAACCCATATTACAGTCAATATGGCTCCCGTTCATTATTTCCCGTGTTTAAGATTATCTAGCCCATTAATTAATTCAAGCCACTGAAATGGCTTTCCGTTAATTAATATCTTTTGTCCTTGGTCGAGGAACAGTTCAACATTATTATCCATACCAGAAACTAATTCCACTTGCAAGATTTGGTATGATAAAACTTATGAACCTCCCAAGGGGGCAAATCAAGCAAAGCGTATTTTGCACACGATTCTTCAGATTAAATCTTAGCAATCACATGTGACCAAAAATATTGCCCAAGATAAAAAGTACTGAATCTCTCTGATTCGCTACCCATGATAAGTCAAAGCAATAGTTACCAATCCCACGTGATCCTATTTAAGGGACGAAGGTTAAGAAACAACGAACCACCGAGGTCTAATTCTTCCTTGTTCGTTCTAAAGAATTTATCCTCCTCAGAGGTCCTATTCAAAAGATCGATCATGCACTAGTGTAATCTCTTGGTCAAGACAAACCAATCTGAGCCTTACACCTCAGCCTTTCGCGATGGTTGTTCATTTCCATCTAGGTCGTGAATGACGTACTTATAGTTATAAGGGACTGTTAATTTAATCTTCTGTGATCTGATATCACTAAATTAACTATAGTGTAACACGTACGAATTATTGAACAGTTATGCAGTAAATATATATAACATTCAATCATATTTAAAGCATCAGTGATAAACAATTTATTTCAGTAAATAAGTCTGAAAATTCGGTTTCGATTATACAAAGTAAAAAACATATTTTTCAGTATAATCCCAACAAGTTCGACGCCACTTCATATTTCTAAAACTATTTCGTATGTAGAGATATATGAGAAAGTTGGAGAATCATTGAGCATCGACACTAGGTTTTAAAAAAATGGAGTTTGTAGCACTTGTCCTAGAAGAAGTTATGTCAATTTTACTAGAAGATGGCAGACTACGAAAAATATGCCCAAGGGGTTCAAGCATACGGGGTCACTTTGGATGAAATTCTGTTTTACTTAGTTAATAATATTCAGCCAATGATCCATACGTGATTGGAAAACACTATCAGTCTAGTTTCTAATGTTTCAAATGGAGAGTCATTTTTCTAAAAGAAGTTATGTCAATTTTACATGATAGACTACTACGAGGCATGCACAAGTTCAAATATTTTGGTCTTTTAGGTCCTTCCAACCATAATTTTGATTATTTTTCAAATTTCATTGTTGAACATACGATGTTGGAATGATACCCGTATGTTTAGATTGATCAAGAGCCAATATTTAATTGTAAGTATTCGTAATGACATGTGGTTCGTTATAAAATCTCCTATGTCGTTATTACAATTTCTAGTGATTTCAAGCTTTTATTATATTTTACATACATTTTTATGTTTAAAATATTAAAAATCACACGAAGGCATGAGCATAGATGAATTATCAATCGTAAATGCTAATAACGACAAATATTTTGTTATAAAAACACCTATCTCGTTATTAAATTTTCTAATGATTTTATATCCTTATATTATGTTGTCATGTAATTTTTTATGTTAAGATGGAAAAATAATGAATTTATAGTCCTAAATGGTCATAACAACATGCATCTATATCGTTATAAGTACTACACGAATTTCGTTATTTGAATTTTGAGTAAAATTAGAAATCTATTTTCTCGAGGCTCTCAATTTGGAACTTATAATATATTATTCAAAGAAAACTAAGTTTGAGAGTGAAAATAAGTTTTATTGAAAAGCATTGCCAAATTTCATCACTTCTACAATAATGTTACATTGTGAAAGAGTTCATGATCGTTCAATTAATGTATTGTTCAATGAATATGACATTCCTACGTATTGCACTTAAATCATTTAAATAAATTTAAAACATTGATAGAAGTTATATGATGGTTATATAGTAGTGATATGAGTTTGTTTTGCTCATAACGACATGTGTTTCATTATAACGGCATACAAGTCGTTATTCAATTTTCTAGCATTTTAATGTATGTATTTATGTTTTTATGCATATTTTATATCTTAATCATAGTAACAAGCATGTGACGGTGGGCGAATGATGAATATAGAATCGTTAGTAATCATAACAACACATGTTTTGTTATAACATTTTATGTGTCGTTATGTTGTTTTCTAATAATTTAATTCCTGTATCCATATTTTTTAATCTTAGTCATTCTAGCGGACATGTGATAATGGACTAATGATGAATATATAGTTGGCAATGCTCCTAATAACACGTGTGAATGAAAATGGAGAATTTATTGATTTCTCAATAGGACAGATTTGTTGAACAACAACGGTTATAAACTGCTACTAAAAGAGTTCAGGATAAAAAGTGATGTTATACATGGTGATTTTAAAAAGTCACTGATAGACAACAATTTTAACTAATGTCATAACTAGTTATGGCAGTGGTTCTTAACTGACTAATGTTGCATTTTCCATTTAACAACGGATTTACTGTTGTTGTATCCTTTTTTTTAAACCTGTAATAATAATTTGCAAATTTCATTTTAAATAACAAGTAAATTTTCATAACAATTAACCAACTATCAAGTACTTCTTAATACATTAATATGTTCTACAATTCCAACCAATCATCCATATATATTAAATTACAATAAACTAGCTATGTCCAAAAGAATCCTGAAACTCTGTTGTCACTTGCCTCGGCACTGCCCTTGCATTTTTCAGAAACCTACAATAGAGAAAATAAGGCACGCATATAGCACTGAATTATAAATAATATATAGCTTCTAATCATTTTACCAAATCCCAACATGAAGGTGATTGTTATGGTACTACCATTTTTCAGATTACACAATCCAACTTACAGTTTAAAAGATTTTTCTCAACTCTAATTCAACACGATGAGATACTTTGATAAGATTAAATTTTTAGATACATTAAAATTCTAAGCAGCTCCCTTTCAAAAAAAATTGTAAGCAGCTTTAATGAGTATATATTGTCCGATATTGTGGTTCTTAAAAATTATAGGATGCTAAAATTTAGAAGGTAGGAATTACATAGAACTAGCTATCAACTCCCAATAACCTAAAGCTTGAAAGGAAGGCAAATGTACGCACACATATCCACTGAACAATGAATAACAGACCTTTTGATCTAGCTACACAATATCATATTCACAAATTAACAATGCTTATGAGAAAATTACCAACTCCAGTAGCCTTCATCATCCCAGCTTTAATTTTCAACTCAAGTATATTTGGAACACATGTAGCTCACTCTGCCACATAATTTCAATTTTCGTGCAACTTTCTTCCATGAAATATGAAGTAAAACATAAACTATAAGGTACAAAAAACCAATTGATAAATAATGTGATAGCGAAGTACAAGTATTACCATTGATTGCATCGAATATATAAAAACTTCGCCGTCAAATATTAAAATTTGTGTCATGTAGCGAAATACACACAAACATGACATTGCATTAAGATCATTAGTATTTTCTTCGCAAACTGCATGAATAATACTACTCCAAATCGGTGACCATGTGACAACCTATCCTTAAAGCATCCATTCTTTATCCATCTCTTACAAAAGCCTAATAGAGAAATAAATTACATTAGTTATGAAAAAAGAAGTTATATAGTTCAGTTTGCTTTTAGATAAACAAATCCCCATCCAACTAAATTAAGATTAAAGTTGTGGTTATTATCTTGAGGAATGAGGACAGGTACTTATATATTTATGTAGTTATTAGGGATCTGATTTTTCTAAAATGAACCAAAAACCTGACGAAATGTGATATGATTATGCAGTGCTAAATGAGAGGGAGAGTAGGAGTGAAATGCTAATGATATCTGTGCTGAAATTCCATCACAGGGCATGTGAAAAAACAAATTCCAAATAACACCACTAGATAAACTGTTTGTTTTATTGAAAAAGAGTAGACAGAGATATTTCTCAATTCTAGGGGCTATATAGAAGCTTAAAGATTACATATTTACAATGTACTCTATAGTACCTTTGATTCCTAGTGCAATTTAAAAACACTAATATAGAAACAGATTTCTCTTAGTCATTATATCAAACACTTTAACTACACAAGTACACAACTCATTTTATCATATCTTGCACACATTCACCCCATAAAATAAGAGTTCTCTTACACAATGTATCAAAAAACTAACCTTAATCCCATTTTAATGTTGTTTGAATATAATTTTCAGGAACTTTGAAAGACTCCTGTAGCAACGTTACTTTGTTCACTGCCTTAATCCCTTAAATGGACAATTAATCTAAGAGCAAGAGAAATTCTCGCCTTTATGTCCACTAGTCAGGAATGGAATCCAACGCAGCCCCGCCCAAAAAATATGTTACCAATCGCGCGAATGACTTGAAGCTTAATTAGGTTTTAAATTTGTGAAAGTGAAATTGAAGAGGGAAAACTTTTGCCTCAGTTCATGATTACAAGATTTTGAGGCACAGACGAAGAACCATAATAGGAAGAAATTTGTACAATTTTTAAGAGTCAGAATTTTGAGACATCAAGCGTTTTGTTCTTCAGCCCTGTGGTAGAAAAAATAATGATTTGTTTAGGATTAGTGGTCAATCTGCAAATTATGAGGAATTTGAGGTAAAAATTTAAAAACGTAATTTATTTTATTTATTTTTTAATTGAGCAGAAAAATAAGTGTTTGGTCAAAGGCCATTTAGACTAATTTTTATGTCAATAAGGCCTCCTACAACTAATTTCCCAACAAAAAATAGTTTAGGACCTTTCGAAATAAAATTTAATAATTCAGGCACTTGTTAAAATAAAAAAAATAGTATAAGAACCTTTTGAAAAAAAAAAAGTTTAAGGACATGAAGATGTATTATGCTAAAAAAGATTTGTGATATCTGAATTAGATAAGATAATATCGATGAGATTTGAATAAATATCTACACTGATTTGGATAATATTTATGGTGAATTGGTGATCTACCCATATTTATATCCGTCTAATCTTTTAAAAAAGAATTTGCAATATATCCAAACATCTCCAATATTTATCTTTTGAATATTGATAGAGATTTTTAAAAGTAAATATAATGTAGTTATTTTTTCGCCAAAAAAATAATATTTTTAAAATTCTGAATAATAAATTTACATAATAAACTCCTTAAAAATGTAAATAAACCCTAAACAATCTCATAATTCTAATCCAAGCTAGAAAAGAATGAATACAAGTCATATAACTCCGGGAACAATGGATAAATTCCTAATCTACACCCGAGATCACCTATATTACAAATAATGCCCAATAAGCCCAATATCATTTTCTCATATTCCCAAAAAGACCCCAGATATTGCAAATTAACCCCAATAGGCCCAAATCTTATCTTCTCATATTCCCAAAAAAAACCCCGGATTTTCCGCCGTCATCCCTCTAGCCCCCTGTAGCCAAGGGTTTTTCTCTCTCCTCAAAGCCTTTCATAACATTCCATTCTTACCTCCTTTCCTTCTCACAGTAGAGAGAGGAAACAGGTTTCTCTCTCTCTAAAAGTTTATCCTTTTCTCTATCTATCTTTACTTATATATACACAGACGAGAAAAAGTTCAGCGAGAATCTATATATATTTGTTATATATATAGATCATATATATTCCTGTAAGTGAGTTTTGTGGTGATTGGACGGTTTAAAGTTTCCGATTCGCAAGTTATGCAGACTGATCAAACGGTGTTGAGCTTGAGACCAGGTGGCGGCAATCGCGGTGGAAGCAGAGTGTTCGGCCCACGATTTGAGTCGGCGGCGACGAATTCTGACCTTGGCGGCACAGCTGTATCTTTGCTTCCTTCTCTCAAGGCCGGTTTTTTTACACTTCTTTTTTCAGATCTAGGGTTTTTTATTGGTTGGAAGTGTTTTTTTCGATTAGTTTTAGTTATTTTTGTGTTTTTTATTTTGATTTTGTGAATGTTATTGTGCAGCTCTTTCTGATTGATTATGAATTAGCTGTTGATGTTAAGTCTGTATTATCTGTATCACACTGCTTGTTATGCGACTCTTTTTTGGTAGTTCTAAGTGTTTTTTTTCTGAGATTTATAATAGTTCTAAGTGTACTATTTTGGGTCCATTTGTTCCAAATTGAATATCTTTAGTGTACTTCCTGTTTTCGTACTGCCATTGCATGGGAATGGTCTGAATATGGGGCACCTCAAAGTATCTAGTGCATCCCTTTTACTAAGAAACTGAAAAAACCTAAAAAGCGGGGATGATTTGAAGTTATGGTAATACATTGCTTATCCTGGTGACAAAATAAATGTTTTCCTCCCTCTATTGTAAATTATATGTCTACATATAGTGAGCGTTAAAAGACTATCTTCAGTTTAAATCTGTTTAAATAGTCGTCCTAATTCTTGGCATTGCAATAAGGTATGTACTGCTGTAAATATGGACGTAAAGCAATATGAAGGCTTTAGGTGGGCATTCAAGAAAAACTGAATGTCCATAAAGGAACCTGCGGATATGATAGCTTGAACTTGGGTCACATATTTTTAGATGAATTTGTTTAGCGGTTTAGCACCTGATTGATTGACCTAAAAACCATATAATGCTCCTTTGGCATAAGCCGCATAACACACATGCGTGGAAGGAATTCCTTAATAGCTATATCTAAGAAACTTGGTATCATCATAATATGGCAGTAGCAGCCTTATGTGTGATGAATCTGTTGAAATGGTTGTCCTAATTCTGTGCTTTTGGCATTAGTCCACTTTTATTACTTTTTAATCTGTTTTCTATACATTTATTCACCTCAATTAATTTATAACAGGCTGGAGAGTCTCGATTTGAGGGCCGTGAACGGATTCGTTATACTAGGGACCAGCTTCTGCAGCTAAGGGAGGTAAGGGTTTACTTTGTTACACGTGTGTACAACTTGATGCAACATCAACTCCGGGTTTTGGCTACAGTAATACAATGCTACCAAAAACAGAAGCAAAATATAATATTTAGTCTCATCAATCGTAACATCGTTTCATTTTCAATTTTTACCCAGTTTCTGTAATCTGTTAACTTCAAATTGGACTTAATTGTTCATCTGGCCGTCATGGTTAAAGCATGCAAATAAGTTGGTTGGTTGCGTCCTTTTTATTCCATTAGACTTACCTTCATTTTTCCTTAATCAACTTCACTGATGCTATTCTCATGTACAACTAATTACACAATGAAACCTCTCTCTAAAGTGTTGATGGTACATTGTAGCTTTTGAGTATGGTGGTTCTTAATGTATTTTGATCTGATTATTGTTTTGTAGGTAACTTACATATCTGATGATATTCTAAAAGTCAAACAAGAGGTCGAAGCTGAATTTTTTGGTACAGATCCTACTTGGGGTCGTGGTGAAGTCAATGTATGTTCTATTCTTTGTTTTATCAAAAATATTTGTTTTGCCGCTCTTTTGCCAAGTGATTTGTAAGTATAGCTCTGCGTATTGATGCAATATCAGTACATTTGCTCCGCTCCCTTATTTATTAAAATTCATATGTTTTAGCTCCCAAAATTGATTCTTTTACTCGCTAATTTATGTCTGTGAATAGTGTAATAAATCTTTTTTCCTCTATTTAATAGCTCCCAAATCAGACCCAGAATCGGTACTCTGAGCCAGACAACCGTGTCTGGCGCAATCGATCTGCTCAATTTCCTGCTTCAGCAGAGGAGAGATCCTGGGAGGCCATTCGAGACAGAGATGTTGCTGGGAGGTTTGACCCAAGGCAACAAGATGTAAATCAATACAATAAGCAAGACCAGTTTGGAAGAGCTCAAATTTCTTCTAACCAGGGGGTATATTTTTCTATTGAACCTTTTGTGTGCTTTCCTGGAGGTGATATTACTTTTTGGGTTGCATGTTTGAATTTGGTTCCATGCTCTTCTGCTGGTGTACTTTTGCAGATCTAAACTGTTACAAAGTTTTTTGCTTGACTTACAATCATGTTAATATGACCTCTTTCTACGAGCCTTGCATAACGTGTGCTGATGAGTGCACTACACTATTGGGTGATTATCCTCTTTATTAGTAGTTCTTGATGGTGGTGAATACTGAAGAGCTAAAATAGTTTTGGAGTATTTCTATTACTAAAAGGTTATTCAAAAATATAACTAAGCACAATTATTAATAAATCGAGACATTAATGTATTGTTCTGTTCAGAGGGGATATGCTTGTTTTGAGTGTTTTATGGCAGTTACATACTCATAATTATAGCTCTGGTTGGTGCTTAGTTTTCCCTATATTGTCTATGAAACAGGTTGCACCTGCTCTAATCAAGGCTGAGGTGCCATGGTCTGTACAAAGGGGAAATCTTTCTGATAAAGCTCGTGTTTTGAAAACAGTGAAGGGGTAATTCATTTCTCATGCAATGTATTCTCTGAGAAAAGTTTTTTTTTTCTTTTCTGATTTTTTATATATGATATTCATATGCACATAACCACATGCTAGCACATGATTTGAACTTGTCATTTTTATCAAGTTTGTTAGAATCTCACTCTGTATCTGTGAATCTGTAAGAGTGAGAAGAAGTCCATTACTTGATGATGATGTTTTTGGTGATTGACGGATCTGATTCAAAGTGCTATTTTTAGAGGGTTTTTGCCCTTTTTGACTGTTGTATGCTTTCTTCTAAGTACAATATGTTTCTTGCAGCATATTAAATAAGCTGACTCCTGAGAAATTCGATCTTCTGAAGGGTCAGTTGATTGACTCTGGAATTACATCAGCAGATATTCTGAAGGTAGTTGAATATATATATATATATATATATATATTTTTTTTTTTTTTTTTTTTTAATACTTCAGTTTCTAGGTCTTGTTTCTCCTCACTTGTATTTATTCATAAGGGTTGCCTTTCTCTTCTTCGCAGGACGTTATCTCCTTGATATTTGACAAGGCTGTACTGGAGCCAACATTTTGCCACATGTATGCATTGCTGTGTTCAGATCTAAATGAAAAGCTTCCTCCATTCCCATCGGATGAGCCTGGTGGAAAAGAAATCACATTTAAGCGTGTTCTCTTGAATATCTGTCAGGAGGCATTTGAAGGTGCTGCCAAATTGAGGGAAGAGGTTAGGCAGATGACTGCTCCTGACCAGGAACAGGAAAGAAGAGACAAGGAACGGTTAATCAAACTCCGTACACTTGGAAACATCCGCCTCATTGGTGAACTTCTGAAGCAGAAGATGGTTCCAGAAAAGATAGTTCACCACATTGTCCAGGTTCTCTCCCATTCATTATTCATCTGCTGTCTTGTCTGTTTAATCGATTCATAATCTTCTGCGACTTTCTTTATGTTGTTACAAAGATGGTCTTGATCGTATGGGGTTTATGACCAGGAATTATTGGGGCAAGATACCAAAAGTGTTCCGGAAGAGGAGAATGTCGAGGCCATATGTCATTTCTTCAACACTATTGGCAAACAGCTCGATGAGAATCAAAAATCGAAGCGTATCAACGTCATGTACTTCAGTCGTTTGAAAGATTTGTCGACAAACCCTCAGCTGGCTCAAAGACTGAGATTTTTGGTTCGCGATGTTATCGATCTCCGTGCCAATAATTGGGTCCCGAGAAGGGAAGAGGTGAACTTGCTTTCTATTAACGCTCAAGTCTTTCTCAATTTTGTCATCTAATTTTTATTTCAATTTTCCAGGTGAAAGCTAAAACCATCAACGAGATCCACTCAGAAGCTGAGAAAAACCTCGGTTTACGTCCAGGTAGCATTAGGAATAATCGAGCCATTACTCCTGGGGCTCCAGGCAGTACCAGTCCGACCGGCATTCCAATGAATCGGGCAGGTTTAGGTGGCATGATGCCCGGGATGCCCGGAACAAGGAAGATGCCCGGGATGCCTGGATTGGATAATGACAATTGGGAAGTTCAGAGGTCCCGCTCTGTGCCAAGAGGCGTTCAGTCACCACTGATTGGAAAGACACTTTCATTCAACCAGAAACTTCTTCCCCAAGGTAGTGTCGGTCTTATTGGAGGCAAAACGAGCGCTCTCTTACAGGGCAGTGGTGGAGCCCCTGCACCATCTCAAGTTCCTACTCCATATAGGCAGCCTTCACCCACCCCCATTACTGAAAAACCTTCAGCACCAAAGCCAAAATCTTATCCTGAAGAGCTCAAGAGGAAAACAGTGTCACTTTTGGAGGAGTATTTTAGCATCAAACTATTGGATGAGGCGTTGCAATGTGTTGAAGAATTGAAATCCCCTGCTTATCATCCTGAGTTTGTCAAAGAGGCCATCTCCCTTGGGTTGGAGAAAAGCCCACCGTGTGTGGACCCCGTTGCCAAACTTCTTGTTTACTTGTTTACAAAGAAGGTTCTTGATTCTAAGGATATTGCTGAAGGGTGCCTCGTTTATGCTGCGTTACTCGAGGATCTTGCCATTGATTTACCAAAAGCACCCTCCACCTTCGGTGAGATTATTGGGAAACTAGTATTGGCAGGAGGCTTGGATTTCAAGGTGTTGAAGGAGATACTGGTAAAAGTGGGCGATGACTATTACCAGAAGGCGATATTTAGTGGTGCTACGAAGATTGTGGGCTCCGATCCGTCTGGAAAGGAGTTGCTCGATTCACAGGCGTCTGATGTTGCTGCATGTGAGAGCCTATTTTAGATCTCGATTGTGGCAAGAGTTGTTGGCAACCTCGTAGATGGAATGTTGTGCTCTTTCTTACCTTCGCTGTGTGCTTCTCTCGGAGCTGTGGAGTGCAGGTGATGCTAGTAAGCTGTATATTTTTCTTGAGGTCATAGTAGAGTGTTTATTCACCAAGATTTTAAAAAATTAATAAAACCAAAAAAAAAAATAATACATTAAGATTTTACTTCTCGAGTGGCTGAATTGTGATGCCGAATGCTCTTCAGGGGTTCTGGACTCCTCCAAGGACCCTTCTTCTTTTTTTTTTTTATTTTTTTTTATTTTTCTCTTTTTGTATTTGATTAGTTTTTAATTTTATTTTTTTTCTGTTGACCTATTAAATTTTGGGAAATTTGTGAGTAATAATGCGACTATGCTCAATTTTAAAGGAAATGTGTTGTGGTTAATTTACTCTTCGAGTAAAGAAACTATTATACGATTGTTTTATGTTTCCATTTTTTGTTCAGGTGGAGGCATAAAGTAGATTTCTTTTTTTTTTTAATTGCAATGATGTTCTTAATACTTTATAAGGTTTACAATTGTATAAATGTAGAATGTTATGGCTGAATATTAGATGTAAGTACAGTAAAATCTCTATAAATTAATAATCTTGGGACTATGAAATTTTATTAATTTAGAGATATATTAATATATCAATAAATTAATATTTTATTAATTAAAAGAGAGATTTTAAATTTAGTAAATTTAGTACATATGTATTGAAAATAAATGAATTTATATATGTTTCATTTATTATATTCATGCATCAATCAATTCTTTTTAACTAATTAAATATATTCATGTATAATATCAATTCATTGTATACAATTAACTATTATATTCATGGACGCATGTATCAATTCATTGGAATTACTTAAATATATATGTTTATATTAATTCGTTGCACTTAAATAAATATTATAACCAATTAAATATATTCATGCATGATGAATGAAATAACTCTTCACAATTTTTTTTTTGATTTTGAACTAGAGAACTCTCGATGACCTAACTCTTGACCCAATTAAAAAAAGTTAGGGATGAAATCCAATTAGATTTAAATTTTAAGAAAAATCAAGTAACAATAGATTCATATTTTAGCAAATTACCATAATATTTATAATTGTAATATTTATGAATTATTAATTTAGAGGTTTAATGGGACCTAATATTTATAAAGGAATTTTCCGAAAAATTATTATCTTATCGAATTTGATGATTTTTTTACAAATGCCCAAATCGGGACCGGAAGATTTTATTATTTTAGAGAGTTTAATAATTTATAGAGGTTTTATCTTGTATGAGAATCTGGCGTCATTTCAAAGTTTCTACCCAGATCGCCTTTACTGATGAGGCCAGTGTAATTTGAACATTGCCGCTTTATTAATACTTTGAGAGAGGTGAGTGTTAATTGTGCTAAATTATATTCAGTCTTATGCATGATATCGTCTCATACTAGTTTTTGTCACCAAAGTATTTGTTAAGTAATTAGTTTTAGCAAGTTCATGAAAAACATAATCCATGATTTAGATTTTCAGAAGAAAAAAAAAAGTTAAGTTAAAATTGAATGTATTTACAAATAATAATAATTCAGTAGTCAGTTTTAGATGGGTCTATGATCATACTCCAAAATCAACTTAAAATGGCCAATTTAATTACTAAAGGGTGATTTTAATCTAGTAAAAGAGCATGCAAACTGCAGACATCAACAATTTCTTTAAAAAACTATGTTTCAATATGAATACATTGGAAAAACTTATTACAATGCTTTGTTTTGAATCTAAATTTGGAGGGAGCAATAATCTGTAGTGGATATTTAGTGAAGTTTGCTTAAGAAAAATGCTCACTTATTCATTTATAAATCTTGAAAATTATTTTTAACAAATGCAACATAAATAAAAATCATCTCATCTACAAAGTGGTGGCGAAAGTGCTAGCACTTAGATTGAGCAAAGTACTGGAATCCATCATTTCCAAGCAACAATGTGCCTTCATTGGAGGAAGACAAATTCTGGATAGTGTGGTGATCCTTAATGAGGTAATTGAAGACACAAAAAAAAAAGAAAAGAGCAATGCCTTCTATACAAGATCGATTTCGCAAAGGCGTATGATTCAGTTGACTGGGGGTACCTGAGATTGATTATGGAAAGATTTGGGTTCTCGAACAAGTGGATTAAGTGGATCATGGAATGTGTCTCTCTCAACATCCACGCTTCTTATCAACGGAAGCCCGACGGAAGAAATCCAATTGGGAAGAGGACTTAGGCAAGGGGATCCCCTATCCCCTTCCTATTCCTTATTGCAGCGGAAGGACTAAGTCTAATGCTGAACAAAGCCACCAGCAGAGGCCTATTCACTCCAATGCTAGTGGGCAAGGACAACACTATCTCACCTTCAATTTTCTTAAAAGCAAAAAAAATGACACTATCTTCATTGGTAAAAAACGCCATCATATATTCATGTATGATGAACGTCTTATTCTTGAAAATTTTCATTATCAATCTGGAAATGGTGTCCTTAAGAAAAAATCAAAAATCAATTACCATAAATTTATAATTGTAATATTTATGAATTATTAATTTCCCAGGTTTAATTTGACCTTGATATGCAAGCCTATATTATCTTATCGATTTGACTTTTTTTTTAGGCCCCAAATGGGGGGAAATCATTCATATATTTATAGGGGGTTTTTGTTGGGTGTGCACACGCGAAAAGACCTCCTTTAATGGAACCATGTCATTCGCTAAAATTTGATCTTATACGAATCGTCTCATACTAGTTTTTGTCAGGTTAAAATGGGAAGATCTAAATCTTTCCATTTTCAAAGAAAATTGAATGTATTTACAAATTTGATTAATGTTGTTTTATCTTCTCATTCCAAAATCAACTACTTATCTAAAGGGTGATTTTAATCTAGTAAAAGAGCTCCAAACTGCAGACATGTCTTTAAAAAACTATGTTTCAATATGAAATTGGAAAAACTTATTACAAAAGAGTTGTTTTTCTAAATTTGGGGGGGGGTGATATTTAGGGCAAGAATAATATCTCTTCATTTAGGTGGGAAAACATTTTTAACAAACCAAAATAAAAATCATCTCATCTACAAAGTGGTGGGTCTAGGGGTAATTGGGATCTCATTTCCAAGAACAATGTTTTAATTGGAGAAGACAAATTCTAGTGTGGGAAATGGTGTGGAGATTTCTCTCTATACAAATCCGAGAGTTTGTGGGCTAGAGATAATTAGGATTTGGGTTCTCGAGATTAAGGGATCATGGAATGTGTCTTACGGGGGTTGGGTTGTCCAATTGGGAAGAGGACTGGAAGGAGAGGAGGAGAGTCTCGGGCTGGTGGGGAGGTGTTAAAGGTCAGACTAGTTCAGGTAAAAGCGGAGAGAACGTCTTATTTCTTGAAAATTTTTTATCAATCTGAAATGGTTCCCGTAAAAAAATCAGGGTGTTGGGAGATGAATTTAATAAAAGATATATGATTTTGATTAGATCCCAAAAACCCCGAGTGGAACCATATCATTACATGTTCGAGATAATCTTGATAGTTTGGGGAAGTCGGCTTTGATTTAGTTTTATAAGATTCGTGATGATATCTCGCAAAATGTATAATCGTGCAGATATAGATCAAATTAGATCTCAAGATTTGCAAAACCAAGACTCAAGATATCTTTTGTTTTAATAACGGTTTCTAGGAAATGGGTGAAATTTCTCTCGGAAAGTTTTCAAGACTCGAATGAAGAAATCGAGACCAAGACTCAAGATGAAATCGAGAATTTTTCAAGACTTGGGTAAAGAAATAGGGTGTTGGGAGATGAATGAAAATAAAAGATATATGAAGATTAGATCCCAAAAACCCGAAATCGAGATAATCAAGACTCAAGATGAAATCGAAAATGAAATCAAGACTCAAATTAGGATGAAGATTCAAGATATCGGTATGTTTACGGAAGATATCCGTTTAAGAAGACTCGAAGACTCAAGACTCAAGACTCAAGACTCAAGACTCAAGAAGATTCAATAAGACACGTACAAGACTCGTAAGACCAAGAATCAAGATCAAGAATATCAAGGCACAATAATTAAGGCCGCAATCAAGACTCAAGAATGCATCAATGCTCAAGATAAACCTGAATGTTCCGAGGCACTGAGAGTATCTATCTGAAGGATACAATACTGAGAAAATCGCGATTCCTTAGAATAATAGATATTTGCCAAGACATTCAAATGCGCATAAAAAAGAACTAAGTCGAGTGTTGTTAAGGTTATATCAACTCGTAGTTTGTAACCAAAAGAGCCGCTGAAGGTGTCTACCTTTAACCGGAGACAAAAGTCAAAAAGAGGAAGACAACATTGTACCATATCGACAATCGACAAAGGATGTGTCATTTGAAAAAGATGTCAGAAGTACAAAAGTTCCAGACTGCAAAAAGTGAAGACCGGCTACATGAAAGGTTATTGCCTAAAACGTGTTAGGGAGTTTCAAACCCTAAATATAGCGGTTCTCACACACCATAAGAGGAAACTCACGGGCTATATCTCTCCAACGGATAGTTTTTCAAGAGTGACCTTGGTGTATGCCTATAAATACTTGTGACCCTCTACATTGTAAGGTTACGGGAAATTTGTAAGCAACTCAAGAGCTCAAACTTATTATCATAAAAGTTAAAGCACTCGAAAAACTTAGAATTTCCCAAGTGCTTTTATATTGAAGAGAGTCATTAAACTAAGCCTAGCTTGATAAGACATATCCAAAGCTTAGTCGAGATATCCTAGCCTTTGCATTGTACTTCATTGTAAAGGATATCTCATCCTAGTTAGAAACCAAACCGAGAAACCCCAAACCCTCGAGAAGGTAGTTGGAGTGTGTTTGTTGGTGATAAGAGTTGTAAAGAGTTAGTAAACTACGGCGGAGTAGTCGAAAAGCTCTAGAGGAGAAGTTAGTAAGCTATGAGGGTAGTCCAAAAGCTTGTTTGTGTTTGAGTAAGTAAACTACGGAGGTAGTCGAAAAGCTCAAGGTCGGGTTGAGTAAAGTAAACTACGTGAGAGTAGTCGAAAAGCTCGGTACGAAGTTGAGTAAGTAAACTACGCGAGGTAGTCGAAAAGCTCGTGAAGTGATTAGTGAATTTCTCTCGAGGATCGGAGAGAGTGGACGAGGAGCTTGAGTCTCGAACCACTATAATTATTGTGTTGTTTATTGCTTTTTTATCTGCGGCTTAACTAATCAAGGCATCACCGAGTTTGAAAGCATATTTTCACTGAGATTTCAGTTGGAATCAATCCACTGGAAGTTCCATATAATTGAATCACAACCTAATCACTATTCCATTAAAGGAAGGTTTTCAGCAAAGCTTAAAACGAGTATAAACTAAAGGGCCAACCATTCCGCACATCTGAGTAGCTAGAACAGATAGTTACCAAACTGAACTTACTCTTTCGAGGGTTCGATAAGTTAGCTATCCGATCCAAGCAACTCGGGATCTCTGGCTTCTCGACTCAATTGGGATTATCTCGAGGTTTTAAAGCAGCCTTCGAGATCACCGCCTCGATGAGACTTTGACTCAGAGTGATTTGTGCTTCTCAGGACCTAATCTTCAGGATTATCTGACCCAAGCTGACCTCAGTAAAAGAAAAGTTTTAAAAACACTGAACACGTGTATTCCCCCCCCATACACGTGTAAGACTCGTTTGCACCGGGACCAACATAGGGGATGGGAGTAAAACTCTTTTTTGGGAAGAAAAATGGGCGGGTGAGAGGTCCTTAAAACTGATTTTTCCTAGATTATATAAGCTTTGTCAGGATAATTCTTTGAGTGTGAGGGAGATGGGGGAGTGGTATGAGGGAGATTGGAGGTGGAAGTGGAATTGGAGGATGGAGTTACTTGAGAGGGAGTTACCTACTCTAAACAATTTGATTGACTTGGTGAATAGGTACACGTTAACACAAGATAAGGAAGACAGTTGGAAATGGAGATTCTCGCCAGATGGTGTCTACGACACAAAAGCTGCATACATTTGGCTTACACAGGACAACGACGAGCCGGTTGAGGAGGACATGAAGATATTTTCAGCAATTTAGAACAAGTGGGTGCCAAACAAAGTGAGTGTTCATGCTTGGCGCGTACTCTGGGAACGGATTCCTACAACGATGAATTTAAGAAGACGGGATGCACTCCCACAATAGGCTAGTATCCAGTGCCCCTTTTGCAACTCCGAAACTGAAAATGTAAGACACGTTTTATTTGAATGCTACTTTGTGTTCGAATTTGGATGGAATGTGCACGGTCCTAACATCCAACCCGAAGGTAAGTCTACTCCATTTTAGTTGACTTATTAGAGGGAAGAATTGGAAGACCCTGATGGTGTCCTTGTGGAAGTGTATTGTTTGGACTCTTTGGAACAATCGGAATGCTATAATCTTTTGAAAGGAAAAAGCAGAGGTTAAGGAGATCGTGGAAGACATCAAAAGAAGACTTTGGAGCTGGATTAACGTAAGAGGAATATGGAAACACAAATTGTCGTATGGTGAGTGGTGCATTATGCCTAGAGTTATTCTTTGTTAGACTTGAGCAAAAGTAGAATCCCAAAATTCTGTTTCTTGTAATGTATTTTATGTGGGCATTTCCTGCCTAGATTTTGTAATGGGGGGTTCACTCTTAGGTACTAAAATACACATATAATTACTAAGAGGTTCAATCCCCTAGTTCCCTTACTATAAGGTACCAAATGTGTAGTAAAAAACCCATTCTACCCTTAATATACCTTTTAACTTTAAAAAACAAACTAAAAAAAGACTGCCATACACTATTCATGATTGACAGCAACTTATTTTTTTTCGTTCAATATTTATCATCAGCCCTGACTATTTGAATACCTTCATTAGTGCAAAATTTTCAAATTTTAATCCTTTGTTTATATTTTCATTCCGTGACATGCTCAGATTTATGTAAAAACTCTAATTTTACTAATAAGGTCACTGTTTAAAATTTTATTCTATTACAAAAATTTAACTTTTAATTTTAAAAATTAACAAATCTTAAATTTTATTTATTAATATATTTTTATTCATTAAATATTTTTACCTGTACATCTTTAGCAAATAGAAAATTACCATGTGTAACAATTGCCCAAAAATGCATAAAAAATTGACTCGGTGCTAAAATATTTGCACAACAACAAAAATATTTGCACAACAGTGCAAAATATTTTTATAGGAAATCCTGAATTCTTTTTATACCACAGATTATTTCTACAACCTCAAAACATTACAAACACTCTCTATTTGCCTACTGTGTCCTAGAAAAAAAGAGAAAATCATTCGTGCAAATTGATTTGCACAAAAATGTTAATTGTTTTTATTAGATTACACAAAGTTTCCAGTTCAATTGAGTGAGTTTTTATGTCATTCAACCAAAAAAAATGCTTCAAGCAGCTGACTCCGCCGCTCATCCGCCGTAGCCTCCACCTCCAAGGATTTCTTGCTACACCCACATCAAATACTCTCACTTTTCCAATGACAAAAACCAAACCAAATTCCAAAAAAAATCTGCAATTTAGCCGGATCCAAAAAAAATTTGCAACAACAAAGAATTCTTCACACCTACATTAAATCCTCCCCTTTTACCTGTTAATGCAAATGATGTCGGATAATTTATCGAGGTTGCCGACAACCTCTGTCACAGATTTGCAATTTCGCCGCCGTCTCGACCACCATCACCACCAAAACATCACCCCCAATACAGAATCAACATCGCCGCCATCGGGATAAAATATTGATGCGTTGTCGATTCTTGGAGAAAACACGACGAAGACGCCGTCTTCACGCACCCGGCGACAGGATCTGTACAGATCCGCCGCCGTTAACCACCGCCATCACACAAATCGGCCGCCTACCCTTTGTCTTCAGATCCGCTGCACCACCCTTAGATTTGTAACCAAACTCCTCAAAAAATCACGCAGCGGCGGCCTTGTGTTTGTCGGGGACGGGTGGTCGCGGCGCCTTAAGTTTGGGAGAGATGGGGGCGGCGCCGCTGCGGGAGGGAGGGAAATTTGTGTGAGGGTGGTGGCGGTCTTCCTCGTGGAGGAGGGGGGTTGTTATGTTGTTTGGGAGGGGAGGGCGGCGGTAGGGGACGAGAGGGAAGAAGGTGAAAAGTAATAGGGAGAGAATTGGAGGTGGGGGGATCCGAGTGAAAATTGAGGGGAGAGAGAGTAATGGGAGGTGATAAGGGTGATAAGGGTAATAAGGGGAATTCATGTGGAGTTTTGTACCTATGGGTGATAAGGGTAATAAGGGTATGTGGGGTTTTGAGTGCACCTATAACTAATTAAAAGACAAATTTTGAACCTATGGGTAATTTTCCCTTTTGTAATTCGGATACATCTCATGCCTTTATTAATAAAATCACATTTTTCCAACAAAAAAAAAAAAAACTAAAAGTTGTTCTAGAATTAGAATATCTGATCGAAAATCTTTCCGTCTATTTTCAGAAAGGGTCCAGTTATTAACACCCCCAACATTAGTAGATACACCCATGAAAATTAGGAACTACCTATTATACCCTTCATTAAAAAACCTAAATTTTACTTTTTGTTTTTGTTTTCTTTTTTTTTTCCTTCAGCCGCCCCTCCCATTTCCCCTTTTCTCCAATCGGCTGTCCAGCACCATCCGCTGCCGCCTCCCGCCACCATCGTCGCCGCGCCGCCGCCTGCTGCCTCATGTCTAGCAAACAGTGGCCACAAAACTTTCAGATAATCAACGTTGTCCTACTCCCTCTCTCTTCCCCATTCTATTCCATTTTCTCTTTTTCTTCATTGTAAACATGTCTTCTTCTTCACTGTAAACATGTCTTTTTCTACTGTCACAGCAACCAAAGTCCCCTTTCTCTCTCTCTTTTCTTTTTTTCAAATAATATGGTGTTTGTTATTAAATAATCTGGGTTTGTAATATATTTTCATGCTGAGAATGGTGTTTTTGGCCGATCATTTTACAGATTTCAGGCGATTCCCGTGGCTTGGTTCTTTCAGTGCTGACAGGAAGAATTTAGGGGAAGAGGGTTATATTTGGTAGTTTATAAAATAAGTGGGTGAATTTATTGATTATGGGGTGTTAATAACCGGACCCTTTCAGAAATAACCGTCTAATGCAAGAGGGTTAAATAATAAGGCCCAATTCTGAAGCCCATCAAGCCCACACACTCCCCAATATATATTCGGAAATCGAAAATCATATTCAAATATTAGCATTAGATTCCGCGCGCAAGCAAATTCATCTGACAAATATGGATGATTCAGCAAAGCAGGCGAACGGCGATATGTGTGCGTCTATCAAATTCGCTATGGCAATGGCAATAATCGAATCTAGGCGCCGGCAGAAGCTTCCTTCTTCTTCCACCACTACTCAAGCCTCCGAATCAGATGCTATCAGATGGAAAAGAAAGGTTCGTGTTCTGACATTTCTCCGATCTTCTTCTGAATAGCGATATGCGTATGTGTGTATATTTATGTATGGTAGTTTTGATCGAGTGTATTTGTGTGTTTGCGTATATTCAGCTGAATTGAGTTCATATTTAATTTTTAAATTTTGGGAACTTTCAGGCGAAAGAGAGGAAAGAAGAAATTCGTAAACTTAAGGAAGATCTGAAAATTGCTGAAGGCAAGGTCTCTTCGCGCTTGTTTATTACCGTATATAGCTTCTAAAAGAATTTGAAAATTAGACATTGTTATTAACATTTCCAAATCTGTTACTATATGTGTCTATGCATATTTCTGTTTTGATTTTGTAGGATCATTAGGTTTCTGACTTGATGAACATCTGATGTCCTAGAAAAGGACTATGAATTTACTTGTGCATTTCTTGCTATTGGTGATTTTGCTTATATAGTTCCCTGATATTTCACTTCAGATGGAGTGCATCATGATCTATTTCCACAAAACGTCTCATGCAAATGCTATTTCTATGATAATTTGGGGCAGCTAAGTCCTAACAGTGAATCTGATCAGAAGAGAATCAATGATGTGCTTCGTCGTAGATTTCTCAGACAAGGTTATCTCTGACCCTTCATTATGCATTATAATGAAGTTAACACCTTGCACATAGTTTCTGAAAATTTTACAACTCTCGTTGTTTCTTATTTTAGTGTTGTTTGTGTCCCTGGCTACATTTTCTTTTATTGAATTGTAAACTTTGTCATTTTGGATTTATTGCAGTGAGATTAAGCGAGAGGAAGAGGAGAAGACTTGATAACTCGTCAGTCGAATCATGTATTTCAGGTGAAAATGCCAAAGTGTTTTTGTTAGAAGTAATGCTAGATAATAATCTAATGGTAACTGCAAATTAGGAAAAAAAAATAGACATCTAATTATTCTGTTAACATCTTATGTGATGGTAGTCGTAAGAAAAGATTTAGTCTGTTTGAACTTGCGAGTTCAACCTTGACAAAGGATTATATATATGGTGATCTTATAAGTATGGTAAAATATATGTATATCTTAGTAATGAAATGATTTTGCATACACTGTTCTTTTCTGAAAGAAGTGTGTTTGCTCAGTCATAATTCATTACTTGGTTGCTTTCTGACTTTTGCTTTGGGCAAAACCAGAATACAAAATGCCTCATCCAGCTAACCTTTTTGTGTGAAAAAAGTACGAAAGTTTGATTTCTTGGAATATTCTAAATGACGTGGTGAATATTTAGTAGTGAAAAAAATATTATAAGGTTCTTATGTCCAACATTTAGAAGTGAAAAACGAAATTTAACTGTTTAGAAACACCAATTCTACTATTACTTTATAATTGGATTGTTCCATGTTCCCATTGCTTATTGGTGAGTATGTCTCTGATATTTGATAATTGTTATTGGTGTTGGAGTAGTAACACTTTTGGTTACAGATAGTGCTGTTGAAAACAAAATGGAGCAAATGAGAACTTCAGTAGATTTTCTTGTGGAGCTTTGTGAGACTTCTGCTCCTAACAGAGTGTGTTGCACTTCCTTGTCTGCCTTCCAGCTTCTATCAATTTGCTTTTGATGAGAAATTATTAATTGCCCATCTTATTTAGCTCTTTTGAACTTGATACATTTTGCAGGTGGAGGAAAGTAATTTCAAGAATTGGTCACACCAAGCCGTTGACTTTATTCTTGGTACCAAATCAACACGAATTCTCAAATCTGCTACTCTAATATTTTTATCTTTTACCGTTAATATTGGTGGTCTAGTTTCTTGGAGATTAATTCGTAAATTGTGCTGCCCCCATTTCCAATCAAATGTGTTTGATTACGTAAGACTAAGGGATGCTTGGTATGGTGATTTGAGAGAGGGGAGTCGGAATAGAATGAAATAGTTTCTTAGGATTGGGATATCCTCTGTAGTGAATTTGATACCACATTTTTTGGGACTGAGTCAAACTCTTCCTAAATAGGAGTTATGAAAGCTATTATCTACTCATCTTTCACTATCATTCTCATTCCCTGATTGTTTTAGATTGAGGTTGAGAAATCATTGAAAATCAGTTATAGTGTCAGAAACTTCATAGAGGATAATACTTGCAATGCAAATTGCTACTTGTGAAATCAGGCAATATTTGTGAAAATCAAGGAAGGCACAGGATTTAGTTCTGTATAAACCAGTCGTTTCTTTTGGGGGCAATTCCTGAGTAATATTTAATGATTATCAGACTATGCCTCATAATCCAGAGAATCTGCTTCTTTAGAAACAGTTGAACATTAGTGGCTCTTTCTTGCGTCATAGTATTTGTCCAGAACTTGCGGTTATTCTCTCTAACTTCTGGTTGAAAATTTGGCATCTCTTGTAACAACGTTTTAACTTAATTTCTCTTGAAGCCACACTAAAGGCTTTGTCACTGGGTGGAAATATAGAGGGGACGACCGAAAGCATTGTGAATAGCTTAATTATGCGCTTGGTGCGAAGGATGTGCAATGGACCACAAGGAAATGGTAAGCCTTTGTCTCATATGGAACTATAGACGTGCTCTGATTATAAACTTGAAAATACTGTTGAATCCTGTGGAAGTTTGAGCAGATTCTTTTGTTTGCTTGAGTGAAACCAATCCAGAGATGTGTTTCATGTGTAGTTTTAGATCTCTAATATTTTGAATGGGGATTTTGCATTACCACTGTTGGTAGTGCTCTGATGTTTTTTGATGCATGCTTCTACTTTATTTTATCCAGCGATTGTTTTTTGCATCATTTATCTTCTGTCCATTTATTTCTCCTCATCCTCTTCTTGACCTTTTTGCTTGTCGTTTCAGAATTGGTGCAATGCGACAATAGTTTACAGTTTAATGTTCAGCATCTGATGCGTACGCTTGGAAGCGATCCTTATATAGGGCAGCGTGTTATTCTTTCAGTCTCTCAGAGAATTTATATGGCTGCAGAAAGTTTACTCTTCATGGATCCATTTGATGGAGCCTTCCCTAAAATGCACAACTCCATGTACACAATGTTAGTTTCAGACTCTATGCTTTGTTAATTATCAACTTATCTCGATATGAGCAATTTGTGTGATGCCAAATCTTCTAAGTAGATTATAAAAAATACTATTAAATATGATAAAAGATAAGTTAAACCCAGGACTGCTTTCTTACTCTAATTAATGCTCTCATGTTTAGCATAACATTTTCTGTGTTCAGGAGATTAAGAGACTATATGGTTCTGTTGTGAATAATAAAATTCTAGTGTGCATTATTAATGTTATGAAACTAGAGATCTTTTTGTTGCAAAAAACCCCTTTAAAAGAATCATGTTGATGGCAGGATTCAGCTTATCGAGTTTCTCATTTCGGACTACTTAATGTCATGGCCAACTAGGCAAGACTTTGAATCAAGTATGTATTTTCTTTTTATTATACTAGCTACTCCATAACTTGTACATCATTATAAATTACATAATGTGGAGATCATACTATTTCAGTCAAAGTTCTCTAGTTATTAGAGGTCTAAACCTAATTTCTTATGATGATCATGTAGAGCTTCTTGAAGAGTGGGTGATATCTGTTTTCCATGCTCGAAAAGCTTTGGAGCTCTTAGAGAGCAGGAATGCACTATACATTCTGTACATGGATCGTGTGATCGGAAATTTGACTAGGCATCTGGGTCAGGTTCCCTTTGTTCACAAGCTACAACCAGATGCTCTTGATAGATTGTTTGGCTGACTGCTGCAGTGACATTTAAGTCGTACATATATCTTCAAGGTACATTTTAACTAAAATAATTAGTGGTATTGTTAGTCCTTCTAAGTAAAACATGAGATATATATATATATAAACTTTGTATTTGATAAATCCAAAAGAATGGTCTCCTAATAATTAATCATCTGTAGTTGGTTGGTTTCATATCATGCACCTTAATGAAATTATGTTCATGATTCCAATTTTCTGATTATTTGAGAAAATTATTGTAGTCCAAAATCAAGAGCAAGAATGAAGATGATTTAGCCTTTAGGTGTCATTTTTTGTGAAGATAGTGTAAATTCAATTTATGTATCCTATTGATACTTCAACCTGAAATAACTTGGTCACTCATGGGTAGAGATTAGTGTTGTATATATATGTATTTACATAATATAATAAATCGAGAGAGCTCTTCATGAAAGAACACAATTTCAGTGAAGTTGCAACTCTTCAGGTTCAACGTGACTATTCGGTGAAGTTGCACCTTTTGTTGAGTGAAAGTCGCAACCTTTTGGTTAATATGACTTTCCGATGAGTTGCAACCTTTCGGTGCAATCCTTGAGTATCTATAAATACTTAGGAAGAGTGGAGAGTTGACATCGAGAATTAGACTTTCTCGAGACATGGAGAAATCAAGTTTCTCTAAACATTGAAAGTCGAGTCTCTCTATATATCTAGTCTTTATTTTGAGTTTTATATACACACTTGTGATTTCTGCTTCTGAAATTCGTTAGAGTGTAACTATCGAATTTCCGTGGAATAGGTTTTGTATCCTAGAAGGTTAATTCCTTGTGAACCATTTACACCTATATGGAAGGAATTAATACCTTTAAAGATAACATCACTTTTCGGCGTGCCTAACCTATTATTAACTCCATTACCCACACAAATATACAACAATTAGAGTATGTTGCTGCATTGCCTTGGTCAATTAAAGTTGGCTACTTAGAACATAACTTGATGTGTCCTATTATTATATTTCTTACTTCTACGACTCTTTAGGTATAAGGGTGTCCCAACACATTAATTTTTTATCTTCTTCTTGACCACTACCACATTTGGATCATAGCGTTGAACAACGTATTCTTTAATCATTCCTGATTTCGTGCACTCTATCTTTCTAATTTTTAAACATCATGTATACATTATAACACCTTTCACCAACCTCAAACTTTATTTCATAGACTTTGCCTGATCACTCTTCCAGCTATGACCAAAACGAAATCTTTAATCTCTCTATGGCTGATAACACTAGTACTCATGTTCTTGTCCCATTTCCATGAAATTAGTACCTCGAAATCTTCGATTGAAATCGAGACCCCCTCTTTGGAGGAACATGGAACACAAACCTTAGGAAAGTGCAAGCAGTTGTCATGTCCTAGGAAGATGGTTGTCCAAATCAAGAAGAGGCTTCGCACCATACCGGGGTCTGGCGAAATCATCCGAAGTTGGACGTGGAAAAACGTTGTCGCTCCTTCATGTTTGTTTTGCTCTTAGTTTCTCCATTTTCTTTGCTTTCTTCTCTCTATAGACTTGCAAAGGTGGTTATGAACTTATGATCATATCCAGTTGTGGTGTTGTGTTGTTGAAGTAGCTGTTACTGCCTGTATTACTTTCTTATGTCGTCCAATCGATATGCTACTTAAAAATACGCATACATGGGATGTAAAGCGTGCCTTTTTGTTGTTGTTGTTGTTTCTATTTTCTTGAGAATGTATTATTGGGATGATGGATCCATGGGGTAAGATATGAGTAAGGTTTTTTTTTTTTTCATGATTTGGACGATCACTTGCGTAATGGTCAACATCAGCCTGGTTATAATGCATGTTATCATGGTCGAATAAATCTTGTTAAAGCAGAGATGTTTATTTATTCTCTTGTGTTATTTATGTATTGTGATTTCAAAAAATTAATAAATCAGTGAAATCCATGTTACGAAAGTATACAGGACATGCTAAGGGGGGAATAATTAAAACTAATCCAATAGCAATATAATTCACAAAATCTTTATATCAATATTAAAATTAATTGACTTTAATCAAAAGTAAGGGTATAAGGGCTATTGGAAATGGAAACTAACAAGGGGAAATTATAGTAGTGGGTATTAATTTTGGTCAAAATTTTGTACTCCGTAATATTCTCATTTCTTTTTTATGAATTTGTAACAAGAATATATATCACAACATCCTTTAATATTTTTTTATTAAAACATTTTTCAGCCAGCTTTTCAAATCTTATTCCTACTTTTCAAAAGCTTTCACAAAAAAACTTGACATTAATAAAGAACACAACAAAATGCAGCTTTGAGTCTTTCAATACTTTACTTTATTTTATTAAATCCTCAACATAAAAAAACATTGAGGATTTAATAGGCAATACCAGTATATTTTTTATAAAACTGAAGATGAATAAAAATGGTATATCCGTATAAATTGAAGAGGTTAAAAATGAATTTATCCATAGAAAAAGCTAAAAGGCTGCCCTAGGCACGTGATACACACCTAGCATAAAAAATAGGATCTTAGAACTTTGAAGATGAATATAAAGTAGGCATCTGCCTACTAAGGAAACAGAACAAATGCTGCTGCCAATTAATTGTCAAAGTTTTATATCTTTTATAATTTCTCACATTCTACTAATACCTCATCTTTCAATAGCAAATAAAGAGTAAATTAATTGAGCTAAACATGAAAAAAATAAAAAAAATAAAAGCTGATATTAAATTAGGCCAGTGCATGATAAGCATGTAGCTTGATCTTCAAGATAGATATATACACAATTCCCATGTAATTCATCTGTACATCGACCCCCCTTAAGCTTATATTCCTCTTCTTTTTAAGATTCTTGATTATCATATATATATATATATATATATATATATATAGCTTCAGCCTTCAACAAGAGACACACACATAAATATATAATCACCCCTGTGAAAAAGAACCTATACAGAATCCAAGCCCCATCAAAAGAGCTTGAAGTTGAACCATGAAAATGCCAATACTTTCATGGATGTGCTTAATCATGTGTGCACAAGCCATTGCTTTCATCGCGTGCCAAAAAGGTATAGTTTTCGTTGCAACGATTAATATTTAATCCTGTTTCGACTATTTGTTTCTAAGTAGAATACATGTTTTTTTCAGAACTTGCAACAGCTGTGAATGTGAAAATAAGTGATAGAGATGATGAGCAACATGTGATAGGAGTAGAAGCTGTTGTTCATCAAAAAAGAGGAGCTTATGGAGGATCAGATCTTGTGAAGAAGCCAAACAATAAAAATGGGGCCTCTAATTTGCCTGCAGTAAATACTCTTGGTGGTATCACTTTCTCTGTTTTTATGCTACTTGTTCTACTGGTTTGAGCTTCTGTAATTTGGTTGTGTGCTTCTAGTCTGGGGATTATTAAATAAAAGCTGAGGGTATGTTTGTTCTGTGACTTTGAAATTCCATGAATTTAATACAAAATGTGTTTGTTTTGAGATTCTGGCCGGGTGAGATTTTGTTTTATGTCAAATTAATGTTTTGATAGTGATTGAGGTTGTATTATTATATTGTATTGAGAGTGAGAAATAGTGATGTGATTGTATTAAATTTTATGGAAAACATATGTATAAGTGTATTTTATAAGAGTGATTGTTGAAATCTATTTTCAAATCTCAAACTATAATAAAACTTGGTTCATAAAGTTCTAAATTCATTCACGTGAGTTACAAAACAAACACAACCTAATTTTAATTAAATTCTACTTGCAGACACGAATTCATCAGAGAAGCTATAGCCCAAGGATTTTTTCCTTCCCCAGGTTGTGGTCAAGCTGTTGATGAGAGTGCCATAAAGGTAGAGTTGGGAATTGGGATATGCAATGGATGAAATCAGACTAAACTGTTACCAATTTATTCGATTCACGGTTTAAAAAATATTTGTGAGAGCTCATTTAATAAGATTCGTCTAATATAAACTAACAAACTCACTCAATCATATCGGTTAGCTCGTGACCGGACGACCTACCTCGTCTAATTTATGGAGTAATTAATACTTTAATTTTTAATTTTAATTTTCACATTTAGTACTTATAAGTTATAATAAGTAAACTTATCTAATTAAACGAAATCATATCCCCATGCACCAATTTTAATTTGGATGAACTATGCACTCTAAACCCTAATTCCTAAACAATGAACCTTAAATCATATATGAATCATTAGGGTCGGGTGAACCATGAACCACTTGGGCCGAGTAAACCATGAACCATTCGGGCCAAATTTGGGTCTGGGTCGTTAAAAAAAACTGAAAAAAATAAGAAAATGAACTCCTAAAATTAAATTGCACCAAATTGATTTGGTGCAAATGATGAACTGGAAAATTTGCCAATCATATAAGTTAGTGGATATATGCGATTATATAATTTTATTTTTGAAATATTCATGAACAATTTAATTTACAATTAATATTATTAAGCTCATTAAACTCGGTTAGGGTAAAAAAAAAAAAAAAATCGAGTTCGCCTCGATTTGATTATATTCTTGGTCGATAGAATTTACTTTTCTGCATGCAGTCATCATACTATCATATATATAAATCTATTATTCTGGAAAATCTCATGTTCAAAATGATAATCAGCCATGTTTCAACATTTTTTTTAATTTTTTTTTGACATTACCATGTTTCAACATAAATCAGTATAAACTGAGAAAAATAGGTGACAACTGAAATGAAAGAGGGTCCTTTTGTTGTGATTTCATAGTATTCGAAATTTACGTCTTTTAGCCTGATTAAATTACATATAGATGGTAATTAATTCAAATCAGAGTGAGGAAGGGATAAAATTAACTCAGTGATGATATGAATGCTAAAAAAACATCACTTGGATAAAAGTGTTGCAAATAGATTGTAGATGCATAAAAATTATTTGGAATAACGCCACCAACAGGAAGTAGCAAGCAGAATATTATTTTGAATAACATACAATATCCAGGAACTAGAGTTTCACATAGTAATACACACAACATATATATATACACATCAAAATGATAAAACAGAACGTTTGGGCAAGTGAAACACTCACTGTACCTTGTCAATGGAATAATCTGCTAGATAATTTACGGAATAGTCTCTTTCCCACTTTGTCCGATCAAATTCTGAATACGTCTGTTTGAAACCGCTCATCATACAACCTCCAATGATCATATCTTTCAGTATGATAAACAGACCTTGGGATATAAAAATTGGGCTTCTTGAAAGTATTCAATTTCTTCAGATTTTCAGATGCATTTACCATATCCCGACTGGTCACATTTGCACATCCCGATAAATCAAAGTACTCCAGATCCTGACACCCTTCGGAGATGAGAGTGAGCCCTTTAGCTGTCAACTTGGAGAATCGAAGCTCAAGATGGAGAAGACGAGGCATGTATTTAGAGATAGCAGCAGCTTCTGAATCTCCATCCTGAGGACAGGCATCAAGATACTCGTTCGGGACGATTCCTGTATGTTGTGAAGGATCCAACCAGTTCATGAAGTTTCGTTTGAGAATAAGCATGTTAGGACAATGAGCTCCTACGGTTGCCAAAGAGCTGTGAGATATTTCATAGCAATAGCTAACGTCGAGCTCCTTGATCTTGGGGCAACTCGATGCTATTTCGGTCATAATTGAATCGGAGACATGAGGAGAGCTCTTGATAGAAAGAACTTGAAGATTTGGGCACCTGGAAGATTCTAAGTTTGCATAATTGCTTATTTATACAACACCTCAAACCAGCAAAAGCCAATGGCAAGAAGGAAATGCATAATCATTTTGACCAAGTTAAGCTTCTAGACAAAAACTTCTATAAACTTTGTTCACTGAAATTTAATGGTGAAACCGCTAATACTGTTTAGTATACAAAGTAAAACAGTTTAACATACGAGGTAATACTGCTTAGCATACAAAATATCACAGTTTAGTGATTTTAAGAAGAAAAACACATAAATATAAGCAATTATTAAAAAAAGTGATACTTTGTATGCTGAACGATATTACTTACTAAATAGTTTTACTTTTAAGAAGAGAGTCCACGTTCAAGGGGACTACTCAAGCTTTTATAACAACAAAGTGAGAATCACTTGGAACAAAATGAAACCTGCAATTGGGTAGACCTATTTTCCATTTATCCCCAATTCAGCTTAATCTATTGAGTTCCAGGAAAAAGAGATAGCAAATTCAAGTAACGAGGCAAAGAAGCCTTTCAATTATCAATTTCAGACTCGTCTCTGGAAGACTAGGGCCCTAGGAAACACCTAAACTAGCATATATATCTATTCCAAAAAATCAAATTTAAAAAAAAAATAAAAAAATTCAACCTTCCTTGGAAAAGCATGAAATTTTAACTAGAGGCATCGATATTCAGTTATGCGCAAGTGAGAGCTTTAATGATGAAGAAACATCAATCAATTGCAAATTAAATTGCGGATCAAACGAAAATATTCAACCTCAATTAGGAAGACCTAAATCAGAAAAAAAAAATAGCTATAAAATTGAAAAGAAACACATATTCAATCACACGCACATACAATCCAACAGAAAGAAACGCATACCTTTCCGCAACCAACGAGAGCGACCGATCAGAGCAATGCCTGACGCGGATTTCAGAGAGGTATCCTGCACTCCAAGCGACGACGGATCGGACCATATTATCGATCCTGCGCTCAAACTCCGGGTTCCAGAATCGGGGCAACTCGGCCGCAGAATCGAAATGAGATTCGAGATCGAGCACCGAATTGAGGCAGGGATCCTTGCAGGCGTGATGCCACGCCTTGCACACGCGCATAACGCCTCGCCATCGTTCCTCCAGGGAGAGGCGGGAGAGGATGTTGAGGAGACACTCGTGAGTTAACTCGGCCCAGTCGGAGGTGGCGACTCGGTCTGACTCGGTGCCTTTGGCGTCCTTTTCTTTCTCATTGTTCATTTTTTAAGAAAGTGGATGGAATTGTTGTGCGATATGCACGAGTACTTTGTTTATGGAACGACCTTACTCTCTCCCCGGGTGTTACGGATCCTGTGCTTCGCACAAATCTAATCTCGATTTGTTTTTCATTTCAATGTGACATAATCACATAATATTACTACTTTTATAAAAGGGTGGATCTCATATACACCCAGCTGCACGGTGCACTTGGATGCATAATAAATTAAGAGTGTAAAATTCTGAAATCAATAGTCGGGCGGTTCAAGCATCTAGGCTGCCTAGGCGGGGACTAATCGGCTCGGATTTTGTTTTTGTTTTTTTCATTTAAATAAATTTTATTTACTTTATCGATAATAAAATTACACTTCAAAATTAATTAATAAATTCATTATACAACCGTTTAAATCAAGATAACAATTCAAACACATTTTTGTATATCCATTATTCATTATCCATTATAGAGTACAAGAAGCGGATAACGAGTAAATGACGGCGATTAAGGCGAGCAATTCTCTCAATTTGAATTCGGACATATTTTATTTATGTTAGGCGTATTTTAATATTTTTTAATTAATAATTGAAAAGACGTATTTTTTTTGGAGAAAAAAAAAATAAAATAAAGCAATCCACCTAGTTCTCGACTTGGCCGCCTAGGCAAAATTAGGTCGACCGACGACCGTCTAACGCCTAGACTGACTTTTGCATCACTGGAATAAACACATTTTAATATTAAAAAAAATCCTATAGATTTAATTATAGTTTAGTTTAGACCAAATAATCAAATCGAGCACATATTTTTTTATTTTCATCAAATTTAATATATTCTTTGTTATGTCTCCAAATTTACCGCATACTTTCACTTAATATTTAATAATTTCCTAAATCATAAATTTCGACAAAGTTCGTCTGATGTGGTTATTGGAGTTCACATGTTTTATTCACGTGTAAATATTAAAATTAAAAAAAATAAATCACCGCCTAAAATTTGAAAATAATGACTCAAGTTGTTTATATATCTTGTGTTTTCTAATTTTAGGTGGTGATTTATTTATTTTTTTATTTTATTATTTACACGTAAGAATGATAAGTGACCTCCGGCGACCATGTCAGACGGACCGTGCCAGAAATGATGACCCGTGATGTTTTTAAATTTTAAGTTAAAGTATGTGTTGAATTTGAAAAGAGAAAAAATATATGCTAAAATTGATGAAAAATTAAAAGTATGTGTTAGATTTGATTATTTAACCTTTAATTTAATGGGAAAAAAAGTAGAAAAGGTTTATCATTTCTACTACATTTTTATACTATATGCTTTCTTATGAAAATTCTTATTGAGTTTTTTTATATATTTTTTAGATGAATAGGTAGTGCCTAGTACATACATTAAATATTATTTTAACATTTGATTTTTTAAGCATAAGCAGCATTTAAATTGCAAGAATAAATTATTATAAATTATGAATTATTTTAAAATATTTCGAATTGAGAGATGCATCCGCAACTAGATTAAATTAATTAACTCACCAAAGTGTTGTTTGCAAGCTCTTAAAATGAATTAGAATAAAAATATTATACACATCTTAATTTGGATATACTTTTATGAATGGAAAAGTCTTCTTTTTGAAAGGCAAACCTCACTGTATAATATATTGGGGTGAAACGCCAGAGTACAGTGAAGTTTATAGGAATGTCTTCATCTCATCGTGTTATGATCTCACACAAAAATTTACTCTTTGAAAAGTTATTTATGTCAACTATTTTCATGTTTTTTTAAATTATTTTCTATTAATGGGCATTCAGTTCAAATTTTTTAATTGAAATAATAATGAAAATGAACATGAAGTAATTATGATGGTTTTTATAAATAAAAGATGATCAATTCACCTTCGTAATACTAAATACGAGGTAATAAAAATCAAAATAAGATAATCATTACCCCCAATTTTGATTAACAACTTCCTCTCCTTATATCATTTTTCCTCTATCATTCCATTGTTCCTCAATCAACAATCATTTTTGCCCCCACTTATATCAAAATTTGAACAAAACACTATCAATGTAACCGCCAAACTCACGATAATTCACTATTCAATGATTTATTACAATTTCCATGGAATCAAGCGTTTCACTTACTAAAACTATTCTGCATGGGGCTCAAGCTAAAACAGGTTGAATTACCTTAAGACTCAAAAACCAGTATTAATACATATGCATTTGGAAAAGGAAGCCTGAAAGGATGGAGCTGAAGCCAAATCTCCTCTTTGGAAACTTAGCCACGGTAGAATATACCTTAAAGCCCAAATCATCAGATGAACTTTTTTATCAGATTATAAAGAAGCTATTCTTTAACCTAGCATGTAGTAATGACTACTTACAGGCCAAATTACATTTCAAGCAATTAAAAATGTCGAAGATAAACAAGCAAACATGAAACACTGCATAGTTGGGGGCCAGTCTCAAATAAGTTGATAATCACTGAAGCAGGAGTGGCTATGAGAAAAAAAAGGGAAAAAAAAAAAGGAATTGAAGACATAGTATGGCCTTCACAAAGGCGATGTTAATGAGGAGCTTATGAACAACACAAAGATATTCACAATGCTAGTATATTGCATACACCTGATGGTTACTAGAGCTACACAACCTAATTCTCCCAAATTATATTCAAAACCATCCCATATCTTTCACTATATGATGTGAACAAATCCTCCATCTAGTTAGATTACATTCGTACGACGTTTATATCAAAACTCTGGTTAAACAACAGTTTATGTTGGCTCCACCCATATTGCATCTATGAGTCAAAATCTAGTCTAAGATTCATGAAGGATGTGCTTATGCCATGGCAAATTTATATCAACTAGCTTTAGCCATTGCAAGTACCAAATGATTGAATATGTAGATCCATTTGCTTGATATCATGATAGAAGAAATATACTAAAGGTGTGAGTTATTTAGGTGGTGTTTTCAACTGCTAAGAATCGCTTTTTATTTGAAAAGGCTGGGTCAAACGTGCTTAAAAGAAAAGTGATTCTAACTGTTGCAATTGAGTTTAAAAAGCAGGCTCTTAAGTCCCTTTTACATCACGTAATCAACCCCAATCCCCAACAAAAAGAGAAGCAAGTAAGAAAGGAGAGCAATTGAGAAAAGATCACTAAACATGTACAAAGTGATAAACAGAGAATCAAAATTCACTAAATTGAAAACACCATCAATCTACATGAGCAGTATGCTAACTCCAACAAAAAAAAAACTACTACAGATTTAAGAAGTCGGCACAATTGAAAAATGGAGCCAGAACAAATTCACAATTAAAAACACAGATTTTCAAAACAGATTTTCATTCACCAAATTCGAGATAAATTTACAGAACAAGTAATCACATTAAACACCAATAATAAAATTCAATACCCAAACAGAAACAGTACCAACAAATTGGGGGAAACGGGAGAAGTGCTATGCTAGCTGATAGTAATGTCCACGGAATCTATCAGGATCGAGGCAGGCGATAGCGTAGAGAGCGTAGATAATTCCAGGAACGTAGCCCAAAATAGTCAGCACCAAACAGATAAAAAACTCCACCTGCAAATTTGAATAACTCAATCAAAATCATGGCGGAATTATGAGATTGTCGGTTGATTTTGAAGAGTAGAAATTACTGACCGTGCAGCAGCCATGGCGGAGGCAAACGCCGGGAGGAGGGAGGAGGATTGCGATTAGGATTTCACAGAAGATTAAGCATCCTGACCTGACGCCATTTCCTTCTCCTTTCTCTCCCCCTCTTGATATTTTCCTTCCTTTCTAAGTTTGAGAATTGAGATTTTAAAAACTTTTTTTTGACTTGATAAATATGTTGGAGTCGGGGTCGCGGGTCGAACCGGATTATATCCAGATTCATCTAATTTAAGTGCGCAAGTGTGAAGAAAAAAATTAAATTAACTTTTTTTTTTGTTTTTTTATTTGGTGTATATATTTTTATTAATAATTATATTAATTCATTTTATACGAGAATTTTATACGGAATTTATTTTACTAGTGCAGCCCGAAGTTCTACGCCGAATTTATCAATGATTAGTAAATTATTAAAGGAGAAACATCGAAATTATAGTGTCCTTTGAAAAAAAATATAAAATTTTTAAAAATAATGATCTCGGCTTGTTAATGCTCGAAATCGACTCGTTTATATTGATAAACTAATCAAGCTCGAGCTCGTGAAATATTCGATTTACTAACATATCTACTCGAGCTCGGCTCGTTAGGCTCGATAATTATGATTTTTTTGTACTTTCATTAGGCTCAGCTCATTAGGCTTTATAGACCCGTTTGTAAGTCAAATCGAGCTCTATTTCTAGCTCGATAAGAGCTTGATCTTCAAATACTTGACTCGACTCGAATAACAACTCTAACGTACATTTTAACAATAAGAAATTTTTAGTATGAAAATATGCATAGTGTGATACGAATTGTGATACAAATTTAAATTAAATTTTATTTTGTAAATCTAGTAATTGGTCCTTATTAATTCCTCTTAGTAATATTTTTTATTTAATATGATATAGTGCATGGGTGAGTGTCCCATAGTTATTTAATTACTTATAATTTTTAATTAAGCACCAAATTCAGCACAATACTTAATTTTATAAAATAATTTAAAATTAAAAAAAAACTAGATAAAGAGAAATAAAAAATTAATAATTTGAGGTCATATAGTTAAAATCAATAAAAACACTTTGAAAATTTATAAAATTAATATTTAGGTTTGGAATTATTTTATATATGTAATACTAATATAATATAGATGTCAAATAAAAAATGGCAAATACAATTGAATTTGAAATTATAGGTAAAAAGTAAAAGGAAAAAAAATCATAATTACTAGATTTGTAAAGAGTGGGTCTCATGTCCACCCGGGTGCACCGTACACTTATAGTGCATTTTAGAAATGTGCAACTATATAAAACAGAAATGTGCAACTATTCCAAATAGAAATATGCAACTATGTTCCCATATTAACAATTGCACTTTTCTATGTAAAAAATCGCACTTTCAACATAACAAGTTCCCATATTAACAATTGCATTTTTCTATGTAAATAAATCGCACTTTTCAACATAACAAACAGACGCGTTTAAAATCGTTATGATAGTCTAATCGTCCCGGATCATCTGAAGACCTAATTTTTGTAAAACCAACCTTTTTCAAGAGTGATGTTCACACTTCACTGCCTCACCACAAACTAAATTCAAATGGAAAATTGTACAGTCAGTCGGTCACTCCCACTATTTCTATATTTGTAGTTCGAATTTGAATGAACAAAATAGTTTATTACAGCCGTAAATTTAGGGAAATTAAGCCAACAAGAGTAATACGTGAAGAATAATGAAGAATCAATGGTTGAAATGCTGCCTATAATCATCATCGTCATCGGAGCCATCTCGTACCACAATGGCATAAACAGCATACATTATCCCAGGAACATACCCTAATAGTGTCAGCACCACACATATCAAGAACTCACACTGCAATGAAATCACAAACAATTTAAAAGTTACACAAAAATTCGTATGAGACGATTTCATTTTATTTTTTTCGTACATGATACTGGGTACAAACTTAGTCCAAATCAACACTCACTTCTTTTAAAGTGTTAAAGTGTTGTGTCCAAATTATACTTTATATCACCGTGAGACTGTCTCACGCAAGTGTGCATTTTTTAATTATATATACTCGGATTATTTAATTTTTATCTACTAACACAAAACTTGCATATATATTTGATATTCATGAAAAATTGGACATACACTGCAGCAGCCATTTCTGAAGAAGACTCCCAATGGTGGTAGAAGGATTGCAAGGAGAATTTCCATGAAAACCGCACATCTTGATGCCATTTTTTAGATTAATTAATCAATCACCATATAATAAATGTAGATGTAGATGAAGAAAAATTACACTAATTATTTTGATGATCAATCGTTTAACTGCTTTATGTGGGAGCGTTGGATCTGGAATTGCTAGTCTTGATCAGGCGATGAATAACAACAATAAGAGAGACCACTCTTAATTATAGGATCTTAATTGATTGGGTTCATTCTTGCCTTTGCACTATTTGAGGGTAGAGTGGTCAAACACTTGTGATTTTCTTTTTCTATAGTGGTTTAAAGGTTTAATTATTATTTGCTCTTAAATATGGCAAAGTCTTATATGTACTATGTATACCGTGTAATTTGAGCACATTTCTTAAAGGGATTAAAGTTTTTATAGTCCAATAATTTACATCGATTTTGATTATGGTCCTGCAAGATTCGCAAAATTATGAAATTGGTCTATTAATCTGCTGCAACAGGTGTTCTGAGCTGGTCATATGTCACGTTTGTAATTAGCTTTTGGGATTAAAGTTTTTGTAGTCTAATTATTACATCAATTTTGATTTTAGTTTCATAAGTATTGACTTTTGATTATGGTCATGTAAGTTTTTAAATTTTTTTAAATTGGTTCATTAACTTGTTGTAGCAGGTGACCAAGTCTGTCATACCCCACGTGTGTAATTAATTATTTTTTCCTTCAATTTAGAAGCGCCACCTGAAATTCATAATACTTATACTTACGGGTCGCATTTTTTGGTTGAGTTTAAAGAAAAACCAAAATATTAAAAGATAAATTGGAGCGGGTCTGATTATCGGTCTGAAAACCGCCCCCACTACTTATTTTTTGCCCTAACCCACTACTAAAATCGACCCGTATCAGAAAACCAAACTTGAAAACTCTTTGCAATCGACAGAAACGTGAACAACAAACTTTCTATTTTCCATCTCAAAACGCCAATCAATGGCGAAGAAGAAACTTAATCGAAGAGGAATGAGGCACCATCGGTTCGAAGTAGAACAAAACGAGGGCTCACAACAAGAAAATCTAAAAAATTGTCATCCACCACATCGTTCTCCACTTCAGAAGTTAAGTACACACTCTATTTTTAATGTGATAACTAATGTGTGACAACATCAATAATTCATTCTTTCTTTCACAGTCAACATCTTGTGTTTCTACATGTTATTTTTCTTGTTGTATTTTGCAAGATAATATTTAGAGAATATTCTAGAGAAATATTGGATAATGAAAAACAGTTGGTTTAATAGTAGAAGATAATTAAAAGCATGTGGGAAGTTACTAACCATGTTTAAAGAGAGTTGTATATGTTGGGATTATACTGGAAAATATGCTTTTTACTTTGTATAATCAGACTGAATTTCGGACTTATTTACTGAAATAAATTGTTTATCACTGATTCTTTAAATATCATCGAATGTTACATATATTTACTGCATAACTGTTCAATAAATAGTATGTGTTACATTGTAGTTAATTTAGTGATACCGCATCACGTAAGATTAAATTAACGCCTCCTTGTAACTAAAAGTACACCATTCACGACCTAGATGGAAATGAACAATCCATCGTGAAAGGTTGTAGTGTAAGACTCAGATTAGTTTGTCTTGACCAAGAGATTACACTAGTGCATGACTGATGCATTGAAGAGGACCTACAGGAGGACAAATTCTTCAGAACTGAACTAGGAAGAATTAGACCTCAATGATTAGTTATTTCTTAATCTTCGTCCCTTAAATAGGATTGCGTGTGGTTGGTAACTATTGCTTTGACTTATTACGAGAAGAGAATCAATGAGATTCAATACTCAATATCTTGGGCAATATTATTGGTCACATACGATTGCTAAGATTTAATACGGAGAATTGTGTGCAAAACGCTTTGTTCGATTTGCCCCTTGGGAGGTTCATAAGTTTTATCATACCAAATCTTGCAAGTGGAACTAGTTTTGGTATGGATAATAATGTTGAACCGTTTTTTTACCAAGGATAAAAGATATTAATTAATGGAAAGCTATTTCAAAGGCTTGAATTAATTAATGGGCTAGATAATCTTAAACACCGGGAATAATAATAGCAGAGCCATATTAATCGTAATATGGGTTAAGATGGATAGTGCAATATTAATTATGTAGTGGGATTAATTAATATTTATGTGCTTGAATAATATTGTGGCTCAATATTGATAATTAAAGGTCCATTGGAAGATCCAATCTTAATTCTCCTAAAGGGCTCCCCAAGTAGCCCAACATAAAGTCCAATAACTGAAAAAAGTGTTTAAAAATAAGATAAATATTTGTTGCTCATTTTTCCTAATTTTCGAAAATTATAAATAAAAGAGGAGAAAAGATTTTTTTTTTGAATTTTGTTATGGAATGAAGATATGTATTCTTGGAATACAAGATTATCTCATTAAATTCAAGAAATCTACCACTTGGTTATTTATGGTGAGATTTTTGAAATTTTCAAAGAATAAGGGAAAGAAAGATTTTCTTGAAAAAATATTATGGAAGATATGTATTTCTTGAAATACAAGTATATCTCATAAATTCAAGAAGATCCAAATCTTGGAATCTTGATTCTTGTTTTTTTTCGAAAATTCCATAACAAGATGAGGTGGGATTTTTGTGGAATATTTTAATTATGGAGAAAAGAATATAGGAGATATATTCAAGATTTCTTGGAGATCAAGAAAAGATTTTCCCACATTGGTTTTTCCTCAAAATTTCGACCACCACCCCATCTATAAATAGGGGATGATTCTTTCATTCTCAAGTACAATTTCATGTGCTGGAAAAATTAGTAAATCCACAAAGGTGGTGCAACAAAGTTTATTTTTCCTTTTGTTAATTGTTCGCGAGCATCCTTCCACCGGATTGTCGAGCAAGGACTAGGGAATACTTGGGAATGTCTTTTGGTGTGTTTTTCATCGACGAGACCATTGTCATTCCAAGAGGTAAGTTCACTTAAACTCGTAGTAATTCTGCATGCGTAGGATTTACGTGAACTGTTTATATGCATGATTTGTTGTTGAATTATTATTTGAATTAATTTAGGATTAATTCATGCTAGTAATAATTGTTAGAATTAAATTTGTATTTAAATATTCATCCCGAATAGATCCGGACAATTAATTTCCCAACAGTATAATGGATAATGGGTCCTATTTTATAGGATACATGAATACTACCATTTGGACATGCCATAATGAAATATTTCGCACATATGGTGTCACATTGTTTTCAGAAAACATATAGACTTTCGTGTATTTACCGAGTCTACAGGTTTTCTGTTAAGATCTTGGATGTTGTCCAAAATGTTGTTCAACATTTCTGACAACATTAGAGTTCGTTTTTTCTCCTAAAACTAATTTCGAATATTTTATGTTGTCCACAATGTTCTTGTAAGCAGGTTGACAACTTACAAAGATGCTTAAGTCAAGCTGTTGCATATTAAAAAATAGTGAGAGTTGTGGAGAACATGAGTAGTTATCGAGATCATAGAGTTAGTGTGGGATGATTTCCTAGGCTGCCCAGACTGCCTAGTTGAAGGAAAATGCAGTTGAATTTTGTGGTCTATATATACACATTGCATGATTTATTTTAGACATGAATTCAAAATTCTATGAATTTAAAAATTTAGATAAATAGTAAAAATATGTGTTTATTTTTAGATTTTTATAGGGTTAGATTTTTGTTTTATGTCAAATCAATATATAATAGTGATTAATGTTGTATTATTATAATGTATTGAGAGTGGAAAAAAGTAGTGATGTGATAACATTGAATTTTGTGAAAAATAGGTGTGTAAGTATATTTTATTGGAGTAAATTTTTAAAGTTTGATTTTAAATCTTAGACTATAATGGGACTTGGATTTTAAAATTCTAAAAAGATATGAATTATTACGACATAAAGTATAATACTCATAATATTAAAGAGTATGACTTATATTATAAATGAACGGTCTTGATAATATGCCCGCAGGTGGGCACAAACTTATATGACCACCGCTTATGTGGCACGCCACATATGCAAGGTCTCCACCATCATTTAATTAGTTTATTTAATTAATTCAATCTTCTCATTAATTATATAAGCCTAAACCCTAAACTATGAACCATTCAGGCCGGGTTGGGTAAAAAAAAATATAATTAATGATATTAGGTAAAATATGAAATATATATAAATGAGAGGATTTAATTAATTAAATAAATTAATTAAATGATGGTGGAGACCTTACATATGTGGTGTGCCACATAAGCGGTGGACATATAAATTTGTGCCCACCTGCAGACATATTATCAAATCCATATAAAAGAAACATTAGTACTAAAAATTAATGAATATAATTTACATTACAAAATGTATCAATCATGATAACTGAAAAACTAAATTTATAATATAAAATAAGTTACACTATGAACAAATATCTTTTTTTTTAAATAGAAAAAATAGATTTTATTACCATTGAGTACAAGGGGTACTCAACCATAACACTTTACAGAATTAATTAGCCAAGCAAGAACACTTTACACTATGAACAAATACCATATTCAAACATACTCATTATCAATTGGTGATAAGAATGTATCAGTTTCCTGCATTTTTATTTAGGAAACTGCTAAATCGGGTGATTCACTCCGGGTGATAGAGATAATTATGTCACTTTATATTATTGGGTTGTGGAGCCTCGAGTCGGAGAAGGGATCCAGCAAGTCGAGGTGCTCGACCATGGTGTTAGGTCGAGCACTTCTGCTCGACCAAAGGAGGTCGAGCGCGACAAGAGACCAGAGCATTAGAGGCGCCGAGTGGGCGATCGATCGAAAGGAACCAGCTCGACCAAGGCCCGTGGTCGAAGGGTTCCGCACTTGTCTTGTGAAATTAGGGCTTTGGCCCATGTCTCATTTAAATACCTTGACTCATTGTATTTGCCTCTTTGTACGAAAATAACACACGAAAATAGTGAATCTCCTGGTTTGGTAGTGCCCCCAGACGTAGTCATTCCTGACGAACTGGGTAACCAAATTGTTTGTCTCTAAATTCCGTAGTTCCATTATTTTCTCCATAATTGCTTACTTAAATTCCCAACAACTGGTATCAAGAGCATCAGGTTAAAGGGATGCATGGAAACAATTATGATGGGTGAAAAAATCGCTTGTTGAGAAGTTTGATGGAACGGATTTTGGATTCTGAAATTGCAGATCGAAGATTACCTCAGACGGTAAAGATCTCAGATCAACCGTTGGGTGAAAAACCCAAGAGATGAAAGACGACGAGTGGAAGTTCTTTGGATAGGAAGGCGATGAGTGTGGTTCGGCCTCGTCGTTATCCGGGAACGCCGCCTACATACGGTGAAAGCAAAAACCACAAAGGAGATGCTGGAGATATTGACTGAGATGTATGAAAAATCGTCTACAGCGAACAAGGTTCATATGATGCGGAGGTTATTCAACCTGAGGATGGCGGAGGATACTCTGGTAGCCAACCATCTCAACGAGTTCAATATGATCATAGCCCAATTGAGCTCGGTTGAAATTGATTTTGATGATGAGGTTCAAGCCCTTATTTTGTTGTCTTCTTTACCAGAAAGTTGGAGTGGGACGGTAATGGTTGTTAGTGCTTCAGCAGGTAAAGTGAAATTGAAATTTGATGAGGTTAGGGATCTGGTCATGAGCGAAGAAATTCGCAGGAAAGAGTTGGGTGTGGCCACATGATTTGCTTTGAGTGCGAGAAGCAGATGCAGATCTGAATCCAAGGGAAAGCCAAATCGGGGTAGATCGAAGTCAAGGGGCAAAGATAAGCCCAAGAAGGATAAGAGTAAAGTTGAGTGTTATAAATGTCATGAACTTGGTCATTACAAAAGTGAGTGCAAGGCACAAGGGAATGAACCAAAGAAGAATGACAACTCAGCCAACGTTGCCACTGATGAGGACTCATATGCATTGATTTTGAGTGTAAGCAGTCCATTGGAGTCATGGGTGTTAGAATTGGAGCATCGTTTCATTAAATGCGGCCCGATCTTGACGTAATGGAAAAAGTACACTTCCTGAACTTTGGGAAGGTTTATCTAGCTGATGATGAGCCTCTGGAAATCAAATGGAAGGGGAATGTTCGGATTAAGACACCAAATGGGACTGTGTTACAATTAAAAGATGTGAGACATATTCCTGGTTTGAAGAGGAATTTGATTTCAGTTGGGCAACTTGATGATGAGGGCTACAAGGTGACCTTTGGGTGTAACTCTTGGAAGATATCCAAAGATGTCATGGTAGTGGCTCGTGGAAATAAAGAGGGGACGTTGTATATGACAGGCAACACTCGGGATAACATTGCTCTTGCAAGTGAAAAAGGGAATGCAAATTTGTGGCATTGTCGTCTAGGCCACATGAGTGAAAAGGGGATGAAAGTTATGTGCTCGAAGGGTAAACTGCCAGACCTCAAGACAGTTGACATTGGTTTGTGTGAGGACTGTGTATTCCGAAAACAGAAAAGGGTGAGTTTTTCGAAGGTAGGCAGGGCTTTGAAGAAGCAGAAGCTGGAGTTAGTTCACAATGATTTGTGGGGTCCAACACAAGTGACATCCCTTGGTGGAGCATCATATTACATGACTTTCATTGACGACTCTACGAGGAAGGTATGGGTTTATTTCTTGAAAAATAAGTCTGATTCCTTTAATGCTTTCAGGAAATGAAAGACTCTTGTAGAAACTGAGACGGGTCTCAAGGTGAAGTGTTTGAGATCTGATAATGGTGGAGAGTACGAGCTCCGAGAGTTCAAAGAATTCTGTGAGGCGAATGGAATTCGAATGGAGAAAACCGTGAGAGGAACCCCACAGCAGAATGGTGTGGTAGAACGTATGAACAGGACCCTATGTAAACGTGCTAGGAGCATGAGATTGAAGTGTGGGCTGCCAAAGATGTTTTGGGCAGAGGCAGTTAACACAACAGCTTACTTGATAAACAGAGGACCCTCAACTCCTTTGGAAAATGGCATACCGGAGGAGGTCTGGTCGGGAAAGGAGGTAAATCTATCTTTTCTTCGAGTATTTGAGTGTGTTTCATATGTTCATGTTGATTCTATGAGTAGAAGTAAGTTGGATGCAAAATCTGTTAAGTGTACGTTTGTTGGATATGACGGTGATGAATTTGGCTATTGATTTTGGGATGAGGAAAACCGAAAGGTGATTCGTAGTTGAGATGTCATATTTAATGAACAGGTGATGTACAAAGACAGGTTGGGGAAATCCAAAGAAGGTGGTTCTGAGTCTCAGGTTGAGGAGTTAGACATTTCGAACTCGGGTGGGAGCAAAGGGGTTCTAGATGATCAGATGATTGTTGAGGAAGAACCAAGTACACCACCACCAACAATTCATTCGGAGATCCACGCGGAGATCTCTCGATAGGTATTCACCCTCCCTCCATTATCTATTGTTAATCGATGGTGGTGAACTGAATGTTATCACGAGGCAACACGTAGTGAATGCAATTGGACAAGTGGAAACTTGCAATGGATGATGAGATGAATTCATTGATGACCAACGGAACTTGGGAGCTTGTTGAGCTTCCTAAGGGCAAGAAAAGCCTTTGCATAACAAGTGGGTTTTGAATATAAACGAGGAGGGTCGATGGAAGCAAACGCTACAAGGCAAGATTGGTTGTGAAGGGGTTTCAGCAGAAACATGGTATTGACTATACTAATATTTTTACTCCAGTGGTGAAGCTAACTACCATTCGATTGGTTCTGAGTCTGGTGGCTGCAGAAAATTTGGTGTTAGAACATATGGACGTGAAAACCGCCTTTTTTTCATGGTGATTTAGATGAGGACATTTACATGAAGCAACAGGGAGGGGATACTTGTCTAAGGGGAGTAGTGAGCTAGTTTGCAAGTTGAAGAAGAGCTTGTATGGTGCAAACAAGCTCCATTCTGATGGTACAAGAAGTTTGATGGGTTCATGCACGAGATTAAGATCAATAGGTGTGAGGCTGACCATTGTTGTTACTTCAAGAGGTATGATGATGGTTATATCATTTTGCTATTATATGTTGATGACATGTTGATAGAAGGCTCTAGTGCTCGGGAGGTGAGCAAGTTGAAGGAAAAATTATCCGAAAGGTTTGCTTTATGAAGGACCTTGGAGAGGCCAAGCAAATCTTGGGTATCTTGAATCGATCGTGAAGGTGGCAGGAAAGTTGTATCTTTCACAGGCTGAATACATAAAGAAAGTCTTGGAGAGATTTAGTATGGAAGATGCAAAGCCAGTTCGGGTTCCGTTGGGAAGTTAGTTCAAGCTATCCAATAAGGACTCACCTAGTAGCGAAGAGGAGCGGACCTACATGCAAAACACTATGTATGCTTCAGCAATTGGAAGTTTGATGTATGTTATGGTGTGTTGAAGACCTGATATTGCACAAGCGGTGGGAGTTGTTAGCCGGTTTATGGGCAATCCGGGTAAACAACATTGGAGGCAGTGAAGTGGATCCTTAGATACTTGAGAGGTACTACTGAACAAACTTTGTGCTTTGAGGGCAAAAGCGTTGGGTTGGCAGGATATGTTGATGTAGACTTGGCATCAAATGATCTCGACAAAAAGGAGGAGTACTCTGAGGTATGTGTTTACTTTTGGTGGTACAAAGAATATCTTGGACTTCTAAGTTGCAAAAAGATCGTAGCTCGATCCATCTGCAAAAAAAGAAGATGTCTTGACCACCGAGGCTAGTAAAGAAATGGTTTGGTTGCAGAATCTGTCGTGTGAGTTGGGGAAGGAGCAAAAGGATAGTATTATGTATAGTGACAGTTAGAGTGTTATTCACTTGGCGAAGAATTCGGCCTTTCACTCGAGGATGAAGCACATTGAGTTGAGGTATCATTACATTCGTTACCTCCTCATCGAAACAAGATCTTCTGGTGATGAAGATCCGGGGAAGTGAGAATCCTGCTGACATGTTGACTAAGGTTGTGACCTTAGAGAAGTTGAAGTTATGCATGACTTCAACTGGCCTTGAAAACTGAGCATAAGGCCCGACACTACTACCAGTGAGAGAAACCGTTGGAACGGGGGAGACAAGTTCTGATTGAGTCGGGCTCGGTGGGAGATTGTTGGGTTGTGGAGCCTGAGTCGGAGAAGGGATCCAGCAAGGGCGAGGCGCTTGACCATGGTGTTAGGTCGAGCACTTTTGCTCGACCAAAGGAGGTCGAGCGCGACGGGAGACCAGAGCATTGGAGGCGCTCGAGCTGGCGATCCGATCGAGCGGAACCGCTCGACCAAGGCCCGTGGTCGAAATGTTCCGCAATTGTTGTCTTGGCGTGAATTAGGGCTTTGGCCCATGTCTCATTTAAATACCTTGACTCATTGTATTTGCCTCTTTGTACGAAAATAACACACGAAAATAGTGAATCTCCTGGCTTGGTAGTGCCCCCAGACGTAGTCATTCCTGACGAACTTGGTAACCAAATTGTTTGTCTCTAAATTCCGTAGTTCCATTATTTTCTCCATAATTGCTTGCTTAAATTCCTAACATATATATGATAAAAAGGGTGTTGTACCCTTAATAAAATAATCCCTCAGTCTTGATATATTTTTCCCACTTCTTTTTGTTGAATTGTTTAAAGAGTAATATTAAAATACTAATAGATAGTGAAATTTTATAGTATTTAATTGATGAAAAGTAAAGATATTTGGGGTAGTTGGGATGAAAAGTGGGGGGAATAATATTAAAATAATAGTTAGTGGAGTATACTTTTTTCTTTTTATGGACTGAGACTAATATAGTGGGACATTCATAAAAGGAAAATGAGACAAATATAGTGGGATGAAGGGAGTAAGTAATAATTTTTATATCACTTTTTTAAGAATATAAAAGTAATTAATAATGATTCACCCGGTTTCATCCCCAAATACCATTACCCTTTTATTTATTAACAAATTATATATTTATGTACAACCCCAAGGGTGGGTTGACATAATAGTTGTAGACTTGAGAATTAAGAGCGTGCTCATTTCTAGGTTTTAGGTTCGAATTCCCTAAGTTGTGATCAACTCTTGAGATGGATCAGTCCATACATAGATATATCTATTATTTTATTTAGATGTGATCAGTCTATAAATTTTTTTAGGAAACTCTTGAGTGTGCTCCTCAGATCAGTCTATAATATTATAATACTAGTTTAATGTCCGCGTGTTACGCGGTCTTCAATTAAAAAATACAACATTCTCATTAAATAATATATCTAATAATTAAAAATATAAATATATACATGAAATATGAATTAATAATTGTTTAAAGGGTATATGTACAACTTTGCTTAAATCTTGGAATAAAATTATTATGTCAAATATTAATCATTCCTTTTAATATGAAGTTGAAATCTGAAAATTAAAACAACATAAACCGATTAAGAAAAAAAAAAAAAAAATGAAACAACGTTAAAAAAAATATTAATATATTAATTAATATGCATTAATAAAAAAATAAAAGTGAATGAATTATAATATAAAATATTTTGTTACATAAAATAAATTAAGATATATTCCCTCCGTCCCGCTATGTTTGTTCCACTTTTTTTTATGGGCGTCCACTATATTTTAAATGGAGTACATAAGAACAATAATAAAAAAAATTAATAATTAAATATAATTCACATTAACATAAAATACATTTAGATTGAATATTTTACTTATATTAAATTAAGTCAAAATAAAAATTAACTAAACAAAAATAAATGAAGCATATAATAAAGTTAAATAAATAAAATATAAAATAATAAATATTAATTACACATTTTATAACATTCATACATACTTTAATTACCTAAACAATTAGAAAATAATTATATTGTGACATGTCATCATTATCTATAGATCAAATTCATTATTTTCTTTTTTACATAATTCTCATTTCTTAATTAGGCGACACATCATCGAAATTCACAATAATGCGACATATATGAAGTATAAATTTCATATTATTTTGTTGAGTGATATTTTTAAAATCGATGTATGATAAAATACTAATGCTCAATAAAATAAATATTCAAGATATTTAAAATTTTATAGATTAACTTAGTTTCTAAGTAACATAAATATAATTTAAAATGTGCATGTATGGTTCAAACTTTAGTAATTGTAATTTTTTTTTATTAAACTACATATTAAAATGTCACATAGATGCCACATATTGCTACAAACCAATAAAAAAATAACACATCAATACAATAAAATGTAACCTCTCATATTCCAAATTAACCTCAAGATGACACACATAAAAAAAAACTCTTTATTAGTATATAGAGGGATTTCCTCTCTAGGTCTTAGATTCGAATCCCTTAAAGTGTGATCACCCCGCTAGTTTCTGATTCCCCGGAATGAGTTTTATCAAAAAAAAAAATAATAATAATAAAAATATATATATATATTTATGTACATATGTAACATATCTAGTAGTGTCATTGAGACGCCAAGATACAAATCCAGACTTTGGTCTTTATAAAGAAAACGGAAAGAAGAAAAAAATCCACTTTTCTGACTCTGGTCTTCTTCATCTTCTAATTCTCCTTCTCGGTCGGAGTGACGGAAACTTCGATCACTCCCAAAACCCTAAAACTCGACTTTTCAATATCAACATCTTTTCTCAATTTCCTCTGTTTCTTGTTCAATTCTCGAAACATGGTCTCCGATTATCGAGCGTTTCGTCCGCAAGGTTCACCCCACAATCCTCACTCGCCCACTGACTCTTCCTTCATAGAACAACTCCATTCTGGTCCGTACGATTTCTCCTTTTATTTTATTTTTTTGGTTATTTATTAATGTTTTCGATTTTTAAAATTTGGGGAGTTTTCCCCGTTTTTCCATGTTTCATTGTTGCTAATCCATGCGCGAAAAATATGAAGTTTATGGATTGAGAGTTATATGAACATATGGCATATCTGCATTGCTGAATTTTGAATGGGTTTTTTTAATTGGACTGAGTATTGTGTTTTGTGTGAATCCTCTAAAATATTCTATGATAGGATTTTATTTAAGTATCCAGTTTATTTTATATTGGTCTGGTAATTCTGCTGATTCCTTATTCAATTGGCTGAAATTCAAGAGAAAGACTTTTTATAAGCATATGTTTTTTAGTATATGTGTAATGCTCACACCTTTTTATAAAAAAAAAAAAAAAAAAAACTAGAATTGTCTTTATGAAGCCAAAAACACTATACTGGGAGTCATAATCGAATAATGTCTATGTAAAATTTGAAATTATTTAGAAAAACGGTGGAAATTAATCTTGATGTGTTGAAAATCTCACTCTCTAGCCTGTACATCATATCCACATTTCATATTTTATTTTCATGTGCACTCGATGTAATAGGCTTAGATCACCATTAGGCCTTTAAGTTGTATATAACTTTGTTTGTTTGTAGATTAGATTTCAGTTTTGTTGGTCCACGATTTCCTGATCTGCTAACTTGAGCTTATTCAACATGTGTAAACTGTTTCAGTCAGTTCGATGAGACCAGAAGAACTTGGACGGGACCTGCCTCAGCCCTTCTATGGCTATCATCATCAGCAAATCCCTCACCCCAACCCTTACTCTTACACGTATCCAAACCCGAACTCATACCCTTACCCGTATCATCACCCTTCTCCTTATGCTCATGACATGCATGCAGCCATACAGAGAGAGATTGAAAAGGAGAAGATCAGGGAGGAGATAATCATGTCTGAGATCATGAGAAGGCGTGAGTTAGAGGCTGAGGTGAGGCGAGAGCTGATGATGGAGAGGGAGTTGGTTCTACGTAGAGGCACCCACGGGGTTTCTTATGGCGCACCATCAGTAACGGAGATCGATTCGCCCAAGAGGCCTTTAGAAGAAAGAATTTTGCCTTCACTCATGGATAGGGAGAGGTTGAATGGTAGGATTGAAAGTGGAGGCCTTGAACCTTTGCCATTTCAGAGAGGATCTGCTGATGTGAGAAATTTGGAGGTTATTCCTGTCATAGAGGTCGCCAAAGAAAAAGAGAGAATCAATATGGGGGTGAGTAAGAATTTAAAGCCTTGATAATATATAAATGATATATAATATATATATATTGCCTCCAATTAAGTTTTTTGTATGCAAAAGAATATGATCTTCTTGAGATATTCATCTATTACTATTAGCTTGCTTATAACTTTTCTTCGTATATGGTGGGTTAAAGGTTTAAGTCTTTTCTCATTGTGAATATGACGAAACGAGGACTATGACCTTGACAAAAATAATGGTCACATGTTAGGTTTGAAGGTTCTTCTGACCAAAATTCAAAACACGTAGAGAAAAAAGTTATTTGGGAGTTTAATTAAGCTTTTTAAATGCTACAAAGATGTAACGTCATCATGTCTAAATATATCACAATCCTTTAAATTTCGTCGAAGTAATGTTGTATGTCTAAACAAGTCATAAGGTTTCTATTTCCAGTCTGTCCTCTGTATATCCTAGATCTTAGGTTGCGGCATCAAAGCTGGAGCTTGTAATTAGTTGATTTTGGTTAAGGAAAGGGATTTCTGGAGTTACTAGTGGCGATGTTGGTAGTTCACGTGATCAAGTGAATGTGTTATTGAGAGGAAAAGGGGAAAATGGGCATAAAAGGGAAGAAAGAAAAGAAAGAGATGAAATATAAAGGGAGCAACAGAGGAAAATTAGAACAGGAGTAAATAGGAAAATTAGAGACACGAGATGAAAAACAATAGAAATTGGAAAATGAACTAATATGCAAATATTATAGAACTATTTTAGAGCTCTCTAATCAAAATTTGATTTCTGTATCTGATATATGTTTTTTTATAGACACTATATATTTGTTTAAGCCTGCAATACTTCCAGCCTAAATGCATTTTTCTGGAGCTTTCTCGGACTGTACTTTGGATTGTCTTTCGAAATACTTAAAAAGAATAATTTGAGAAATATTTTGCAGAACCCCAACAAAAAAGGCAATTTGTCAATTTTAATTTTTTGATGGCACTCTTTCAATTGTATCTAATCAAGTTGGAGGGTATTTATCCTTTCCATCTGCTTGTTGTAACTCGTAACACATCTTTTCATACTTTCCTATTTCCCATTCCCTATTTTTGTTCCTAATCTGTTTCCATATTCTTTCCTTTCTTCCCCATTTTCGCGCTCATCTATGTCATTGCTCCAGCCACAAGCTGATTTTGCATCGTCATCTCTAAATGTGCCCTTGACAAGGTTGAGATTTAAAGCTCCTACTTAAGATCTAGATTGTGGAGTCAAAATATGGAAAAAAGATTGGGAAGAAGAAACTAGTAAATTCAAGTTTAGTTTATTTTTCAGCTTTGTTTGAGTTTATACATCACTAGTTGCAGCCTTATACCAATGAGTGTTCATTCTTTATCTCCGTTTTTGTTAACTTTCAGTTACCTCCAAATCTATATTCTTTTCTTGCGAGGTATTGTGTATAAGGATGCGATTCTTTCCTTCTCTACTTGTGTTATATATGGCTGATTCTATATGTATCCTGATTGAAATAGACTGAGGGGGCCTTGAGGTAATTGTGGTGGTTAATGAGAATAAAAAATGATCAATTTACCTTCATACGGGGTAATGGGACTCAAAATAAGCTAATCATTGCCCCATTTTGATCAAGTACTCCCCTATAATCATTTCTTCTCAATCATTCCACTATTTCTCAACCAACAATCATGAATTTGTCTCCACTTATTCCAATATCAGAGCAAACACTAAGAATGTAACCATCATTCTCATTGTAGTTAACTATTCAATGATTCTCATTACCATTGCCCAATTGAAGAATTTGAACCAAGCTCCCCCGAGATTGGACATTTCTTATTTTCCATGCTCTTGATTCTCTTTACTACTCAAAAATTCAATGCTGAGTTAGTTTGTATGTTATCTTTAAATTTCTCCATCAGGTTTACTAAAATGATCAATAATGTTGCTTTTGTGCGAATATTGCAGGCTAAACCGATTGAAAGTACATGTGGAACCAAGAGAGAGGCATCTAAAGTTGATGCTATTGAATCTCCATCAGGTAACAAGGCAAGGAAGAAAGCCAAAGAGGAGTGGAGTTGCGCACTCTGCAAAGTTAGTAGCAACAGTCAGCGTGCTCTGAACGAACACCTGAAGGGAAAGAAGCACAAGACAAAGGAGGCTGCCTTGAAAGGTGCAAAAAATTTTAGCATCGGCCTTCTTTCAAAGAAACCTGCCCCAGCCATCCCAGTTGATCCACCAAGCACAGAAAACAAAGTAAAAGTCTTGTTGGATAAGATTAAGAAAGACAAAGTCTCGTTGGGTAAGACTAAGAAAGATGGAAATAAGTTGAACAGAAAGGAAAAGTGTAACTTTTGGTGCGAGTTGTGCCACGTGGCTGCCCCGTCTCAGAAAGGTTTGAACCATCACCTAAAGGGCAAGAAACATATGCGTCGACTAATGAGCAATAATCATTGTGGAGATGGAAAATTGGCGGAAAATGGGGGAGCTGTGTATGTAATCAAGCTAGATGATGGCTCGACCAAGGCTAATGTAACGGGCGAGACCTAAGATGGTAAGATGGGTAATTACCTGGTTCAAACACTTGGTTGTTTTCTTGATTATATGCGTTTGAACTAGACTTGGTGGTTCTGTTTATTTGTATTAAATTGTTGAGGACATGTTTGATGTTAATATTTGCAGCAGAAACAAATAAATATGATGATCTTTTTGTAGTTGAGGAATGTGTTTTTATGTGGTTCATATCATTTGGCTCCAATTTTTTTGAGTAAGCATTATATCACATTGATTTTTGTATATTGGAATTTAATTTCAAATCTAAACTTGAATGTTGTTGCCAATTTGTATAATATAATAATTACTAACCTAATAGTGTCAAGAAATCATCTCGTGTTTCCAGATTATACTACGAGTAAGTCTACTCTACGAGTGAGCAGAGTAAGTAAAAGTAATTATTTATATTTATTTTTGGCGTGTCTCAGCAGCACGATCAAATTAAGTAATGAATAATGATTAGCATGTTTTATTAAAAAATGTGAAAAAAAATGGTGAAAAGTGATGAATAAAAAAAGAACAAAAAGAATTTATATTTGCATAATGGGTCATTTGAGAGAGTATAATAAAGAAAAAAATAATAATACTAGGGGTTTATAGATATTCGAGAGAGTGTAATGAGAAAAAAAAAAATGATACTAGAGTTTATAGATATTTATACAAGTGAATGTAATTAGTTTTAGAAAATCATATTATAAAACTCCAAATATTTGCAAATGAAGGAGGGGGTGTTAGTGGAGTAATCAAATGGAAAGGACTGATTAAAAAAAAGTACAAATCGAAGGGGTTTTGATTAAATTTTGTATTAGTAATGCGGAAAGCCATATTCGATGAAAGTCATATGTACGGCTTGGAGGAAGATCTTTCATATCTTTCGAAATTCATTCTACCATAAAAAAGTCAAAATAAATTATTTTAGCCCTTATAAAAAGAAAACTGAATCTTAAACCCCTTTCACACTCATGTCACGTTGAGGTACTGCAGAAGAAAAACAGCAAAATCCGATCCAATTTATCGTAATCAATTAGTTAACATGTTGGTTAACCGTATTATGAAACACGGAAAAAAATTCTTCCTAAAAATGAAAAATAAACCATTCGTACTCATAACTCAAGTTGGACAACTCTCAAATAGTTCAAAGGAAAACACTTTAGTCAATTTCATTTATTGAGTCGTCTTTACTACCTTTTGTTTGTCTCGTTTAAACCATTTCAAATTCTATTTGTATTATTTAATCTGATCCAGTTATTGAGACGATTGCGACAATTAAAAGGGTGTTTCCTTGTTCTTATATCCTTTCCTTATTTTTAATCATTGGGTTTAGACATTACTTCGATGTTTCTTAATCCTTTCAAAATAAAATGGCAGCAACATACCCCTTTTGATTTTTTTCGATCAAAGAATCCAATGGACAGTTGGGTGGGTGTATTCACCAAGAGGTGTTAATAACCTGGACTTTGACATTTATGGTTCGTCAGCCCAAAAAGTATGACGAGCCCAATGCCACATGGGCCGTATGGGCTAAGCAAGAAACGGCCCATTAAAACAAGAGCCCTTCAGGATTGTGTACGCATAGCCCTGCCTCCACCCGCCAACGCCCTCCTTTCTCTCTCTCCACCGTCTCTCTCTCTCTCTAGAACATAACATACATATATTTCAACTGATATACCTAGTTTAAATTCAATACAAAGAGATGCCCCGAACGACGACTGTCGACAGCCCTGGTTGCCCTCCACTCCGAGCCTTAACCTTCGACGCTCTCGGCCTTGTCAAAGGTAAAATTTGAAGATAATCGAGCTCAATTTTCACAATATTTGGAAGCTTTTTCTTTTTTGTGTATTTATTTTTTTTGGCAATTTGATTGGTATCCGTTTATGGTTGGGTAAAAACTTTGAAACAGTTATTGAGGCGAGGGATGGACAGAGTGGGGGTGCTGCAAAGATGGTGGACAGATGGGGCGACCCGGATGCCTCCAAATGCGTGCTTTCAGCTTCAATTATTGACCGAGAGTCCAACCCGGTATCCATGTTTGGAGCACCTTTTATGTTTGTGTTGAGTTTTATTTGCAAGTGAAGCCAATTTACCCTCGGTTCTCATTTAGTTTTGGTGTTTGGTATGCTTCATTGGGATACTTTTTAAGCTAAGAAACATAAATGTCAAAAAGGGTCGTGTTTATATTGAGAGGTCTTTTTCATTTGTTCAAATCTTACGAGTTCTTGATATTATTTCACCAGTATCTCCTAAATATCGTTGGTTTATTGTGATTTGACATGTTTGTTTCTTGTATTGTATATGCAGCTGGTTGGTATTGCAAGGAAAAATGGTTCGGTAAGTCCTTTCTCTTGAGTACATGAAATCGTTTAATATGTGTGCGTCGATTTTCTGTTGCATACTGAATTTTATGCATTGACAAATGTTAGGAATTCTAATATGTTTCACCAGGTTGATGTAATAAGTGCTATTGACGGGAATCTGCGTGCTCACATTCCGGATATATGTCAAGCTTCAGGGAGTCCCGAGGATAATGCCATCATTGGGGTGCATTTGTTGCAAAAACATAGATCAGATTCATCATCCGGGTATGCTAGCACTTCAGTGAATGCTAATGTATACAGTCATCCTTTAATTTTTTTTAGATTTAATTAGCTAAATCTCTTCTCTGTATTTCAGTGTCCTGTAATATGAGTAAACATATTTGATCTAACTGTAGTTACAGATTTTCTTTGTAGAGGAATAGTGAAAAACGGCTAGCCCTACTAATCTATACCACTGATATAACTCTTAGGTTTTGTAAAATTCCTATTGTTATAGTGGAAGCAATGATTCTCTCTCTCTATGAACTTTAACCATTAGGGCTTTGCACTTAAAAGCTTGAAGTGGATTTTTTGTTAAAAAAATTAAGTAAAGATGGGATTGAAAATCAACAATATGATTGTGCAGTTCAAGATGAATGCTGAGGAAAGATCCCCAACAATTTTCAGTTTACAGGCTTAGTCTATAATCTTGTTTGATTCATTATTATTGTGTAAGGTTAATTTTCCCCTTAAGACATTGTCTTCATCATAGCTGTAGTTACACCAAAGAATTTTGCATTGAAAACATGTCAGCTGCTTCTCTTCCTTATCTAAGTACTTCCGTATTTTAGGTCATGTGCACTTTTTACTACCACAACAAAAGGCCATGCTATCATGGAATCTGTGGAGTTCGGCGGAACTCTAGCAGACTTTACTCGTGATCCTTCTCCAGCAGTGTGGAATATATGTGGATTGGGTAATATCTTATGTTCAAAAGTGGATGAAAAGGAGAATTATGCCTTGTTTGGAGGGTGAGTTCTGCAAGTTTTTGATCTTGGAATTGAAACTGATTTTATGTCGTCATTACTAAGGTAGCAACCTCTTTTACTTTAACACAGGAAGGGTGTTGAAGTAAATGTATGGGATCTTCATAAGTGCGTTAAGATTTGGACGGCAAAATCTGTAAGCAATAAGTTTCTGCATGTTTGCTCACTGCTGTCTTAAGTGTATAAATTTCTGAATTTAACTTTTTTTGTAGCCCTCTAAAAACAATCTAGGAATATTCACCCCAACATGGTTCACATCAGCAACCTTTTTGAGTAAAGACGATCACCGGAAATTCGTTGCAGGGACCAACTCTCATAAGGTAATATGCTGCAATTTTTTGTATGACCTTGCTATGATACTTAAGGGGTTCTTGCAGAAGCCTATAAGAGATTATAATCTCTGCTTTTGTGATCAGAAGCTAATTTGAATGTTTTCAAATGGAGCGCTTCTACTTAAATTAATAATCAAGAATCCAAATCTAAAAGCTTGGAAGAAATTGCTTCTACCTGTTTTATGTTTCTCCCTAATATTTACTTTAATCAAATCTTTTACCAGATACTCAACTTCTATTATCTTACAAAATTTGCAAACACTTGTTGCTTTTACTATTAAGCAATACATATTTCTGTCAATCACTAAATTAAATCACTTAAATGAAAAACATATATTTTGCAAACACCGCCTTAATATGAGATGAGCTTACATAATGAACTGTATTAAATAGTAGTAAGAGCTTTCTTGTCAAAGATTTTTGAAATAGCAGGAGTGTGTCTTCCTCCAGGAGTAGATGAAACTAGGTATTTGGCTATCTCATTTTTCCAAAAATATTGCTGTCGATGTTTTCACACATGTCCTCCTTAGTTATACTCTAGTCAAGTATGAGCTGTCTGTGAATGCCTTGCTATACTAGAGCATACTGCAGATGAAATAGGATACTATGATGCATGGGAACCGTGTTTTATTCCATTATTTGTCGGATTTTATATTTGATTTGAGTAATTTCCTTTTGAGACTGTATATAATTTACTATTGGTTAATGATAATCTATTACTGAGAAAGTAAATGTCACATGCACCTTAATAAATTACTATAATTTTGTTTGAGACCCAAGTTATACCCACTTTGAGATGTGAGAAAGGAGGGAGCTTATGTTGTAATGTGAACTAACCATAAGACCTGGCAGGTTCATCTCTACGATATTTCTGCTCAGAGAAGACCTGTCATGTCGATTGATTTTAGAGAAACCCCCATTAGGTCTGTTTCGGAAGATATCGACGGGCATACAATTTATATTGGAAATGGCTCTGGGGACCTTGCTTCCATTGACACACGCACAGGTATTTAAGTATATTGGAGAGTGTACCCAGAACTTGTCATATGTTTCTTGTTCAAATCATCGCTTGATTTTGTTTCGTTTGTAAAAGATATATATTTTTTACCTCATCCATCTTCCTTGATTTTGATTTTGCTCTAAATCTCAAAATGTATAGGGTCCTAAAGTTCATAATTGTCTTCTTGATTTAATACTATTGTGTGCTAATGTATTGTAGGGAAAATCTTGGGATGCTTTCTAGGAAAATGTTCTGGAAGTATAAGATCCATAGCCAGGCACCCTGAACTTCCTGTGATTGCCTCGTGTGGTGAGTATCTTAACAAGACGAAGACTTCCTATTTTTGTTCTTTTTTGTTAAAGAATTTTTAGGTGCCTCCGATTTTGTCTGAATTTTTAGTGTTATATCATTTGTACGCCCCTATTGTTTAGAAACAAAAATTTACTTCAACTCTGTTATAGGTATATAATCTTAGTGTGTAGAGTGCCACAGAAATTCAACTCATATGCTGGTTTTTCTTATCCTTTGCTTAAACCATAGCTTGATGCCTCACTCTTTACTTGATTTTTTTATCTAAATTACATGCGGGATACAAAATTTCAGCTAAATTATTTTATATATTTTGGTGGAATAATTGCTGACCTGGAGACTTGGCTGTTGTATTAGGACTTGACAGCTACTTGCGCATTTGGGACATACACTCGCGGCAACTTCTCTCAGCGGTATGTTTTTATAACTAATTGCAAGGGACTCTGCATTTATTGTATCATCACAGGAGTAATAGTGCCGTGATCATATCAACTTAATGATTTTATTGCTAATGATTTAATGCAGGTTTTCTTAAAACAACATCTGAGTACTGTCGTCTTTGATTCCCATTTCCGTACTGAAGAAGGTATTCACTCTTTTGAGGCTTTTGTTGATGCATTTTTCACTTTGTGTGCGGTAATGTCTGAGTGTATGCAACAAAAGCTCTTTTTAGATGAGACAATTATAGCTTAGTTGGTCCAAACCCTCTCTCACACGGTTTGCCTAGTATGGTTTATCCCGCATTTCGTTGTCGAACTATTTATCAGGATTTCAGAATCTCCCGATTTCAAAAACTGCCATAAACTCAAAACAAGCATTGCTTTAGCTGTACGTATCTGCAAACTTTTTCTGATGCTGTGTCGCTCTTGCTGCAGTTGTTGATTCTGTTATTGCACCACAAATTGCGAATACAGAAGAAATAGACGAAGATGTAGAAACAACACGTGCTAAACGGAAAAAGGTGTCCAAAAACGAGCATGGAAGTAAGAAGGCAAAATCTAAGAAAAGTAGCAGGAAATTAAATGATGATGAAGATTGACATGTGATTACTACTTCCTTGTTTAAACAAAAGTGGACGACAAATTTTGACTTGTGAATTAGTTTTGAGATCTTGGATTTTTAGTATTTGTGTTGTATGAGAAACATGTAACTATTTTTGGTGAAGCTAACCATTTTACGAGATTAGTCTATTCTGTTCTTCACTTTATGAAATGGTATAACTTTTGTCATGCATAGCTGCTTTTTCCACGCAGCCTTCGGTATTTTGCAATTTTATTATGATATTTTAATTTTTACAATGTTATACATCATTTTTATATTTTTACCGTATAGTACGCAATTATTTTTGGGCAATTTACAGACGAGAGCAAAAAAAAATTGTCATGCTAGTAAGTACGTTGGAGTTGAAAATAAATAATTGATGTATGATTATGTAAAATCAAAAGATGGTGATAATTTTTCAAATGTAAACTTGGAATTGAAATAAGGAGATAATAAAACATAAAATAGAAAAGGATTTCTACTTTTTCTTATATTTTCCACTAATGGGATAACTAGCAATTATATGATGTCAAATATGGTTTTAAAATGTGTGAAACTTAATTTCTATCCTTGAAAAGTCTCACATAATAATTTTTTATATTTTAGGTCATGAATCGATAATAATTTTACTAATTTTCAGACCCCTAAGAATGAAACTTTGATCTGAGCAATTTTGTTCCAAACAAGAGATAGTGTTTTCCTTGACCTTTTGTGTTTTGTCTTTATATTTTTCAACTTTCTACTAAAAATAATGTATCCATAATACCATATGTTTATATTTGTATTATATATGCATAAAAATGAAACAGTTGATAAAAAAAATTTAACATTACAAAAATAAAATGTTAAATTAAATTTGCGAATTCTTTTTCAGGAAGAAAAGGGAAATAATAAAATAAATTTAAAAATGCAAAGCGAACTTTTATCGTATAAACTAAAAAATATGTAGATACAATAATAGAAAACTTCTTGTATAATCATTAGTCATTATTCATTAGATACTTAGAAAACACTAGATGAAAATTCGTAACCATTATATAACAATTCTAAGCATTGATCAATGGGGGTGCTTCAACTATAAATAGAGGACATTGACCACACATTTTTTACCAAGCCAGACAACAGTAGAACTATTCTCTAGGCAAACTTCTCTCATTTTCTTGAAATACTCCTTTTTTTAGAACTTTATCCTTTTGCTTTAAATGCATATAAACTAATAAATATCATTGAAGATTTTTTTTTTTTTGAAAGAATATAATTGAAGATAGAATAGACATCAAACTGAGAACTAATAAATATTTTTTTAAGGAAAGTAGCTCAATAGACTATGTTGAAATTTATTATTATTATTTTTTGTTTACTTTAATACTATAACGTGTTTACCCCTATATTATTAAGTTAAACATACTAAATAATAATACTACATGAACGTCAAAGTGGCTTAGCTTATGTGGTTAAAGCACCACTATGTTGAGATATATGTGCCACGACGTGAGGTGGATAATTCCAATCGGTTGAGATTTGAGGTTGGATAATTCCAATCGGATACCGGCACATATCGGTTGAGATTTGAGGTTGGATAATTCCAATCGGTTGAGATTTGAGGTTCCAATTGATAGCAGGTTGAAATATATGTGCTTAATGACGATTGGGCCTCAAATCTCAACCGATTGGAATTATCCAGCTCACGTCGTGGCACATATATTTCAACATATATATCTTCTCCTTTTTTACTTTATTATCATCATATCTATATATACTCCTTCCGTCACCAAAATTATGTTTTCTTTTTTATTTGTCAGGTCAAACGCGTGTCTTAATTTCTTTTATGGACACACTCCTTTATCACCATCCTCAAACCATCACTTAATTACTTATATTGTCGTTGTACTTTATCAACAAAATTCACTTTATCCATAAATACTCTATAATATCATTTATTTTATCTACTTTATCTACATTTTCTTAAAACATGTGCCCAAATAATTAAGCACAATTTTTTTTGTGGACATAGGGAGTATATAATAACATAAATCGACTCATATTTATTCCAAAAATTAGTTTCCTAATTTGACAAAAAAATCTCAATTCATTAACATTTTTTCTCATTCCATTATTATTTATTAATATTTATTTTTCAATTCATCATCGTTTGTTATTTATTCCAAAAATTAGCAAAAAGTTTTGACAAAGAAAATTAAATGGTTTTTAAATATGAGCCGAATTTTATTATCATACATACATATATAACTATCCCTATATTACTAATAGGGGTTTTTCTTTTGATGTGTCGATTCTACATTGATGTAACGTATGTGTCATTCTAGGAGAAGTTTTAGTATCACATGCCATTAATAATAAATCCTACATGTCACTAAAATAAATCCCATGTGTCTTTTATTTTTTGTATATCCTAAACAATCCCCTATATATCCCTCTATATACTAATAGAAGGTTTTTTTTTCCATGACGTGTCAACTCCATGTTAATTTAACCTATGTGTCATTCAATGAGAAATTTGAGTACACATGTAATTTTTATGTGTTATTTTTATAAAATGTGTAATTTATATTTATTATTTTATGTTTTATTTAATTATATAATATTATTCATTTATCTTTTTTTTGGTAATTTTTTTTTTTACTTAAATAAAATATTCATTCTAAATGTATTTTATCTTAGTGTGAGTTATATTCAATTATTAATTTTTTAATAAATAATTTTATTTTATAATTGCTCTTATGTATATCTTAACATAATTTATGTGGCAAAAATATTTTATATTATAATTCATTCACTTTTTTTTAATTATTACATGTTAATTTATTTATTAATTTTTTCTTAGTCGATTTATTTTGTTTTGATTTGTAGGTTTCAACTTCATATTAACATGTATAAATAATATTTGACACAATAATCTTATTCAAAGGTTTAAGAAAATTTACTAATATACATCTTAAAAAATTATTAATTCATATTTAGTGCATTTATGCAAATATTTATATTTTTAATTATTAAATATATTATTTATTGAAAATATTGCAATTTTTAATTAGAAAATCGCGTAACACGCGGGCACTAAACTAGTCAACACTATATAAAAGAGGGAATCCGTATAAGGGTCTTCACTCTAAGGTACAACCGTACAAAATTCATGAAAATATTATTCTAAGGTATATTGTGCAAAAATAAGTTTGCACTTTAATATCTAGTCTGAACTAAAGTGCAAACTTATTTTTGCACAATGTACCTCAGAGTAATCTTCTCATGAATTGTGTAACTTAGAGTAATTTTCCCATCCGTTCTAAGTTGGCCAGTTTTCTTCCGGAGCCGGTCTTTAGGCTGCTACGTGTAAGCGACAGATTGGCCCACTACATACGTGGTGCGTTTTTTTTTTTTTAGGGAACATACGTGGTGCGTTAGTACCAGTAATTTTCTTTTTTCTTTTCTATTTCTACAGTTTCACTTTATCCCTTTCATTTTCTTCTCGGGATTCGATTCCTCCATGTTTGCGTATCTAACTTTTTTTACCATTTTCTTCCCCTCTCTAATTCCTCTCCTGTTTTCCGTTGCCGCCCGCCGTTAATCCCTTTGCTTTTACCGTGAATCTCTCATTTTCCCAGCCACCGTTTCCCTACCGCACGCCAAACGACAGAAAAAATCCGCTTTCGCCCCACTGAATCCAAGGCTTTATTCACCGGCACTGGCTCTCACTTTTCTATTTGCCTTTCCTAACTTGCAGGTAAAAAAGAAAACGAAGACTACTAGTTCTGTTGCTTGATTTATCTTGTCTGGGGAGATTTGATTTGATGTTTTTATTTTGCTTTCAAATTGGGGTGGTGATAGAGTGCAAATTAACGTTACTTAGAACGATGTGTTTTTCTTTAAGTTAATTTTCCGAATTCACAGTACTGATCTTTGATTGAAGCTATAAAAATAAAACTGGTAACTTGTTCCATGACTGCATATTCTGGCTGAGTGATTCCTCACTTATTCGATTTCTGAAAAGCTAAGTTTCATTGACTAAGTTTGCCTAGGAAGTGGTGTGTTAATTGGTAAATTGTATTAGTTGAATTGATATTGGTGAAGAAATAAGACTTGCCTTTCACAGAGTTTGTAGGCATTTCATCAAACACCTGATGCTCAAAGTATTCACAAATAAAAATCCCCAACAATTTATAATCTTAGTTACCTACTTTGTTTCATCTCTATGCTTAAGTTATTTTCCCTCTTCCCTTTTATGGCAATACCTATATTAGATTGATTTATTGGTGGTTAAATTGGTAACTCTTTAGGGCTGCAAATTAATTTCTACTAGTATTATTTAGTATGAAAGGCTCTAAGAACTCTTACCCTGCTCTGTTTCACTGATCATATATTTTAAAAAATCTACCATTTTTAAAATTTTGGATTTATGATATTGTAGCCTTCTATTGTATTATGTGTTGTGGAACTCATAATTTGTATTATTAGACAGAATGAGCACATTTAGGAATATTAGAGGTGGTGGATTTTCGGTGTTTACGGCCACCAAAGGGTGTACCTTTCATGCTTGGACTCAGTTAAGTATTTCAGACCAGAGGTCAAGACTGTGACAGGAGAGGATCTTCGGACAATTCTGTACCATGAGATTCTGGCAAGTTTCTGAATCATTGTTAACTTGATTTTGGCCAGAAAATTTACTGTTTGGCATACAAGTTCATATTAACATTCCTCTTTTTTCAGATTGGATACTTGGAATATTGCAAAACAGTGTGGTTTATAAAAGCTGCTATATATGGGCTTGCCCACCATTAAAGGGGAAAACTATATTCTGTATTGCCATCCAGAAATTCAGAAGACACCAAAATCTGATAAACTTCATGGCGGTAAGTTTCATACTTTTCAACATTGACACTGTTCAATTGGGGAGTCTGCTATTAGCATTTCGCTGTGTTCCTTCGCTTTCAGGTATTTGGCCATGTTAAGGAAAGCTGCAAAGGAAAATATTGTAGTTGATCTTATGAATCTGTATGATCATTTCTTTGTTTTCACTGGTGAAAGTGAAGCAAAGGTAACTGCAGCTAGGTTATCATACTTGTTTTGGGATTATTGGCCTGATGCTGCAGAGGACATGATCTATCAGCTGCAACAAGAAGAAGATGGGAGAAAACATAAGAAGGGAACTTTTAAAAAATCCATTACCAAAAGAGCTCTTAAGGCATCTGGCCAAACAGATCTTTCTGGCAATGCATCTAAGGATCTCCTATTAATGCATATAATTATGTTCTCTAAATGTCCTCTGTCCTTGTGCTTTAAGTTATTATAACATGTTCTTGGCATCTAAATGGCCTTGTATTTCTACATCTAATTTGACTGATTATAAATTTGTTTCCACAGCTGGGGGAGACAATATCCCCAATGAAGGAAGACTTTATTATGGTTCACTTACAGCGTGCATGCACACACTGCTGCATCCTAATGGTTTCCGGAAATTGTTGGATTTGCAAACAATGTAGAAACTTTCACCTCTGTGAAAGGTGAGGTTTTCAAAGTGCATCTCGTATTCACTAAGCAGTATAATGCTTCAAGTTCTGCTGATACTTTGATGCTAATTTTTTGTATATTCCTTTTTCTTATTATGTCAATATAGTGTTTCTAGCTTCAATGACAATGCTACTCCTTGCGTTTCATAATAAGTGTTGTTTTAACACCCCCAAGAAAGAAAGAAAAAAAGACTTCCTTGATTCAAACATCGAGCACCATACTATTTATTTGACCACCTACTATTAGTCTTGCAATTACTAAAAACAAAAACACAAAATCCATATTTATCCATCTTAATATATTTAATTATGACAAAAAATCATACAAGATGGAGTATAAATCAACACAAATTAACACCTCCCTTTACCAAAGTGTTAAAAGCGTCTGATTTTTGTCAATTATGATCATATTTTTTTTTGGCATACTGGCGTCCAAGTATAATCTGCAGCAACCTCTAGGAATTAAATTATATCTGTAAGTTACTTCTACTTGTTCCTGCTCAGGCTTTATCCGCTTTTACTTGGTTTTTATATGAGTTTGTTAATTTCATATTCTTATCCAGTAGGTATTGTTTTGAAAAGATAAGGATTAATGTTACACAGATTGCATGATGACTGCGCTCAAAAGAAAGAAAGAAGGTTGCATGATGACTATGATTACATGAAAAGAGAGCACATGACATCCTGAGTAAGAACCATCATTTATGATTTGTATATACCTGCATTATGAGTTGTTTTGAGTTATATTTTTCGTACTACTTTTACAAATTATAACTTTTTCTTGATAAATTAAATACCATGGAAACCAATAGTTACTGTAGCTGCATCGATTGTGGACAATGCCACGAGCTATATGTTTCAAAAAGAATTTGAGGAAATTTTTTAAACACAATGTTTGTTGTTATCTTATGACGAGTGCTTACCAATTACCATGGACTTGGAGCTTTCTCTGTTGACTGACTACACAGTTAATAGTGTGGCAGAGGTAAATGAAAGTCATGTGCATTGGAATCGTAATGTATAATAAAATGATATTCAAATAGATACGTAATCTTAGAAATACATAGTTGTAAATTATAGGTACACATAAGAGCTTTGAATTGTACTAACATGCATACATATGGTAAGTGTGTCTTAATATTTCAAAACAAGTTACTGTAATGCTATTGCACATTTTTTATATTAGTGGAAGCTTTCTCTGTTGGCCGACTACACGGTTCATGCTGAAAGCAAAGTTAAATGCCGGGGGTCATCCTCATCAAATCTTATACTAAAATAAGTACCTTACAATCTTAGAATTACATGTTTGTATGAGTATAGATTATATAGCTTTACATCTACACACGTGTTATAAGTTTTGGTTAATACTTGTAAGAGGTTTTTGTAATGGTACAATAAATGAGAGTTCCTTTTATTTCATTACAATTATTGTCTTTAATATAGTTGATATAATAAAAATGAAATCATGTATTTGTGTTGTTTGAAGTAACATCGAAGAGTGTAAATTATTGAAAACTATTGTCGAAGTGTTTGGATTCTTCTAAATTATGGATGAACTGATCAACTTTGTAATCGATGATGTCTAAATTGCTCTTCTAAAGTAATTTTGTAGACCATATGGTAATCACTTTCAATTGAAGTCCTGCCCAAATCATGAACTCGTGAATGAAGATAAATAAGCTGTAGAAATCACAACTTTATGGTGTTAGTGATCTTCGGGAATTGACAATTGTTAGTACCAAACTGACAGGATTAGAGTGATGGGAGAGATTCATATGTGGCCTGCACCTTGAATCGTCAGGAATTGGCCGATGTCTGGCTTGCAAAAATCTGAATTGACAATTTGAGCAGGACTTCAAATTGAAATTAATGATGGCGTGTGTACAAAATTGACAAATGGGGCAGGCTCGAATCACCGAAATTGGACCGATAAAAAAAATTAAAGTCGAAAGACTGAGCAGGAACCAAATTGCCCAATGTCTCAATTGTCATGAGTGTTCAATGACAAAAACTTGTGTGACTCCGAGTTCACCATGAGTTTGATTTTTTTAGTATTACTGTTATGTATAAAAATTATCACTCTTAAGTACAAAAATAATCATTATTTAAAAAATATTTTATATTTTTAAACAGTGAAATTTTTTGTGCATAACAACAATGATAGAATTCATGCATAGACCTGGTTTATATGAGTGTTAATCGTGTTCAATTTGACCAAAAAATAAATAAAAGTTAAGTAATTAATTAATCCTGAAAATTTATAAAATATGAGTTCAATTTAACACTTTTTCCCATAAATAATTTTGAGGGCACACATAAAATCTTGAAGGACATAAGTTTAATCAAGAGAAAATGACTCCTACGTACAAAATCTACAATAAAGTTACACTAACGTACACAAAAAAAGAGGTGTAATTCTAAGGTGCAACAGGGGACATTTATACGTTCTCCCTATTATTACATTTTATACAGATTCACTGTCTCAGCAAGATATCAAAACTAGGCCCACATTCACCATTTTCACGCTATCTCTCCCCTCTCTCTCCTCTCTCCCTATCAAAAACCGAATCACTCCTCCTCTCTCTTCATTATCTGCCTACCAAAATCAAAATCCCCAAATTTGCTCTCAAATACCAAAAATCAAAATACACAAAAATTAAAATTTCCAAATCTGCTCTCTTGCGTCCGAATCAGTCCTCTCTCTCTGCATTTATCTGCTTACCAAAATCAAAATCCCCAAATCTGCTCTCAAATACTAAAAAATTAAAATACACAAAATCAAAATAGGCGGCGGGGCGACGACTTTGGTGGCAAGGGCGAGGGGGGATTGCGGTGGTTAGTTGTTTGCGGCGGTGGTTTTAGCACTGGAGATGTGGATGGGGTGGCGGATCTGTAAAGATCCGCCGCGAGTGGTTGTGATTTTGGGGGCGGCGGGTTGTGGTGTTGTGGGGCCGCGGACGGATCTGGTTTGTGGGGGCTACGGCGGTGTTTGGTGGTGGTGATCGGCGAGATGATGGTGACGACGGATTTACAGATCCGCCGCGTGTTGGGCGTGTGGATGGTGGTGGGTTGCGCGACGGCGGCGCTGGATGAAGGTCCAAGGCTCGACTAATTTTGTGATGCGTCGCTGGTGAGGAAGGTGGGGAGCCGCGTCACTCCAATTTTGTGCGACGAACTCCGTGGAGAGGTGAATTTCGTTTAGGTTACTTATTTCGTTTTAAGTTGCATATTTTGAGGGGATGATTTCACAGATTTTTTAGGGGATGAACAGAAAGCAATACCATCATCATTATCATCAATTTGCACCATATTTGTTCTTCAAACTAGATACGACTTAGTTTGAGATCTAAAATGTTTAACCATATTCGTCTGAGTTTTTTCTGAGATTGGAGAAATGCTTGTTTTTAATTCGGATTGAATTGTTTGTTATGTTTTTAGATAGTGATAGCTTGATTTATGTGACTGATTTTGAATAAAGGTAAGTTAATTTGTCTGTAATTTTCTTGCAGATTGGTGCTGTAATTTTCTGTAGAGTGGCAGTGGAGTGAATCATATTGGTGTTTTGTAATTTTATGCATATTGTTGTTGTAATTTTCTGTTTATTTTTTGTAATTTTTGTTTCTGCTATGGAGTGAATCAGATTAGGGATTTTCTGTTCATTTTCTGTAATTTCTAAGCGATTTGCTTAATTTGGGGATTTACAATTTTTTTTAGGAAAAATATAATTTCTGTAAAATTTTGGGATGTACAATTTTTTATAAAGAAAATATAATTTTTTATTTAAAAGAAAATACACTTTAAAATTGGTCCAGAAGTGTAATTTTTTATAGGTAAAAGTATAATTTTTTATAGGAAAAATACAATTTAAAAAAAATGCACTCCAAAATCGATTTAGAAGTGCAATTTTTTTATAGGGAAAATATAATTGTTTATAGGAAAAATACAATTTTAAAAGAAAATGTACTCCAAAATTATTTCAGGAGTGCAATTTTTTTTAGGTAAAGTATAATTTTTGATAAGAAAAATACAAATAAAAAAAAATGCACTCCAAAATTTGCCTGTAATTTTTATAGGAGAAATATAATTTTTTATAGGAAAAATATAATTTTTAAAAAATCAATTTAAAATATTATATTTTTATGTAAAATTTAAGAATGTATAATTTTTTATAGAAAAAATATAATTTTAAAAGAAAAAATATTCTAAAATTGACTAACCAGTGCACAAATTTAAAAAATACGCCCTAAAATTGAAAAAAATTCATTTTGAAAATTAACTCATGAAGTCATAAATATTATTTAAAAATTAATTAATATCTTGACTTTTTGGGTTGGACCAAAAATACAATTAAAAAAAAATGCACTAAATAAAAAAATAAAAGAAAAATGGGTAAATTGGGAAAAAATGGTGGAAAATGGATGCGGAAAAAAATAAAGAAATAAGAAAAATGGTGGACAAAGTGGTCCAGAAATTCAAAATGAAAAATGGGGAAATGAATGGAGGGTGGTGTCGTGTTGTGCATGCAAATTGGGTGGGGAATGGGGACCGCATGAAAAGGTCAAAAATGGCAGGCAGGTGGGGTCCGAAAATGGAGGAAAAAAAGGGTTGAAGGTTAATATAGACTTTTGACTATTTTTTTGCTGAAAACTTTCCACTCTTTAATCAAATAATACAACCTTTTCCCATTATTACCATCAAAATAGTATATAGTTGAAGTGTTTTTCTCATGTGTCATTGATTTGGAGAACGTTTTTTGCAACTATAATTAAATAGTACAAGTCCATGGCTATAAAATATTGGTACTTTATTATATGAGTAGCAATCTTGAACATCAATTACACCACAATAAAATGAAGAATTACCTACAAAATTTTTCTACAAAAATAATTTGATCTTTAAAAAGTAAGGATTGTCTACGATTTGTCTATCAATTATTAGTATAATTTATAAAAAAAAATTACCTATATAAATAATTTTTCAGGCACAAATTCTTTTTCTGATTTGTAATTTCCGTAAAAAAACCTCATACAAATAATTTCCTAAACAATTTATATTTTTAAGTAGAAAAATTATTATATTTGTAGTTTAGAAATAACCTATATAATTAGAAATTTTTTGTAAGAATTAAGTAGATAACCCTTATTTTAATGGCCAGATTATTTTTTTTGAAAAATTTTGTAGGCATATTGAAAAAATCTAAGTAAATGCCTACATTTTTAGCAGAATGTTATATATGCAGTACAACGACGCATAATTAATATTTTTCCGTGAAAACAATTAATATTTTTTAATTAAATAACTAATATTAATACATTATATACTCGTGTTGCTGGGTGAATACAAGTTTCTGTCTAGTTATATTAGGTTGTCGATTAATTTTTGATCAAATTATTTTAACAATGGATTTGCAATTCAAAACAGTGGGTTTGAACTATTTTTAATATTATTTTGGTAAATTTAATCTTAAACTCCTCACTTACATCAAAGTCGATACTTTGAAATTTTATCCTCCAAAGCAATTATTTTCTACAACATATACTTGTTAGTGACCAAATTCAATCATAAATATATGGTGCGGATTGAATTTAGTATTATAGCGGCAAAAGTTTGAAACCTTCGTACGTACCAATGAGTGCAGTCCGTGAAGATTTGCTACCAATTTTTTTTGTTAGTTGTTGGTATTACATTTTTCCTTTTTCCTTTTTTCAATTGGAAACAGAACCAACTTCTGTCCTTTTTCTTTTTGTTACGAAATTACACAAAATAATGACATGAGAATTTACAGAGAAGAGAAAGAAACAAGATGAAGACTTATTATTTGCGCCAAAAATTCTTGACTGAAAAGCCACGAGCAAGAGTAGAGAAATATCACTATATAGGATTGTAAGGTAGCTGCTTATCTAGAAAAGTTAAAATGCGTGTATATATGGATTTTACTGAGAAAAATAAAAAAATGTACATATATGGATAGACCAATGAACTGTGGTTCCATGACCTTGATTAAATTAAATTACATTATTGAAAAAGTTGTCAACTGCCAACATATTCTGTGACAGAAGTCAATTACTTGGGGGGAGAGATAGAGAGGTGGCCATGAATGCATGCATGGAGATATCACGTAGTCGTGTGGATATTCGAGCTGGAAAATCAGAAAGTTGGATTAAAATATTGGAAAGTATTGGAAGGTAAAACTGGTTGGGAAGAGTATTTATGGTTATAATTAAAAAATTAGGTGGGGACGTGGGGTGCACTTGGTTATATAGTGTTGAAGGTTTATTGATCTGTTTGCATGAATTAGCAGCGTCGATGCAATTTATGAGAAACAAAATGTTTGGGAAGGGTTTTGTGGTGGTTGTTCTTTTTTGTTGTGGTGGTGGGATGTGTGGAGGGTAGGAAGTTGGGTCAAAATGATGACATCAAGAAACCACTGTGGTTTGGTAACAGCAAGCCTGATTGTGTTGGAAAAGGTGGTGGTGGAGTCATTGGCAGCGGAGGTGGTATTGGTGGCGGTGGAGGCATAGGCGGCGGAGGTGGTGCTGGTGGAGGTGGAGGGGGAGGTATTGGGGGTGGTGGTATTGGTGGGGGGCATGGTCATGTGGGCTCAGTGGAAGCCATGGTGGTGGAAAGCACTATAAGAAGGGGAAGAAGCATTACCATGGTGGAGTTGGGAGGGGGTGGTGGTGCTGGTGCAGGGGTAGGAGGTGGAATTGGAAAAGGTATTGGAGGTGGAGGAATAGGCAAGGGAATTGGTGGTGGTGTGGGAGGAGGTATTGGTGGTGGAGGTGGAGGTGGTGGCGGGGGAATAGGCAAGGGAATCGGTGGTGGGTGTGGGAGGAGGGATTGAGGTGGCATTGGTGGAGGAATTGGCGGTGGTGGTGGAATAGGCAAGGAATTGGTGGTGGCGTGGGAGGTGGTGGCGGTGGTGGTGGAATAAACAAGGAATTGGTGGTGGTGTGGGAGGAGGGATCAGGAGGTGGTGGAGTTGGGGAGGAATAGGCAAGGGAATCGGTGGTGGTGTGGGAGGAGGGGATTGGAGGTGGCATTGGTGGAGGAATAGGCAAAGGAATTGGCGGCGGTGGAATAGGAGGAGGTATTGGTGGTGGAGCTGGAGGCAGCATAGGTGGCGGTATAGGAGGTGGTATTGGTGGGGGATTTGGTGGTGTTGTTGGTGGGAGGAATAGGAGGCGGAGGTGGTGGTGGATTCGGAGGTGGGGGGAGGAGTTGGTGGTGGTTTTGGAGGTGGAGGAATAGGTGGTGGAAAAGAAGTGAAGAAATAATGAATTCTGAAGCTGCCACTTTGTTCTCTTAATTCTTTCACTGCTTTGATTTTAACAAATTTGCATGACACATCATCATGCAATTTGGAAATGAAATTGCACGTCTTCTTTCGTAATTATATAAAATTGATTGATCAAATTAATTACATAACAAGCTCATGAACCATGATAAGCAAAACTCATAAAAAAGAACTACTCAACTAGTTAACCTAAAGATTCCAATAGTCAATGTTGATAAGAAGACAAAAACACAAGTAAGATTCCAATAGTGAATGTTGATAAGAAGACAAAACACAAGTAATTAACTCCATAATTCATGCAATGTAATTGTATGAGTCACAAGTTACAATACAGCATGCGCATCATGTATGTACTATGTAGTGGTAGCTGTCTATACAGTCACAAACACGTTCCCATCAAACTATACATACATATATAATACATCCTGATATAACTACAATAAACTCTAAAAACATAACTAAATGTACCTTCAATTGAGCTCACAGTCCCATTTGCTTCATCCACAAGGACCACTTTACAGCCTCAAGAAACATATCATTCTTTTTCAAAGCAGTAATCAGATTAGTATAAGTTATGCGGTCAGGTTCTATTCCATTTTCTCTCATTTCCTTCACTAAACCAACAGCATCTTCCACCATTCCTGCAACCCCATATGCTTTTATCAACGTGTTATAGCTGCACAAATCAGGCCCCACTCCACATTTCTTCAATTCTATTAACACGCCACCAACTTCATCAATCCACCCTTTCTCTCCATAGATGTTGATTAAGATATTGTAAGTATAGTGATCACCGGAACAGTTAGAAACCTTCATCCTCTCTAACACATTTCTAAACTTATCCATTTCACCTTCTTTCCCGTACACATCTAACATGCAATTGTAGACTTCAAGAGAAACCGAAAATCCATCAAATTGCATTTTCCTCACAGTAGCTGACATATTCTTTAAATATTTATTTTTCCCATAAGCAGCAATGATGGTGTTGTAAGATATAACATCGACTAAACCTCGTTTCTTAGCCATCCAAAATACCTTTCTTGCCCTCTCGAATAGCCTGGCTTTTCCATATGCATGAAGCATCACGTTGAAGGTAATTGTATTAGGTGCAAATCCTCGCTTAAGCATTTCATCGAACACCCTCGAGAGTTCATCAAGTGGCAGTGCCCGTGCACAGCAGTTTATAATGCAATTGTACATTTCCTCATCCCAAATTTCACCGTTTTCAACACTTTATAGTACAGATCTGCCAGTTTCTCATCCATTCCACAAAGGCTGATAAATTCTGAGTATATCACGAAGAAGATAAACATCAGGCACAATGTTCTTCTGTTCATCCATTATATCCACAACCGTGCAGGCCTCTTTCAGACACCCCATTTGGCATACATTCTTATTACAATGCTGAAAGCTATCATGTCCAATTTGACACCTGCATTTTGCAACTTCGATATACAGATTTTCTGCTTCAGAAAACATGCTCATTTTACTGTAAATGTCTATCATTGTGCAGAAGATATTCATGTTTGGCTTTGCAGATTTTTTGGCATGTGGGTGAATATCTTGATGGCATTCTCAAGATGGCCCAAATCTTTGCACGAACATATTAAGAGGTGGTACAAATTGTCTTCAAACATAGGATCCTCCCAGTTCTTATCCTTCAGAACATCTAGTGCATCATCAATCAAAGCCATTTTTCACAAAAAGCAGTTACAAGAATTGTGCAAGATGTCTGGTTCTTGAGAACATGATTGTACAAGGGACCTTTCAAGATTAAAGACATCTTTTCCAGTCTACTAGCCTTCTCATATGCCTGTAAAACTATCCCAAGAATCGAGGACTTTTGACAACCAATCGTAAGCATGTCATCAATAGTTTTGATGGCCCCTCACATCGTCATGCTGGGCTTGCAATCTTATCAATGTGTACAAGTTTGATGAAGTGGGCATAAATCCTAACTTCTTGAGTTCTATACAATTGAGTTTTGCCTGCTTATAATTACCCGAACGACCCCAACCTTCAATCAAAGACCTATAAGTCGTTTCATCAGGCACGATACCAACTCTCCTGAGGTCATGAAACAAATTTTCTGCCCGGTCCATGCTTGAACATCTCCCATATCCAGTGATCAACGTGTTGTATGCAATTATATTAGGAGAAAATCCAGATTCTCTCATTGCAGAAAACACTTGCTCAGCCTCAGTCATCTTCCCCTGCTGGCAATAAGCATTAAGCAGAACCAACCAGTTTTCTTGATTTAAAACCACTTCATCTTCTCTAAGGAAGGAAATAACATCCTCTGCATTTTCATATAAACCCATGCGTGTATAAATTGTGATCATAGACGAATAAGCAGATTGGCACATTATTTTCATACTCCTCATCATAGAAAATGTGTATTCTGCCTCCTCAACAACCCAACCCTTCTGGTAAAGAGACATCAACATTCCAAAAGTAGCAACATTTGGCTGAACTTCGTAATCCAGCATCATCCTGAACCATTTAGCACCCTTGTGTGCAAACCCTTCTTATAACAAGCATATATGAGTGTGTTGAAAACCTGATAATTAAGCTCGCAATGGGAGTCACCAAACATCTCCTTAATCATGAGCTCTGCTCCAACCCAATCCCCTTTTCTGCCCAAAACCCTTAGAATCAAATTATAAGCAGTTACATTCTTCTTCAACTTCCCATTAACTTTCATCAATTCGAAGAACCTCAGAGCTTTTTCGTCATCGTTGCTTTTCTCAAGCTGTTCTAAGATTAGACTGCAACGATCCGAGCTCCATTCCGGCCCAACATCATTGAAATCTAAATCTACAACAATTTGAGAATCCAAGACAAGGTTCGCACAATTATTCTGGGATGGAATCATGGATTTTTCTTCTTTCTTATATTTATTGCCCTTTCCATGATCATCCAAATTCCTAATTCTGTTCTTCTTCAAAGTCTTTGCACCTCGAAACTTTCTCCAGATATTCACTCTCCCCTTATTACAATCCCCACGAAAATTTTGTCCTTCTAACACCAAATTATCATCACCAGCCACACATTTCTCCAGATTATCGATCAAACTATCATCCAAATTGGGCTCAGACGTATCCATAAACTCGTTTCCCAACCTAGAAACCCTAACTCGCTTCAATTTACAAAAGGGACTCAAAAAAAAAGTGCCCAATTCGTACTCACACAACCCGAAAACAAAGTATGAACCAAATTTCGAGGAATTCAAAGCAGAAACTAGTTTCTGAGACTCATAATAGTTATTATCTGGAGAAACTACGAGCTTCAGAGAGGCCATTGTGCAGTGGCCTCTGCTTAAATGAGTACTAATTCTTTGAATTCATTCAGGAACTAACTACAGAATCAAATCAAAATACAGATTCTGGAATTGTAAATGTTGAAATCGTACCTTTGATTTGATCAGAAAGTGGGAGTGTTAACAGGATAATGGAAAGCTGAAAGAGTGGAGGAAAAGAAGCTACTGTTGAAAAAATGCGAGCAGCACTGCAGCAGTGTTCATAAACCCAGTCCGCCAGAGCTAACCGATTCGGTCTGATTTTGAACCGGAAACCGGTTGGATATATTCTGTTTTCGGTTTTACTACATAAGTATATACTTGTACTTTTTCTGGTTTTATATGTTGGTAACAGTTTACCGTTTCTGCAGAAATAATATGCAGTTGGAATAAACAATCTGATTTATATAGTTATACACGCGTGCGTGTAATTCTTTAAGTGTATATACTCTATAATTCTTTAAAAAATCACCTAGAACTTCTCCCGGATATGTGTAGGGTGCGGTGAGCGTGATTTGCATCCAGTTCATACGGGATCGTCGTGTGAAAATTCGTAAATAATTTTTTTTTTTAAAAGTTAGGATACGCTGAATTCGATACGTTGGATACGCTTATTCGGTACAGAAAGGATGCGTGAGCTATTACTTTTTAAGGGAATTTATTTTTTTCATTTTTTTGTTTATTTTTGCAATTTTTCAAGACTAAAACATTAAATGGTCATGTTATTAACTACTTAACGTGTTATTTCAATTGAACATCTTTTATGTAATATAAGCTTAAGTTGACAATATATCGAGCTTATTTTTTTTGAATTCTTAATATAATTTATGATAGAAATTGATGTTATTTGAATTAATATTTTATTACTTAATTACAGTAAATTCTTGAAAATATTTAAGTCTTATGTGAATTACATACATTTACATTTAATATATTAATTTTAAAAATTCTATATATTTTATATAATAAAGTATAAATAAACATACGTATAATTGTTCTATCGTACATTAATTTTATTTTTTTAAGTTCGTATTATGTACCCGTATCTTATCGCCGTGCACCCTCACCTATGCAACATAAATATACTGATGTTAATATATAGTATTTTCTTAACTTACCTCATATATTCAAATTTATTATAAACATTCAAATGTGTGCATTTTTTACGTCTATAATTGCAGTTGAGTACTCGAGTAGTATTTATACATAGCCCACCTATATAATAGGAGTAACCTATTGTGATTATTTGTCTATAATAGTAAAATAGCATGTGATAAATGTGTGATGACCGCTATAGTTTAAAAGCGCCTACTTCCATTTCCAAATAGGTTAGGATTGAGGATAATACAAGATGATGAGTATTTAATTTAAAGTTTTGGGATTCCAAATAATCATGTCCATGAGAGGGATTGAGATAGATGATGATACACAGAGTTGCACTCCACATACCTTTCTGGGTTTAATTACATTATTTTTTGCATAACATGCATGACTCATGACTGATGGCAACACATTCAAGAGATGCATGTGTTTGTAATTCAACTCATTTTATGCCACTCATTTTAGTAACTAAGGGTAAGTATATATTGTTGAATTACGGAGTATTATTTTTTTTTCAGACTATTTATTTAGAATAATATCAGATCAAATACATTTAGAATGAATATTTTATTTATCTTAAATTAAAGTCAAATAAAAAGAGTACCGGAAAGAAAAGATAATTATGAATAATATTTATATAGTTAAATAAAAAAAACATCTGCGAGTCGTTTTATATGGAAATTGATATATGGTGAATTTAGTAATAACCTGACAAACAAAATACACGTGTAAAATCCAAATAAATAAGATGACTTGTTGACCCAGTTAAAGAAATGACTTCTCTGAAGCATCTGCGGCCAGGGGATGTGTCTTCTGAGTTTTACGTGCAATATTTGATCATCTGTGAAGATGTATGGGTTATGGAAGATAGTTTGGAAAGTTGGTATATTAGGGTTTCCACAAGTGCATGGATGATCTCGAATTTTTGTGAGCCTTTTTATATGGAAATTTCGAACCTTTATCTTATTCTTTTCTTCTATTTATAGTAATTAAATCAAGCAAATTTAGGTTTGACAAAAGCGTGGTGGAGACTTTTGAATAAATCTGGTCTGTGTAAAGAGTACTTACGTGTTCTGCTTAAATGTCTTCCTAGATTGAATTGCTTTTACCTTTGTCGTATGTCACTCTCTTTTGATCGTCGAATCAATCTTTTTGCTTGTTTGGATCTTTGTTCGCCCTTTAACCATATCGATCTTATGTGGAAATATTAGTCTCGCCGAGCCTATATAGGTTCTTACTGGAGTTGTCGGCTTCGGGTCATCGCACTTGGGGATATAAACCCTCGGGATATATGATCATCGAGCATCTTGATCCACCGGATGTATGCGAGTCTTCGGGATGTACAGTACTCAGGATGTCGGCCTTGCGGCGTCTGACCCTCGGGATGTCGCGTCTTGAGATGTCAGAGTGTCGATCATCTTGACCGCCGGATATCGAGCATTCGGGTTATGCGAGTCGCCGGACTTGTCAGAATCCTGGGAAACATGCAGGTGCTCGAAATTATTTCGGCCTTATTTGATTCTTCCCGATCAATCCATTTGACCGACTTTGTCATGTTCTTTTCGTGATAATTTTGCCTTTTAGGTGGTTGAACAACCTTAGTTGGGTGAATGGTATTACGAACAAAACTTGTTTGGGTCGGCGAGCAGCGCAGCACGAATTGTCCATCTGCATGATTATTTTAATAAATATTACACGTCTCTTACGGTTCGATTAATCTTGATTAATTATATCGAACACAACAATACCCCCACCGGTCGCTTTGATTCATCATGGGGCTGACTTTATAATCCGATTAGACGTAGTTGATGTTGTTTCAAGATTTCGTGCCAGATTAAAATCAATCCGGTGATCTATAAATACCTCCACTTCCACCGCTTTAATCCATTTTCTCTTTCCTTCTTCATCTGTTTTTAATCTTTTTCGCTCGAAAAATTTCCGGCGAAGTCTTTATTATTCCTACAAGATCTACTTACGTAACCAACGCATTCTTTCTCTGCGATCATTACACATTTGCTTTCGAAACTCTTACCTTGATTGAATCGGGCCACCGTGGTTTCTCTTCCCTCCGGTTTGTTGGGATTATCTTGAAAAGTATGTTTTTACTTTGTATAATCAAAACCTAATTTTCGAGACATATTCTTTGAAATAAATTGTTTTATCACCGATGTTTTAAATATGATTGAATGTTACATATTTTTCTTGCATAAACATTTCAATAATTAAGTAAATGTTCTGTTGTAGTTAATTTTGTGATACGGATCGCTTAAGATTAAATTAATGATCCACTTGTAACTAAAAAGTCGCCCATTCACGACCTAGATGAAATGAACAACCATCGCGAAAGGTTGAGGTGTAAGCTCGTATTAGTTTGTCTTGAAGCCAGAGATTACCTTTAGTCATGGTGATGGTGAATATTAGGACCTATGCTGAGGATAAATCTTGAGAATCAACAAGGAAGAATTAGACCTCGGTGGTTCGTTGTTTAGCAACCTTCGGCCCTTGGGGATAGGATCACGGGGATTGGTGTAATTACTTGCTTTGACTTATCATGGGTAGCATTAATCGAGAGATTCTTTTTATCTTGGCAATATTATTGGTCACGTGTGATTAAGTAAGATTTAATACGGAAGAATCGTTAATGCACGCTTTGTTCGACGGTTTCGTGGAGGTTCATAAGCTTTATCATACCAAATCTTGCAAATGGAATTTGTTTTTTATGGATAATAATGTTGAACCGTTCTTCACCAAGGACAAAAGATATTAATTAATTGAAAAGCTATTTCAGCCATTGAATTAATTAATAAAATTTGAGATAATCTTAAACAAGGAAATAATGACCCGGAGTCATATCGACTATAATATGGGTTAAGATGGATGAAGGCAATATTAATTATGTAGTGGGATTAATTAATATTTATGGCTTGAATTATATTGTGGCTCAATATTAGATATTCAAGATCCATTAGGGTCCAATCTTAATTCTCCTAAAAGGCCCCGAAAGAAATTTCAACAAATAGTCCAATAACCGAAAAAGCGATTAAAATAAAATAAATATTGTTGCTTAATTTTCCGTATTATTTTGAAATATATAGATATGTCGAGAAAGATTTTCTTTGAATTTTGTTATGGAATGAAGATATGTATTCTCGAATACAAGATTATCTCATTAAATTCAAGAAATCTCCCATTAAATATTTATATAAGAAATTTCAAAAAAGATGAAAATATAAAGGCAAGAAAGATTTTCTTGATTTTCTTGAAAAGATATTATGGAAGATATGTATTTCTTGAAACACAAGAATATCTCTAAATTCAAGATCCAAATTTGAATTTCAAGACCAAATTTTAGAAAATCCATATATTAGATAAGGATTTTGGTGAATATTTTTAATTATGGGAAAAAAGAATATAGGAGATATATTCAAGATTTCTTTGGTACCAAAGAAAAGTCTTTTCCCACATTGATTTTCTCTTAAAATTTCGACCAATTCCTATAACATAAATAGGGGATGATTAGTTATTTTAAGACAATTCCGTGTCTTTGAAATATTATAAATCCACAAAAATTGGTGCAACAAAGTTTATTTTTAAACTTTTTGTTAATTGTTAAACGAGTGTCCTTCAACGGGATAGTTGAGAAAAGTGGCTTGAGAATAATTAGGAGATCCTTTTGGTTAATCCTTCAAATCAAGTCACTTCTTGATCCCGAGAGGTACGCCTCGTAAAACCCGGTAGATTCGTATTAAATGGGTTTTACGATGGCTTTTTATATCACGTGATATGTTGTTGCAATTATTATTTGAATTAATATAGGATTAATTCATCTTTAGTAATAGTTAATGAATTAAATTTGTATTTTAAATATTCACCCCGACAGATTCGTCTGAATCATTCCCGTAGTAATTATCGAACTTATTTATTTGAACTCAATTTTTAAAATTGTAATTTAATTAAATGGACATTAAATTTGAAATTGGATAGTAGAACCGTTAGATTCGCTTTCTAAGGTGTATCAGGTTGTCGTGGTTTAATGTTTATTTGCATGCGTATAAGCTGGTTTTTAATTCGATTAGATTCGGATTTGTTTTGCGCCGATGAGAAAATCCACGAGTAGAGGCTAGGATTTGTTTGATTTGATCGATGTAATAAGTAGTCTAGATACAAGTTGTTATTTTTGTAAATAAATTATGTAGGATCGAGAACGAAAAGACGAAGAATTAAAGAATGAAATCAGGCGGTAGCGAGCCTTCTGTATTGTACCAGCAGTAAACATGATAGTAGGTAAATGACCTGTGAGAAGAACTTGTGTCTTGTGACTCGGCCCAAGCGGGCCAAGCGAGTCTTGGCGAATCTGTGAGCTAGAGATCATGGTGGGAGGCCCGGCCCGGCCTTGGTCTGTGTCGCCTCAGCTCAGACTCTACTTAAACGCTGCCGACCTCTTGAGGGCATGTCGAGGAGCAGGCTTGTGGCCCGCAGTCTTGGCGTCTGAGCCCTAGGCCCTAGGTCGGATCGCGGGCGTGCATCCATTCGAAGCTACTTGCAGCATTTGAGACTAAGTATTTTTTCAAGACGAGTTTGCCGGAGAAATTAGAGACGCTGTTTCTTCAAGATCAAGCCAAGAAAAATCAAACCATGACAATTGGATAATTTTGTGCCCAATATGTTTATTTTTCTTATGCTTGATTTATTTCTGCCATCTTATCTTTATTTAATTTGTTTAAATGTGTTTTGCAAATGGGTTGCCAAATGGAAAAATCTCACCTTCAAAATTACTAAGTATGTTTAAATAATTAATTGATAATTTTATTCCTGATAATAAAATTGAATTAATTTTGACCTCCGTGATTTATTTATTTGTGAATTTTTTGAGAAATTCCCAACGGAATTCAGTCAAAAGATAGGTTTCATGAATGAATTCCAAATCGGATGATTGTGGGTTATTACTAGTGGCGACGATGACCCTCCCAATTTGGCTCGATCAAAAGCTTAAATAATAATCAGATTTAATCATGGTTATTCTTGGGTATAAAATTGATATCGTATATCTTCCAAGTCCCATTAATTTTATATTGGTCAAGTGGGAGCAACCATTAATCTGGATATTAAAGGTTTGTAAATCGTTTTTTGTAGAATTCGTTGAATGTGTTTAAATATGACCCACCAACGTGGCTTATTTAAACTGCTTTGAGATGTTGGCTACGATGTTCATATTTTTTTGAGATTTTAATATGATCATGTGATCGAATCTTTTGTGATATACTTGTCTATTGCATATAGTTGTTTATTTCGGTTAAGATATCGTTACCTTTTTAATCCATCATATTATACTTAAAGTCAATACTATATGGAAACTATATTGATTGGAAAAATTATAATTGTCTAATCGCGACAAAAAGCACAAGTGGATTTTTTTGACACAAAAATCGAGATGAGCCAACCTGACGAAAGTCAAAACATGCGGGACTCGTCGGATCACCTTTAAAGTAGAAACGTAAATTAAAATGGTGGAGGCAAAACCGTGAAGATTACGCCCTCAAAATAGATGTGTCCCAACAAACTTGAGATTCGAGTCAAGTTGACATGACCGGAGACTCGGATAAACCTGGCATTTCGCTCTACTCAAAAAAGTTTTTGAGCATTTTGCCCTCGCTAGCTAATTTGTTGCAAGCTTTTGGTCTCGGCGAAATGATGATAAGGCACCAAACTCGGCTTTGATTTCAAAGTGGTCCGTCTTCATCTTCAGGCCAAGGTGGATAGAAAAGAGGACCAAAGGCCATAAGAAATAAAATTCAACTATTGCCAGGGCAGCGATAGATGAGAATGCTTGTTGTGTCAGGAAAATCCAAAGAGGAAGTGCTTAAAATTGCGGTGAGAAAGACAACGGAGGTTTTTCTGTTCCAACCCCCAAAAAGTGACGGAAGAAAGGTAATTCTCACGCACTAGTTGTTGAAACTTGTTTAGCGGCGATACTTCTCTCATTCGTTGGGTGGTTGATACACGAGATCCACTAATCATGTTGGCTTCACGGTTCTAAATGATCCCCAAGAACTTAATGGAGTGAGATCCTCATCACACCAGGCAACGTTATTTAAAAGAAGACATTGCAACGCTAAATACGTGAAGTGGCAGATATTGCAATGCCACGATAGTAACGATTATTGCAATACCACGCAAGTAGCGCACATTGCAATGCTATGAGTGGCGATTGAAGAAGGGGAAAGTGCACCCATCTTTTGAAGATAAAAAGTTTTTTTTATTATCTTTATGTTCCCGCTTTTAGAAAGAATTCACTTTTCGGTTTCTAAAATTAGATTAAAGGACACTAAGTTTATTTCTAATAAGAATGACATCATTTTTGAAATGATGAGTGTACTACATGACATTGATAGAAAAATCTCTATACAATAATCGCGGCATTTCCACATTTAAATGCATCCTATAACACAATCAATTTATTTCCGATAAAAGAAAGCGTGGAACGAAAATACTTTTTGGCATCTAAGATTAGGTCATATAAATCCAAAAGAGATCGAAAGGTTGGTGAAAGATGGTTATTTCGGCGTCTCCAAGTTGAATCGAATCGAACCCGTGAATCATGTTTGGAAGATATGACCAAGATGGCATTGGAGCGAAGGGGAATGGGCTAATTTAAAAAGAAAAGATCGCTCACATAGATATGTAGTCGAATGTCAACCAAAAGCAAAGAGGAAAGTTATGAGTAATTTTGTTGATGATTACTCGAGAATGCAGTTACATTTCCTTATGAAGCATGAATCTGAGACCTTTGAGAAATTCCTAAGAATTTAAAGGCTCAAACAGAGAATCACAGGGAAAAACGTATCAAGTCTCTACGATCCGATCGTGGAGGCGAATACTCTCGGCGATGAGTTTTTGAACTACTTTATCGATGAAGGTTGTATCCCAACTCATCGCACCGGAACCCCCAACAAAAGCGGGGTTGCGGAGCTGAAATAACATAATTCTTTTGGAAATGGTTAGATCAATGATGAGTTATGGGATCTTCACCAGCCGTTAAAGGGTAATACCTGGAAAACAACGACTTACATTCCGAACTTTAGTCGCTATCGAAATCGGTTCCCAAAACTCCTGTAAAGAATTGTGACCGGGCGCAAGCCTAGTATGAGACATAGTGAGAATTTGGGGGTGTCCCGCCATGGTTGGATAAGGAAATGAAGCCAGAAATCGATCCTCGATCAATTAAAGTCAAGTTTGTAGGATATACGGGAACAAAAAAAAAACCCGTATGTTCTATGGTCTAGAAGATCGAAAGGTGGTCCATGGCGTGACTTAGATTTTGGAAGAAGACTATATGAACGAAGAAGACCTGGTGAGATTACCTTAAATGAGATTAGAAGGTAAACCTCGGTGCGATTATCTTCAGATGATATACCAAATCTGGCTTTCTAAGCTGGAGCCTCGTCGTAGTGGGAGGGTTGTTAAAACGACTTAGGAGATTAGAAGTAGGGAATGGGAGGATCCTGGGATTCGATTAAGACGGAACCGAATCGGACCAATGGATATGACGAGGCACTCCAAGATAAGGATCGGATTCTTTGGCAAAATGCCAATGATAACGAAAAATGGGTTCTATGTTTCATAATAGAGTGGAGCTAGTTTAACCACTTAATGGGGGTCAAACCCATTAGATCTGAGTGGGTATATAAGAGAAAAGAGGACCGGACTAGAAGGTTGAAACCTTTAAAAGCAAGACTAGTGGGCGAAAGGTTATACTCGTAAAGAACGGATCGATTATGAGAAACTTTTTCACCAGTAGCCATGTTTTCGTCCGTCCAGATTCTCTTGTCGATTCGCTGCGGCGTTTCGATTTTGAAATCTGGCGAATGGATGTCAAAACAATTTTCCCGCCGGAAGTCTTGATGAAGAGATCTATATGCAACAACCCCAAGGTTTCATTGAAATGTGCCAAGAACATCTTGTTTAGAAGCTCGAAGTCCATTCTACCGGACTCAAACAGCATCCAGAGCTTGGAACCGAAGTTTTGATCATGTGATAAAGTCTTATGGGTTTGATCAAACCTGAGTTTGAAAGTTATTATTGTATAAAAAGCGATGTCGAATTGCGTTGGTATTCTTAGTACTATCGTAGATGACATTGTGATCGCCGGGAGCGATGTGAAGGTGTGATCGAGACATAAGGGCATGTTTTTCAAAGCAGTTTGATATGAAGAGCTTGGGGAAGTCGGGACACGTCATGGGATCGAGATCCTGAAAAGGATGTCGAGGGTTATACATAAGTTTCATGCATGAATAACTGGTTTGAAGCGATTATCACAGATTCGAAGGATTCGTACCTTCGGACTTGGAATCCGTCTATCGAAAATGTTCCTGGCCCGAAAGGAGATGGAATGGCGTGAAAGTATTCCTTGTGCTTGTTTGTCGGAAACCTTATGTATCATTCTTTGTGTCTTGCGAGGTAGGATATACGCTGCGTAGGCATGGTAGCGAATATCAAAGTAACCCGAGG